>CANSZD010000274.1:4607500-5167500 GCA_947648045.1 Beta corolliflora
AAATATTTTTTTCCTTTTAACTTCACCATTACCCTCTCAACGTAGACAACATAACACCATTAAACAATCATTTTGAAAGTGTAGAAAAAAGATCATTTCCAAGAGATGGAACACATCAGAAACTACCATACACATATGTTTAGTAACAAAGATCATTAGCACTAACATGTCAAAAATACATATTCCTTATAGATATTCATATGAGAAAAAACAAAATACATATTCGTAATCATCTACAAAAATATCATACCCATCTGCAAAAGAAACACATATACTCATTTGAAAATATACATAATTATTTGAAAAGATGGATACGTAGGCCCCGTTCTTTTAGATTGAGAGAATCTGAATTGAATTGGGAGAAACTGAAATGCAAAGAGTAACTGAACTGAACTGAAAATAAGTCCAAAAGAACAGGGCCGTACTCATTTGGCCATAGATGTACATAGAGCTATGTAGACCAAAGTGTATGGTATAAGCACTGTCATTAATGCACAAATTTGAATATATTACTTCCTCCGTTCCGAATTAAATGCAACAAATCCACTTTAATGCATGTCGAGACATTATTTTGACCACAAATATCTATAATTACATATAAGTAAAAATTATAAAAATTACATTTTACGAAAGTACGTCATGAGACGAATCTAACAAGATCCCACTTGACTATGTTTTTCATTATGTATAAATCACAAATTTTAGTCAAAGTGAAAAGTGTGAATAGTGAAAAAGTGGATTTGTTGCATTTAATTCAGAATGGAGGAATTAGTAAAAATTATATATATAAAATGATATTTCAATATATAAATATATACACACACATTATTAAATGTAAAGAAAAAAAACTATATTACCCTAATCATATAGCTACAGTAAGAGAAGGGTTTCAAACATAGTCCAACAATGATCAAAATAGAAGCATCAACATTAGCTGAAACTATTTTTTTTACGGGAACAGTTGAACCTTGACAACAAAATACCCCCAACATGAATCCAGTTTGATACTAGTATCTGACCAAAAGATTTTTTTTTTACCCTAATCGCCCTAAATCTTGTATACAAACAAATTGGTGTCTCTTCCAAGCTTAATCAATATATGGTCAAAGACAATGTGGAGAAATAACACTATAATTGACAGATGCCAAAAACATGAATAACAACAAAATCACCCTCAAAAAACGAGTACCATTACCAAGATTACTTCTACTCCTTAAAACAGCACTCTTAAGATTGTCAAGTCCTTGTCTACTCTTACCAGTTACCACTTACCACTAACTAATTATTTCTATGTCTAAGAATTACTTCATGTTTGGGATTCAAATAGGAGTTTTAATGGTAGAGATCTCACCCCTATTTATTGTGTTTATATGGATAAATAAAGTGTTTGGTAAATAGTTTTAGGTAATTTTTTTAATTAGCTTATACCTTTTTTGATGTGGTCAAGCAGTTTTTCATATAGAGTATTGGTTTAACCTTTTTCATAATTACACTTTATTTTTGTTTTTTCAACTCCGATCCATTACAAGAAATAATCTTATCAAATTAATGTCACCTTGCAAGGAGCGTATAATAATTAACAATTAATAAATGGCTTTACCAGACACATTTATCAATGACCAATAGTCAAATAACCAACAATCAAGATTTGATTATACAAAACACATTTATTAACAAGGCACCAACTAATTAGACCAACTAAATAATTGCTTAACACCCCAAAATGTTGGATTATCAACCTAAATGAGAGATTTCTTTTGTAAATTGAGATCGTTTCAACCTATCCATGTGTTACTTTGGCCCTAAACTGTTCAACTTATTATTAGACCTTATATAAAAAAATAAGTTCAAATAAAGTCTAATAAAGACTTATAAGGTCTAATAAGTTTAGTTCAGCAAAAATGAAGTTTAGTACACTAAGTGCTTGTTCAGTTCACCTTATTTTCAGTCCTTATCGAAAAAATAAGTTCAGATTAGTTCAAATCAATGTTATCAGGATCGTAAGGGTTGGTAGGATCGAATCGTAGGATCGTAAGATCCTACAGTATAGGGTAAATTAGTGACAATTATGCTATAATGTGGTAAAAAAACTCATGTTAAAACTTTACACATATTAATAATGATATTTTTCATTCCCAAATGGTGATAGTAGTTCACTACTCTAAGATTGAAGTAACATGTGACCAAATTAAAAGCTAATAGGAGAAAGATAATATTTGGAATTATTTTGTGAAATTAAAGACTTATAAGTTCAAATAAGTTTAGTTGCGCAAAAATAAGGATTGACACTCTCATAAAATAAGGTATAATAAGTTTAGATAAGTTCAAATAAATTCTACTAATGACTAGTAAGTTCAATTAAGCTCTAATAAATTCAAATAAGTAAAAATAAGTTGAATAAAATATAGCCTAATAAAAATAAGTTGAATAGAACAAAACCTTCTACTATTACCGAGATGATAAAAGGTAAAATAAAACTCCTCCATCTTAATTCTTAGCTCTTATCCCAAAACAAAAATAATAACAAACCCCCCTCCCCCCCTTCCCCCCCGCCCCAAACAGAGAATATCAAAATTCCCCCCAAACAGCCGACTGATAAACTGAAAACTGAAAAGGCTGAGTTCGAATATAATCCCCTGCTTCCTCTGCATGCTCTGCCTCTCCTCACCAGTCACCACAACAGTCAACACCACTTTCTTCCCTCCTCATACTCCTCATATTTAAAACCCCACACTTCCTTCTTTTCCACCCCCATCTTTTCCAACTAACCAAACAAACCCTTACTTAAAGCTCTACAATTTCTCTTCCTCTGTTTTCTTTCTTCTCTCTTTTCACACTTCACTAACAAATTAAAAATGTCGACTGAAGCGGCGGAGAGAAGAGCGGTGCGCGCGCAACAAATGGGGGCGCCACTACCACCGGTGGAGCAACACGAGCCACTCCCTTGTCCACGCTGTACTTCCACCAACACTAAATTCTGCTACTACAACAACTACAACTTCTCTCAGCCACGTCACTTCTGTAAATCTTGCCGACGTTACTGGACCCACGGTGGGACCCTCCGTGACATCCCCGTCGGTGGTGGGTCCCGCAAGACTGCTAAACGCTCCCGCACTTCCTCCTCTTGTGCCACCTCCGCCACCTCCGTCACCTCCACTTCTTCTTCCCCTGTCTCAATTGGGCCCCTTCTCGACCCCATACCCATCTCTCAGGCCCAAGCCCAAGCCCAAGCCCAAGCCCAGCTATTCCTTTCTCTTCCCTCGAGTACGCAGATGGGTGGGGGTGGTGGGTTTACGTCGCTGCTTAGTGGTGGTGGTGGGCCAGCGGGGTTACTGTCTTTAGGTGGATTTGGGCTTGGGCTTGGGATTGATGAAGTTGGGTTTGGGCTTGGACGTGGGGTATGGGCTTTTCCTCATCATGAAGTTGGGCCCTACGTTAATGGTGGCGGTGTTAATCATAATAACGGAGGTTCAGGCGGTGGTGGTGGGGAAGGAGGAGAAGGGGGTGGTGTTGGTGTGAGTAGAAGTGACACGTGGCAAATGGAGAGTGGTGAAGTGGTTGGGTTTGTTGGTGCTGATTGTTTTTCTTCCTTACCAGAACTTGCTATATCTACATCAGGCAATGGTCTCAAGTGAGATTTTCTCTCCCAAAAAAAAAAAAAAAAAAAAAAAAAAGTCAAAGAAAAGTCTTTAATCTATATTAATTTTTCTTTATTTTTTTCAGATACTAGTGATTTGTAATTGGAGGTGGTGGGTCAGGCTGTAATTTTGATGGGATTAGGTAGGTTTATTAGAAGAAAAAGTTAAAAATGGGGTTTTTACTGTAGATTTTTGACCTGCCATGAACAGCTTGAGATCATATCATGTGTAGTAACTAGTAGGTAGTAACTCGTGACTAGTGAGTTTTGGTTGTAATGGCGTTTGCTCTGCTTTTCCATGAATAGATACTCCGTCTTCATTAAATCATATCCACTTCTGTTATCCATCTACTATTTTGGGCTTTCTTGTTGAACTATGTGCTTTTTTTAATTAAAATTTGATCATCAAAATCCAGATTATAGATAGGTGATTCCAGTTTTATTTCTTTATTACAATGATTGTGGACCTCATTCTTCAAATTATACTCTTGTTTAAGTCTTTCATTTTCATCAATGGAGTCCAAGAAATTTGTTTTAAAAATAACCGTTTTGGTGTTAAGTAATAAATAATTCCATAATCTGGTATTCGAATTTTGGTTCATATTAGCAATTTGCTGAATTGGTGTCTAAAATAAAAGAAATTTTTGTTTTGGTGTCTAGCAAAAAATATTCCACAATTTGGTGTTTGTATATTATTGAGTCACTTATTCATTACATTGCTCAACTTACGTATTGCATCATTCATGGGTATGAGATGAATATCTGTTTTTATCTTATGGAATGTTTCCTATTCATGATGTTTTATGTCTGCTTGATGTTTTTTTTGTGTGTAAAGAGAGTCACAAGGGCAAGTGATGTAGATGGGATTCGATCCCAGGTCTTGGACACCACCTCCCAAGACTTTAACCAACTAGGCTAGTTAGCATCCACTTTATGTCTGCTTGATGTTAAGTTGAAAATCCTGTATTTTTCTTAACAAGATCATGATAGTTTTATCATGTGGGTACTTATTTATTTACTCGAAGTTAGAAGAAATTTACTCCACATCACTCAATATAGGTTATTCCAATATAAAATTAATAATGGTGTTCTTTTTAATGTCAAATTAGTATATTAATAAACGAGTCCTACGATATCTACAATAAAGATGAAAACAAATACATAACAATTTTGATCAAATAAAATTCTAAACTGGCAAAACCATAATAGTTATAGATGAGATTTGACACTTCTGTATACCCTTTTTCATCACATCTCTGTCTGATACAACATTCCATAAGGGGGTCTTTCGGTCTATTGTAGTTTTGAAATAAAACTAAATTTGGTCTAATTGATTGTAGATGTATAATTGATACTATTTGCCACCACCACACAAAATCTTCATCAACGAAGTAAATTTTCTTGCGAAATTAAGAACATAACCTCAATCTCTCGCAAAGAGATAGATAAAACCTAATAGATGGAAAACAATAACTCAATGACTCAGCAGAGCAACTCTCCAATAGAGAGAAGAGATTTATTGTCGACATGAAACAAAAAACTAGAAAAAAACAACAGAATTGGGGGTTACCATCAACCAAAAAGTTGATGATAGCCCTCAGACCGATAAAGAAAACTAGGATTTTGAGGTAGAAAAAGAAAAGGTAGAGAAAAGTAACAGGGTTTCAAAAGTTAAACATTAATAAAGAATAGTTAAGAAAATAACAAATGATAAGAATATGTAATAATGATTACTAAACAAAAACACTATTACTTCTTCTAAATGAGTTGAATGCCTAAGGGGGACAAATTGGATGAAAGGACTAACAAATTTCTCCTTTTCTAGGTGTCCTTCATAATCAATTGTCCTTTTTAGATTTTAGGGGAGAAATATACATGTCTTCCACTGAAAAATAGTATTTTCCACTACTTGGCCAAAATCTGATGACCATGGTGCTACGAATGTGTTAAACTTGCAAGTTTGAGATCTCTGGTAAGATTGTCGAGTTGAAGTTGACGATTCTAATGGTAAATATTCGTGTTATTGGATATAATTTCCTCAATCATAAACATTAATATAACTTGATCTTACTCGATGATGTCGAATCCAACTTTACCCAAACTCAAAATAACCCAACATAATCTCGTCATAAACCTAAACTAACTCATCTTGAACTCCAATTGGTTTAAAAAGGAAAGAGGACTGCGCGAGAGAGTGAGGAAAACGGGGAAATTAAATAAATAAATAATGAATTTTTACATGGAAAACATGCATGTAAGTGACGCAGTCGGAAATATTCAAAGAAAAGCAAGCGCTAATCTTCAACAAGAACGAACAGATTTACAAGCGATAAATCTGTAGAAACTCCGGAATCCACCAGAAAAGTGTAAAAACTCTGAAATATTATTAAAGATGAAAAACTCCTCATAATGATGACCTAATAATGTTTAAATAGTTAAAACAAAACCCTAATACGAAAATAAGGAAATAATAAAATCCGGAAATAATTAAAATACTATTTTCGGGCCCTAAACGAACTCGGATGACTTAAAAAGCCTATCGGTCACAGCATAGCGGTGAGTTTGACTCGTTGGCCCGTTTCGCTTCCAGAAAGGTATTATAATAAGCATTCTGACTCCGGATGCCTGATTAGTGGAAATCATTTCTGGCTATTTTGACGAACTTCTTCGTCGAACTTCTCCGCTAACCTTCCTACGTCAGTCTCCTCCACCTCCGAAGAACTCGACCTCGAGTTCGTATCTTCATAAAGAGCCTCATCTGCATGGTACTCATAAATGTCAGCAACATTGAAAGTGTTGACATCTCGGGAGAGCTACCACGTAGGCATTGTCATTAATCTTGTGAGTCACCTTGAACGGGCCATACTTGCGTGGTCTCAACTTGCTGTAGGTACCAACGGGGAACCTTTCTTTACGCAGAAATACCATCACATCATCTCCTACACTGAAAATCTTGACTCTCCTGTGTTTATCAGCAGCAACTTTATTTTTCTGCCCAGTAGCTTGTAACTTAGCCTTCACAGTTTCCTTGACAGCTACAATCTCTTCTGCCATATTTCCAGCAGCCACACTAACTCCAGGGCCCTTAGGAAGCTTAATCAGATCAACCACATGCATAGGAACAGATGTGTAAACCAGAGAAAATGGTAATTTCCCTGTGGCTGAGTGTACATCACTGTTGTAAGCAAACTCCACCTGGGGTAAAGCCAAATCCCACTGTTTTGGTTTGTCGCCACAAACACTACGAATCATATTCCCCAGTGTCCTGTTAGTGACTTCCGTCTGACCATCTGTCTGTGGATGAGCTGTAGAACTCCTGTTCAGCGCCGTGATAAGTGACATTTATGTCACTTTTAGGGGTAGTTTTTAGATTGTTTTCGTAGTTTATTTTCATTTATTTTCATCTATTTAGCCTTTATTTCTTCCTTTTATATTATGTAGCTTAATTTATTTATATAGTGATTTTTATTAGTTTTTAGCTCTTAATTTCATAGTTTATTAATTTTCTTTGTTTCATTTATTTTAGAAGGATTAGTTTAGTTTTTGTAATTAATTTCCTATTTTATTCCCTTTTAGTCACTTTTAATTTTATTATTTCATTTTATATTTTCTTTATTTTCTATATCTCGTTCTTCCTTCGTATTTTGGTTTTTCTTGTAGGTGTGCGCTTTGGAGGTGCGAGCATCAAAGATAGAGTTAGTTTTGGAGTTATAATGCAAAACTTATCCTCCACCACACTCTTATCCTTAACCCACACCACATCACACCACCTCTATTCAACATCCTCCACCCACACTACATCACAAGCCACCACCTTCCTAACGCACAACATTACAGCACCACCTCCACTCCATTAACGCCCTTACTCCACCTCGCGCACCTGTCCAAAGCCGGAAGGGAGCGGGCGCTCCTTTGTACACCGGAGCGGGCGCTCCGTTCGAACTCAACAAAAGCAGAATGTTAGGCAGAATGCATGAGCGACCAATGAGCGACCTCGGAGCGGGCGCTCAAAGAAAAACGTGCTCAATACTCATTAAATGAATTGACGGTTGTGATTCATTGAAGAAAATCCTCCATTATTTACAGAAGAATTTAGGAGAAAAATCAAACCAAAATAAGAAAATCGTACGGTCATCATTTGATGAGTGTTGATGAATGATGTTGATGCAATGAAGATCGACGGCCATGGACGTTGATGGTGATGATTTTGGCGAACTCGGCGCAACGAAGAAGAGCGAGAAGAAAGAAAGGGGTCTGATGGTTTTAGTTTTGGGTTTTCATTTTGCCTTTTTTGTCAGAAACTACCTTATAAATGTCCACTTTTAGAAATAACTACCTTATATAATTTTTTTTCAAAACAACTACCTTATAAATTTTAAAAGTTTGAGTAGCACTACCAACTAACAGGAAACGTTAGTCAGTTCCGTCAACTTTTTCATTTCCCTCCAAAACGCTTGTGAAATGTCACTTATACCCCCATTTAATCTGAATTACCCACCTTCCTCTGTCATCTTCCATTACTTCACTCTCTCTCCTCAAAATTACCATTTGAATTGCACGAAGATTCCCTGGTCCAAACTCCGAATCTTCATCACTTTTCACTCCGAATTTCTTACATCACTGAGTGCAGTAAGTTGTCACTGTCATTGACCCAGAAGAATGAGCAAAGATGCGGTAGAAAAGGGTACGAAGGGAAGAGGAAAAACTCTTTTTCAACTCAATAAAGAGGGAAAACTACAGCAATGGTATTTCATTTATTCCTTGAATTGGTTTATGGAGCTTTCTATGATGTGGCATTGTTTATTGCTTTGGAGCCCTAATTTTTAATTAAACTAATTGAAAACCCTAATTGTTTAATTGCTTAAATTGAATTGAACAATCAATTAAATAATTACCCACTAATATAAATGATTAAATTATTCCCTTAGTGTAATCAATTAAGTAATTTGTGGCCCATGTCTTTGTTAATTTGAAAAAAAGCATGAACCTTTGTTTCTCCTTTTTTCGCTTTTCGTTGGTTTTGGTAATAATATATAAGTTGGTGAATCGTGTCTTTGTGTATGCCCTAATTGCGGGAAGGATATTGATGCTATTAACTTAAATATATGGGTTGGGGGAGAGTTTGAAACGAGAAAAGGGAAGAACCCGGTATAAGGGGGGTGGAATGTATATGAAAACAAATTTAAGGAAGGATATAAGTGTTGTAGGTATTAGAAGAGAGGTTATTGCTTGCCTACAATATTGTAATGAGGAGTGTGCCAACAAATTTTAGTATTTGGTTTAGGCTTCATGGGAGGAATTTGACAAATGGGAGGGTGAAATTAGAAGATGAAGATGATGTAATGCGAGATGGTTTATGGGAGGGATTTAAACAACGGGGTTATCTTGTGGGCCTTGGAAGAGCCAATGCTTGAGTCAATTAGCCCAATTAGGACCAAAAATGTGAGCCCCAAAAAGGAGTCCAAAACCAAACCCAACTACCCTCTCACGCCCATCAAGAAAGAGCCCGGAACATCCGTAGGAAGCCCGGTCGGGAAGAGCAATAGGCTTCGAAGTATGATCCGAGAGGTTGTGTTGATGAATAAGGATGATTGGGAAAAACATTTTCACCCCCCTCGGTTGAAGCTAGAAAAAAAGGAACCAAAAAAAACCAAAACGAGTGAGTAGTGCCACTAAGAAACAAAAAAGTGAGGCTCGAAATTGAACCCTAAGCCAACATCATCCACAATAAAGACAACAACTACAACCAGCACATCCGCAACACCTTCTTCAAAACCCACAAACAAGCAAGCACCCTAGCAGATCTGCGCAGCGGCTCCTTCAAAACTCACACCTAGGAGGAAAACCGTTGCTCACAAAGGGAAGGCGGGGGAATAAGAAGGGTGCAAAGAAAGGCAAGGTCAATAAAGGGAAAAAGGGTAGTAAAAGTTGTGCAGGTCTTGGAGTGGATGGTGAGGATTGGAGTGGTGAAGGTGAGTGGTCTTCTGATTCTGAGTGGTCTGATCTAGATGTGGATTTTGTTCCATGTGAAGAGGACTGTGAAGAAGTTGGGGAGGGTCCTAGAGTTAGGAGGAAGAGTTCTAGGTTAAATGAGAGTATCCCAGCTGCAAATGTACAAATTGAAAAGGAAAAAAACGAAAGGGAAGGGGAAAGCGGATTCATCTAAGGTAGAAGAGGTAAGAGAAGAAGGATTTAGTGGGCCTCTAGCTGAAGAGATTGAATATGACTCAGAAGAGTTGAGGAGCCTTGAGGGGTCAGATGATGAGTTGGACTTTTATCCAACATTCAACCCAGAGACAGACTTTAAGAAGAACATACAGTTGAGCTTAGGTTTGAAATTCCCAGATGTTGTAGCTGTTAGGAAAGCAATTAGACACCACAGTATAGAGAACAAGTATGATTACTATTTTTTGCATAATGGTAAGAGTAGAGTGACTGTATATTGTAGGAATAGATGTGATTGTCCTTGGGATAAGAAGCATGGGAAGATAGTTCAATGTACTTGTGAGAAAGAGGATAAGTGCAACTTTAAGATTCATGTGACTAAGATGGGTGAGGATGGTAAAATGCAGATTAAGAGCTTAAAGTTGCAACATACTTGTGGGTTTTTTCATGCTAGTTCTAAGGTCAGTTCAGAGTATCTAGCTGAGAGATACTTGGATGAGTGGAGATCTGATCCAACATGGAAGTTGGTCAGGTTTTGTGATAGGGTTTACAAAGACACAGGGGTTCACATTGGGTACTTTAGAGCTTGGTTTGCAAGGGCTAGAGCAAAACTGATTTTGTATGGGGATGCAGCTGAGGAATATGCTAGGGTATTTGATTATGGGTTTGCCATCCTGAAATATAACCCAGGATCTTCAGCTATAGTAGTGCTTGAGGGAATTGAGAGGCCCCCACCACACTTTCAAAGGATGTATGTTTGTTTGGAAGCTTGCAAAAGTGGGTTCAAGAAAGGTTGCAGGCCTTTGATTGGGGTGGATGGATGCCACTTGAAGGGAGCCTACCCTGGTATGATCTTGGTTGCTGTCAGCAAGGATGGGAATAATCAAATATTCCCAGTGGCTTGGGCAGTTGTAGAAACTGAAAACACATCAAGTTGGATTTGGTTTTTAGAGTTGATGGTGAGGGATGTTGACTATGACTTGGTGGAAGGTGAAGGCTTGACTGTGATGTCTGACAGGCAGAAGGTAAAACATTTGCTTTCCTTTGTACATTTGTTTCTTTCTTAACAAACTTTTATTAATTATCTTTGCTTTGTATTGGAACAGGTGCATTGGAAGCTTTGTCGGTAGTTGTGCCCAAGGCAGAGATTAGATTCTGTGCCAGGCATATATGGGCAAACTTCAAACTACAATTTACTGGCACAGTGTTTAAAGAGCACTTCTGGAAGGCTGCTAGGTCAAGTACAAAGGTATAAAACAATAATATTTTTACATTCATGCCAATTATATGCACTTGTGCACGATTTTTAGATGCTTTTTTGGTTTAGGTTGACTTTGATATTGAAATGGCATCCATTAGATTTTTGTCTGAAGATGCCTTTAACTATTTAGATTCAATCCCCACAAAACATTGGGCTAGACATGCATTTAGCACAACCTCCAAATCCAATATGCTCTTGAATAACCTTTGTGAGACCTTTAACTCGTGCTAAGTGAAGCAAGAGATAAACCAATAGTCACCGCCTAGAATGGATTAGAAGGTATGTGATGAGAAGAAATGCTTCGAGAAATGGGAGGCGGTTGAGAAGCATGAAGGCGATTCATGCCTTATGTGAGCAAAGTGTTTGAGTGGGTGGGAGCTTCCAGACGAAAGTGCACAGTTGTGCCATCTAGGGAAAATGAATGGGAAGTGGACCATTATAGTGACAGGTATGTTGTCAATTTGAGAGACAACACCTGCACTTGTTTTCACCGGGAGCTAAGCGGTATACCATGCCCACATGCTTGGGCTTGTATCATTAAGAAGAGACAAAGACCCGAGAGGACTTTGTGGCTGCATGGTATAGCAAAGATAAGTATATAGAGGCTTATAATCCACACATTAAGCCTATGCCCGGGATGAAACAAGTGGGAAAGGTCCAACCAAGTTCAGCCACTCCCTCCTGTGATCAGAAAGATGCCTGGTAGAACCATCTTTGAAAAAGAGGAGGAAGGAAAAGGGTGAAGATGTTGAGAAAAATTTTGTGAAGAGACAAAAGAAGCAGAACAAGTGCAGCAATTGTGGCAACCCTGGCCACTACAAAACAAACTGCACAGCACCTCCTGCCCCTCATAAAGTAAAGAAAAAAGGTGGCAGACCCCCCTCTAATGATGCTTGGGTTGTTAACTGAAGACAAAGGAATATGGAGAGGGTGCTTGGACAGGTAATGATGCTCTTTTTTAATCAATTACATATGTTTATCTTCCTTAACTGACATTTATTTTTTCAGGAAATCAATGAGACCCACCAAGGAAGCACCTCAACAACAAGGCCTTCAAGCTCAAACATCACATCTGATGGTCCTTCATGCAGCCATAATTTCATGCCTACACCAGGCCTTTCTCAGCATCATCACACTCAACAGAGCCAATCAAGCAGACCAACAAGTATAACAGCTCCTAAACCAGCATTCAGGCCAACAATACAAGTTCAATCTAAGGAGAAGAAAGCTCCTGTGTGGAAGCCATAAGAACTGAAGAAATGTAGTTTAGGGATTAAGTAGATGTATTTTGGCTAGATGGTTTTTTGATCCACATTTCAATTTATATACAATATTTTGATACATTTGTGGTATTAGTTATGAATTATGTTATGTAACATTGGTAACTTTTGTGGTAATGCAATACAAGGCAAGATTTTGTTTAACCAAATCAAATTTCATTTCATAGTTGAGTTCAGTACAGTAATTAACTTGTCACACACAATAAGTTATACAAAATCAGTGACAAGGAACCACATTGCAATTAACTAAACTATGCACCTAGGCTAGAACAAGGAGACAAAAGATGATCCCAATTGCAAAAAAAAACAAGGCTTCAAAACCCACATTCCAGTTAGTCTTCTTCTTCTTCAAATGCTTCACATCAGAGGACAAAGCCTTATATTTCTTGTTTAATTTGCCATGCTCAGCATCAACTTTGGCCTTTTCTTCTTGGACTTGGCATAGTTCATGCCTGAGCAATGCTACTTCTTGCTTCAACATTCTCCTTTCCAGCACCAACTCATTGGTGACAACCCTTTGCCACTCCAATATACCATCATCCGCCCACCTAAATAGGTTGCAGCCACGCCAACCAGTTGTAGGGTTGTAAAATTTGCAAGCCACAAAGCGTCTCCCAGGGTTAGCAGTTGTCCAAGACACTCCAATGTGAGGTTTGATGCCACAATCACATTTGGTTGGAACCTCACAAGCTGATTGGTAGCTTGAATTTGACATGACCTCAACAAACCCAAAATCAAACAAAAGTTAGGAACTTTGAACAATCACAAAACCTAGATTTGGCTTAATTGAAACAAACCCTACCAGAAAACCCTAAAATTCAAGAGTAATTCAAGAATATGAAGAAAACCCTAAAAATTCATGAGTAATTGAAGAATATGAAGAAAACCCTAAAATTGATTGACTAATTACGAGAAAAACCCTAAAATTGAGTAATTGAAGTTTCAATCCCATAATACATACCTTCAATAGCAATAGGGGGTCCAATTTCGCCTGAAAAAATGCACGCTGACCTTCAGTTGGGTGAGATGTAGGTGAGAATTGGGTGAGATTTCGCCTGCTCTGCTCCAAGAACGTATGCTCAAAGAGGCACGACATATGGGTTTTAAAAAGGGAGGGAAATTATCATTTAACGGAAACAGACTAACGTTTTCCGTTAGTTGGTAGTGCTACTCAAACTTTTAAAATTTATAAGGTAGTTGTTTTGAAAAAAAATTATATAAGGTAGTTGTTTCCAAAAGTGGACATTTATAAGGTAGTTTCTGACAAAAAAGGCTTTCATTTTTCAACTTTCTTTTTCCTTTTCTCTTTCTTCCTTTTTTTTCTCCCTTGATGTACTTCACGTGTTTCCCATTTCTAATCTTTTTCTTTTCCTTTTTATTTCTTCCCTTTTTTTTACTCCTTTTCTTTTACTTCTCCTTTTATTTTCTTCCCTTTTTTTTATTTTCTATTTAGTTTTAGGAGTAGTATAAATACTTTAAACCCTCATTTTATTAGACCAAGTTTTTAGCCTAAGTTTTATTCACCACTCTTAGTTTAGATATTTTTTAGGGTTTTAAGGAGGATTAGCCTCCATAGATTAGTTTAGGGAGAAAAGGGAGAAAACTCAAAGAAAGGTGGAAGATTGTAAGATTCAAGGGTGACACTTGTATTGGAACTTTCAACCATTAATCAATGAGAATTTCTTACTCTATCTTCTCTTTTATAGCTTTATTTTAATTGTTTTCATTAGATTAGTTGTTAAATGCTTAGTTTAATTATTTATGGGTTATTTTGTTTAGTTTAATGTTAGATTAATGTTTAGTATCATGTTATTAGTGGTTAATTTCTCTAAAGTTCTCATTTTTGTATTATTTGTCTAGCTTTTCTAATCTATATTGCATTCTCTTTGATCACTTGAATGTTGTATTGGATTGGAGTAGATTGATTTAGGTTGGCATGAGAGTGTGACCTATTGATTTCTATTATTGACTTGGGCTTATTTGAACCTCGGGATATGTTAGTAATGGATGAGAGTCCTTATTTGATGTCTTTGAGAATTTCTTCGCCTATGAGAGTAGGATGAGAGTTTTATGTTGGGTCAATAGCTAATTCAAGTAGTGTTCATGCATTATATCTATGTTTGATATTCTTATGCCTATTTCATGATTAGTTGGTGTTTAATCCCATCTCCTAACTTTAGTTATCCTTGATATTTAGTTATTTTCGTAGTTCTTAGTTGGTTATTGACAATTTCCGACTTGATTCCGGCCTAGCTTGTTGTTTATCAACACATTTTGGTGTTCCCTAGTCCTTGTGGAATAATGACCCTTGCTTACCACTTTACTTAGGTTAGTGGACTAGTTAGGTAGTTTGACCTTAGGTGTTTTGTCCAACGACCAAAATACCCTATGTCACGCCGTCCCAAACATCCTCCAAAGAGTGATCCAAAAATGGCTAAGAAACTTGGTGTTCCTATCTGAAGTGATAGAGTTAGGAACACCATGAAGTCTGACCACCTCCCTGAAGAAAAGCTTGGCCACATTTGAAGCATCAGCAGTCTTCTTGTAAGCAATGAAATAGGACATCTTGGAGAAACGGTCAACAACCACAAAAACAAAATTCACGCCTCGTTGAGTACGAGGCAAACCCAACACAAAATCCATCGCCAGATCTTGCCAAATGTCATCAGGAATAGGTAAAGGCATATAAAGACCGGTATTTTGATATTGACCTTTGGGCACTTGACAAGCATGACATCTACAAACTATGGCGCCAACATCTCTCCTCAAGTGAGGCCAATAAAACCTCTCTTTTAAACCAGCAATGGTCTTGTCCCTCCCCAAATGATCCCCAAGGCCACCTCCATGAAGATCCCTGATCAACTTTTCTCTCAAGGAAGAACAAGGGATGCACAATTGATCCCCTTTGAAAAGGTAGTCATCTCGAATATGGAAATCCGCACTAGGCTGCCCTTTACTGCACTTGGTCCACAACTCTTTAAACTCAGCATCCTCCGCATACAACTCCTTCAAACACTCAAAACCCACGATCTCTTGAGCTAAAGTGATGAGTAAAGAAGCTCTCCTGCTCAACGCATCTGCCACCTTGTTCAGGGTGCCAGACTTATGCTGTATAAGGAAAGGGAATTTTTGCAGAAAACTTACCCAACGAGCATGCATCTTATTGATTACCTTTTGGCTGTGAAGGAACTTCAGCGCCTGATGGTCAGTGAACAAAATGAACTCCCTCTGAACCAGATAATGTTCCCACTAACGCAGTGCCCTAAACACTGCATAGAACTCCTGATCAAAAGTACTCCATTTCTGCCTAGCGTCACTCAATTTTTCACTGAAGTAAGCCACATGCCTCTTCTCTTGAGATAGAACAGCTCCAATACCCACCCCACTGGCATCACATTCAACTTGAAACACCTTATCAAAATCAGGAAGGGCTAGTACCGGGGCACTACAAAGTTTCTCTTTAATCAAAGAAAAACTCCTTTCCTACTCATCTCCCCAATGGAACTTCCCTTTCGTCAAATATTCAGTTATCGGTGCGGTAATGGTACTGAAATCCCTGATGAATCTCCTGTAAAAAGTTGCCAGGCCATGGAAACTACGAACTTCAGTCACTGATGTAGGTGTGGGTCAATCTCTGATTGCACTCGCCTTCTCCTCATCCACCTGAATTCCTTCCTCACCAACAACAAAGCCCAAGAAGAGCAATTTGCTGGTACAAAATGTGCACTTTTTCAGGTTAATGTACAGTTTGTTCTCTTGTAAAACTTGCAGCACATGATTCACATGCTCCAGATGAATCTTCTTGTTCTTACTGTAAATCAGAATATCGTCGAAATAAACCACTATAAAAGAGCCAGTAAAAGGACGAAGGACTTGATTCATCAACCGCATGAAAGTGCTAGGTGAGTTTGACAAACCGAATGGCATCACCAACCACTCATACAACCCATCCTTGCTCTTAAAAGCTGTCTTCCACTCATCTCTAGGTCGAATTCGAATCTGATGATACCCACTACGCAGATCTATCTTCGAAAACACCTTAGAACCTGATAATTCATCAAGCATATCTTCCAATCGAGGAATTGGGAAGCGATACTTGATTGTTATCTTATTGATGGCCCTACTGTCAACACACATCCGCCACTGATTTCCTTTCTTAGGGACTAAAAGAACAGGAACTGCACAGGGGCTCATACTCTCCCGAATGAACCCTTTCTTTAACAGATCCTCAATCTGCTCCCTCAAGATCTCATTCTCTTTAGGGCTCATATGATAGGGGCGGAGGTTTGGTAGGCTACAACCAGGAATCAAATCAATCTGATGTTGTATGTCACGCATGGGAGGTAAATCATTGGGTAACTCATCAGCAATTAATTCTTTGAAATCCTCTAAGATATCCAATACTTCTACAGGAATCGAGGTTTCTTCTTTTTCAGCACTTACCAACCCCTTAACCACTACTGGACAGAAAAAATTAGTTTCTTTACAGCATCATCAAGTTCTCTGTCATTGTAAGTCATTACTAAGAAACTGATTTTCTTCCCTCATGCCTTATGGTCAAAATTCAAAACAGGGGCCATGGCAATTTTATGGGATCCCCAAGTGAACATCATCACATTATCCCGGCCCCGATAAGTCACATCGTTATCAAACTGTCAAGGTCTACCAAGTAAAATATGACAAACATCCATTTCAAGAACATCACAAATTACCTCTTCCTTGTAGTGTTTTCCTATGGAGATGGGAACTCTGCAAGTCATTGTGACCCGCACTTATGACCCCTTGCTGACCCAGCCCAAGGTGTATGACTTCTCATGGGGTTCTGTGGGCAGCTTCAAATATTCTACCAATTTTTGGGACACCAGGTTCTCCGTGCTTCCATTATCCACAATCAAATTGTAGACCTTGTTCTGAATTGAACAATGAGTCTTAAACAGATTCTTGCGCTGGCCCTCATCTCTAGAAGTTAATAGGACCCTTTGCAGCACAAAATTAACCCTGTCGTCAGATTCCTCCTTCGCAAACTCCGCATCTGCATACTCATCATCTTCTCCTTCAAGCTCCTCTCCATCTCCTTCTAGGACAGCAGTGACTCTCCGAGTTGGACAAACATTAGATCGGTGACCTTTGCCATTACAACGATAGCAAGTGTCCCCACTTGGCTTGGCATAAGGATTGTTTTGCTTCTGGACATGTGACTTTCCTTGCTGCGCACTACTAGAACCTCCTTTACTCGCAGCGCCAGAGTCCTTAGTTACGACACTCTTCTCCTTCTCACCGCCAGATTCAAAGTTATTCTGAGGCGAATATCTTCTGAAAGACGAGAAATTTCGAGGGGATCTCTCTATGTGCTCCGCCTTTAAAGCCAAACTAGATGCCTCGGCAACAGTCCACACAGTTTGCAAACCCATCTTCTCTTGCAGGGAATTCTGCAAACCGCTAATATATCGAGCCACCTTCTGACTCTCAGATTCTCCCAAGTCATTGCGCTCAGAGAATTGCAGAAACTCCGCGGTATATTCTGTCACAGTTCTCTTCCCTTGAACACATTCTATATACATCTTATATAGAATCTGCTCATAATCTTCCGGTAAAAACCGCTCCAACATCAACTGTTTCATTCGTCGCCAGGTCTTAACTGGTCCCTTCCTTTGTCTTTGTCGCTGCGTAACTAACTTATCCCACCAAACAACAGCAGCAGTGCTCTTTAACCTAATCGCAACCATCTTAACATGTTTATTTTCAGGAACCTCCATGACTTCGAAAAATCTATCGACTTCAATCTGCCAATCCAGAAATTCCTCCACTCCCATGGTTCCATAAAACAAAGGAATATCTTCCTTCACTCGATAATCATGTTTATGATAATGATTACCTTCATTACTAAGTTCTTCGAAGGGTTCTTCTTCCTCAGAACTCGAACTATCCGCAACAATGGTTCGTTTTCCTCTTCCCCGTGGAACTTTATTTTGTTCCCCTCTCCAATTCTGCATGTTGTTCATCTGCGTAGTTAACGCAGTCATCTGATCAGTCAAAGCAGTAAGGGCCGTGGTAAAAGCCGCGGTAACTCCTTCAAGATCTGCTCTGGTCACTGGTTCTCCCATGGCTGTTCAAGATACGAAAAGAAACAGGAAAAAGCCTGCTTTGATACCACCTGACGCAGTCGGAAAGATTCAAAGAAAAGCAAGCGCTAATCTTCAACAAGAACGAACAGATTTACAAGCGATAAATCTGTAGAAACTCTGCTGACGTAGGAAGGTTAGCAGAGAAGTTCGACGAAGCAGTTCGTCAAAATAGCCTGAAATGATTTCCACTAATCAGGCCTCCGGAGTCAGAAAGCTTATTATAATACCTTTCTGGAAGCGAAACGGGCCAACGAGTCAAACTCACGGCGTTAAGCCATCCGAGTTCGTTTAGGGCCCGAAGATAGCATTTTAATTATTTCTGGATTTTATTATTTCCTTATTTTCGTATTAGGGTTTTGTTTTAACTATTTAAACATTATTAGGTCATCATTATGAGGAGTTTTTCATCTTTAATATATTTCAGAGTTTTTACTCTTTTCTGGTGGATTCCGGAGTTTCTACAGATTTATCGCTTGTAAATCTGTTCGTTCTTGTTGAAGATTAGCGCTTGCTTTTCTTTGAATCTTTACGACTGCGTCAGTAAGGATCAATGCTAAAGAGAAAAGTCTGGCCGCCGAAAATTAGCAAGTGATAGCAATCGACAACTAAAAGTTTCTTTATAAAAATTGTGCTACCTAATACTTGTTCTATTTCAAAATACTTGACACACTTCTCTCAGCACGCTTGTCATTGCATATTTTCAACCATTAATAACTCTAAATCCTTATACGTAAAAAGTTTTTAAAAAGTTGATATTTTTCCCACATGATTATATTTTTCCTTACATAGAATTTACAAAACACAGTCAAAGGAGTGTGTATGAATAGTGAAAAAGTCATATTGTGACAAGTATTTTGAAACGGAGCAAGTAGTTATAAATTGGTGGTATAATCATTAGTTGAGTATCCATAAAAGTTATATTGTCCTCTTATATTTTGACTATCCTTGAACAATGAAGTAGGTTGTATTGTTCGATGATCTTTATTGTAAAAGAAGGCCATTATGTTGAGTAGGACTTGGACTTGTGATAGATAGAAATGGCAAAAACCGGCCCAAATATAGCGTTGAAAGCAAGAGTAAAAAACTTGTAAGTACACAAACAGCTGCAAATTTGAAGGCTGTTTCTTCTACCTTGTTTGTTATTCCATTTCCTACTTCACCAGTCCAAATTCCCTCCTCGACTAGGGTTTTAAACCCAGAAAATAGAGAAGTAAGGGTTTTTCAAATTTCTCCCCAAAAATCCTCCATTCTTTACAAATTACAATCGCGCCAAATTAGTTGACTGAAATTAATTCTCTAACCCTTACATTTTCCAAATGCTACTATTTCTCTCTCCTACATAATCCTAGATTCAACAATGTCGTCTTTCTCTCTCTTCTCTACTCCCCAACAACAACAACAGTCACCTTTTAATTTTCAAACACAATCCCAACAACAAACGAATCCTTTCTTGCAACAACAACAACAACAGCAACAACAACAGCAACAGCAACAACAGCAGCAGTTTCAATTCCAGCAACAGCAACAACAGCAGCAGCAACAACAACAGCAGCAACAACAACAACAACAACAGCAGCAGCTGTTTCTGTTTACAAACGAGAAAACTCCGGCAAGTTACAGCACTAAATGGGCAGATCTTCACCCTGACTCCCAGAAAGTTTTATTGCAAATTGAGTAAAGTTTCTTTCTTGCCTTTTTTTTTCATTTTCATTTGATTTTTTGTTTAGTTTTTGTGATATTTGATTGATGGGTGTGTTCTTGTTTTTCTTGGGGAAAATTGAAATTAGGGAGAGAATCTTGGAGTACAGAGATGAGAGTCAGAGATTAGATCAATGTAGCCGCCTTTTTGATTCTTCTGTCTCTAATAACACTTTTGAGCTCGACGCCAGCCGCATTGTTCAGGTTATCTTTTTACTCATTGTTCTTGTTATTCTTATTTGATGAGTTTCAGTTCAATTTCAAATTCTTGTGTTTCTTGAATAATTTTCTTTTATTATGAAACTTTGAACTATTTGATCACCGGTCACATTATAATTGACCGCTTTATTATTAAATATCCCTTTCGATGTCCCGTCATTATTCAGTTAGTGCTGGTATCTCTCGAAATATGATCAGAAACCATTGCTAATTCAGTAAAAGTGATTGCTTCATGTAGGGATAACTCAAATTAGTATATGTGATTCAGTGATTGTAACTTCTGAAGGAAGGGAGTAATATGCTACCGACATTGCTACTTATGGAGCTGAGCATTGAGTCTCAAAAATATGCTGTCATGTAAACTTTGATTACATATTTTAAAGGTGTTTCTTTTGTTCTCGTTTGTACCAATTCCTCTAGGACACATGACTCTTTTTTTTTTTTTTTTTTTTTTTGAGGGGAATGACACATGACTCTAGTCACTTTAGTTCTTGGAAATATTTCTCTTTGATTTGTTTATCCTTCTATCTCTCTTGTATGCGCTTTGGGATGTTCAAAAAACATTATCATTTGTCTCTAACAACTTCAAAATGCGGAATGCCAGAAAGTTTTGTTTATTGCTTATAAATTGCATATTAGTCCTCCATCGAGGCACCAAACCTCTTATCTTATCGTTCTATATTGCTATGTGCTTTATGCTTCAAGGAAAATAAAGGGCAGTAAAGGAAAATTAGAGTAGATCTGAAAGAGGTCTTTTGATGTTCTGACAGGAGCTTGGCGGAATTAGTACGTCCATGGAAAGGCAGAAAGTGACACTGCAGGAGTTGATGGCTGTTGTGAAGGAAATGCTAAGAAATGCTGAGATCGCTATTCGTTCTTTTATGATGCTTCGGCCTAGATTCTTTCATCAGAAGGCTGGGACTGCTTCAAATCCTACTGCACCAGCTCAAACCCCTGGTGCAACAACAGCACCTGGTGTTACAGGTCAAGCTGCCGCCAGCTCCATGGTGCCTGTTGCTGATTTTTACAGTGGGATTCCAAAGAAACCATCTCCATTTATGCAGCACACAGTAGCGAGATTTGAGAAGTACCTTGGGGAGTGCCGCCAATGGATTGAAGAGTTGGAACAGCTTCTACTCTCAGATTCTGACCGGAATTCCATCAGTTATAACTCATCGGTTTTGCAGTCTCTTCCTAAAGTTCTGACTAATGCGCATGAATTTTTTGTGCATGTGGCCGCTAAGGTAATGAATCCTCTATTGGATGTAGTTTTCCTGACTTTCTTTGTTTTTTGGCGGACTCGTATCACATTCTCTTCTGAGATTTCTGACTCAGATCCTAGCCCAGGCTTATCATACAGTTAGTATATGAATTCATATTAACTTGGCACAAAATACGTAAGCCTTTTAATTTGCTACATGTTCCTTCCCTCGGCTGCATAGGTGTACTCCATAACTCTTAGATTATTTTTTTCTCCATTTAACACTTGGTTTTTTATAAAGTTCACTGGTTAACCAATCTCAATTTTTGAAGGGGGACAAGCACCTACGGGTTATATTGTTCATGGGAAATGCTCTGTGGCCCATTAACATTTCCCTAACTTAACTGTTTAGGTGACTTGTTATGAGTTCCAGAGCTTGAAACTCGTTGACCTTTGTCCAACTGGAGAATAAATGCTGTATGCCACTAAGACTTAGTTCTTGTCTCTTCTTAAACCTTATGGATCTTTGGTGAAACTTTGTTTCCGCTTTTTAACGTTATGTTGTGTTATATCTGTTGCTTCTATTGTCCATCTGCTGGTGCAGCTTGAATGCCCGCTGAATATTCGTTCTCTCAATCTCAATGAGTTTTCCTTTTTGTTATTTCCTGCTCTTCCTTCTTTCTCTTTATTTGTGAATTCTATGCTACGTTTTCAGGTGGAGAGCATTCATCAGTACATTGAATCCATGAGAACAGCATATCTTTCTGACCAGCGGCGTCGAGGAGATGGTAATGATCCATTTCTGGAGGCTGACAGGCGTGAGATGGCCAGACAAGAAGCAGCTGCTAAAAGAGTACATCCGACATTGCATTTGCCAGCAGCACCGCAGCCAACAACTCAGGTTGCTGGGTTGTTTGCCAGCACAGGGGCACCTGGGGTATCAACTGCCCCACAGACTTCTGGAGCTCCATTACCATCCTCATCTGGAATGGGGAATTCTCTTTTTGTAGCTACCCCTGCTAGCACGTCCTCATCATCCCTGTTTTCAACCCCTGCAACGACTGCTGGGAACCTTTTCACTTCATCCATTGCTTCCTCTCAATCATCACTTTTCCCTTCCTCATCGCCATCTTTGTTTACACCGGCTTCAACACCCTCCTTGTTTGGTGGTAGTGCTCCGGCTTCTGCAGCTGCCGGAAGCTCGTTATTCTCAACACCTTTTGGTTCAGGTAATTAATGCTTGAAGAATTACTGATTACTTGCTGTGGGGAAGTGGTCGCTACACTGACTCAGAAACTCTCTTACATTTATTAGTTCATTTTTATGTATTGCTCTTTCTAGTGGTGGGGATGGATGGGTTTATCTGCAATGAACTGATAAAAGGGAGAGGGGCAATTTAGGAATTAGCTTTATATTGATAGTATCTTGAAGAAGAAGATAGTTAAGGAGATAGTTGTTAGAGTAGAAGCTGTATAAATAAGGCAGATTAGAGGGAAAAGTATGCTGAATATTGTTGAGAAGTTTAGTTTGGTATTTGGGAGAGAACAAGCCTCTCGAAAGCTTGTAGTTATCATTTTAGTTTTAATTCTCAATCTTCTCCTTTAACCTGCTTTAGAGATGTCATTTCATTAAATCTTCATCTTTTTTGTCTTCTCATTGAATATCAATGTAAGTTGGAGACCCTGTGGCAAGTTACACTACCCTAAAATGAAATGCTGCTTAAATTTTTTCTGAGTCCGTTGAAGCCTGAGCTCAGTGTATCCAGTATCGTAATAAGTTCTGACTGGAAGCTTGGTGGGATTGACTATTGAGTGGCCTGTATCAGTTTCTATAGGATGTCCTAGGATGTAATGACTGGAAGTAATTGGTAAATTGATAAAAAAGATTTATTTGCTGACTTATTGCCTAAGGTAGGATTGCAGTGGGTGGAATATAGGCCTCCATTTGGAGCACGGTCTGGTCTGGTCTGTGAGATGGACTGCACACTCAATCATAATGTCTCTTTTCAAATGAGTATTGGACCTGTAGAGACATCCTTTTCTTAAGTTTAGATTGGATGTAAACTTAATAGTTGGTAAATTGTGCTGTTTAGGAATTTATATTGGTGAGCTTTTTTCAAGCTTTATTGCTAGGCAGGTTGAGGGTCATAATGTAATATCTTCTTCAATGTGGTTCTGTAACTAACTTTAGAAAGGAGCAGCTGTTTTTTATCAAATTGTCAAGTATCTTTCACATTATCTGATGAGCAAATGTTGCTGCTTAGTATAGTTTGGTTATTTATGAAGGATAAGAACATGTTTCATCACTTTTTCTGACCAACCATGGTGGACCTTTGTCATTCACTTTATAATTCCTGTACTTTCCTGGATCAACAGGTGCTGCATTAGGATCAGGGTCAAGCTTTGGAACTGCAAATGTAAGTGGACGTTGTCATCATTCTCTTAGCATCATTTATGGCTGCTAAATGCTAATAGTACTCTTTTGTTTGTCAATACTCATCCTAACAACAACTGCAGTAGCATCTGTGTAAGCATTTAGGGCTGATGATGTTAAGTAATTATCTTATTTCAGGGCCTGTTTTGTAATACTACGATTTTTTTTTAGTTTTTAAGATTGTACAAGCTATCAGACATGGCTTGTATGTTTAATTTAGGATTTAAAATTAGAAGCTAAAAGTACTTCTTTCTGGTTTCCAAAACTGTTTTTAGTTTTAAAACTGGAAACTCAATACTTGCAATGATAACGAAATTCTCTCAAATAAATCTGGAAACTTTAAATCTATAATTTGTCTTGTCATTATAACTCATGAAATTTTATTGTACTGATATGTACTAATACAATTGGGGAAGAGTGTTCTTCTGTAACTAATGGAACCAACATAACTTTTCTGTGAGAACATCTCTGGCGGTGTCTAAGCGTCTGATCTTATCTTGATGAACTTACTGATTGTTTGATATCTTAAGCTGTAGTTTTACTGTTCAGTATAACGGAGGTATGGTATGGACTGGTATGGAAAGCCTGTTACTCACTCCATTTGCTTTTGGGTTGGCAGAGAGGTAAGCCGAGGTCTCGCACCAGCCGGCGGTAGCGTGAGCATGTTTCATCAAGAAATGTTGAGATTATCATCAAGCCAGATGTTCTGAGATGTTCATCAAGCCAGATGCTCTGAGATGTTCATCAAGCCTGATGTCAAATGAATGCTGACACCCACACTTTGCTGCTTCAAGTGGAGTTGCTTCTACATGATTGTTGCTGTGGAGCGCAGCAAGTAGAAATTTGTAGAATAAGCACTTAGGTATTAGATTACCAATTGTAGATTACGGATTCCACCACACCTCCCCCCCCAAAAAAAGGGAAAAAGAAAAAAGAGTGAAGAAATTTTTGTATTGAAAGATATGTCAAAGAAAGCCCATAAATTTCACTGAGATCTGTCAGAATGCTTGGGGGTACTCTTGTTTGCTAATAGATTCTCCATTTGTATTGTAAACTGCTTCTAACTTTTTCTATAAGATTCTTCTTAGTTTTGAAAATTGCTGTGAAGTGTTTGAATGTTTAAGTCTTACAGAGTGTAATAGGAAAAAAACTTGAGTAAAAATATGGCCATCCTGTTTTTTCTTGTGAAATTTTCAATATAGAAGGATCATAATTTAGAGAAAAATCAGTGCGTTTGAGAACTTGTATCCAGATGAGTTTGAACTAGTTTCCTCACAAGTTTAGCAAGGGCTATTAATTTAATTCCCAATTATAATAAGATTGTAAGTGGTTGATCAACTAGCAGTCAAGCATAGTTGGTAAGGGTTGTTTGACAATCGGCTGTTGGTTGTTGGTTGATTTAGTTGGCTTGTTTGACTGGCTGGAAGCATTGACTGTATGTATTGGCTTTTTAAGTTGGCAGTTAAAGTCAGTTGTTTGCAAAAGTGTGGCAAAATTAATTGTGGCTGTTGGTTGTTTATTAGAGAGTTTGTGGGCCAACAAACCAAAAGCCAATCCAAAAAGCTGTTCCAGACAACTTTTTCATTTTGGCTTAAAAGCCAGCTTTTCAGCCAACCAAAAAGCCAATAACCAAACACTTTTTTTGGCTGTTTGACCAAATTGAAAAGCCAATGAAAAAGTCTAGGGATTATCTCAAGATTTAGAAGCAAATTCCGTGTATACAACTGCTTTTCGTTGCCCTTCATACCAACTAAAAGGACATTGCTACATGATGTTACGGTTTTATATAGAGTTTTCCCCCTTATATCTGAGCTAAAATGTGCATCAATGGTGCTCCTAGGAGCCATTTCACGCTAACTTTCTCCATCTAGTTGTGGTTTTCTGTTCTGTGTCAGATCGCAGGTTTTAGGGAGTTATCTCCCTATTTTCTACTATTATTTGACCATTACACTGGACTGGAGAGGTTTTATGCGGAGTTTCAAAGTCCAGAGGTCACTTTCCGGGATCCTCGAGCAAAGAAGAATTGATGTCTTGGCGTTTAGAGCCGAAAGGAAGAAATGCACCTCAGCCCGATTCCATCGGGCTCCACTCGCCCGATCGGGCGCTCATAAGGGAGTTAAAGTTTGTGTTGTTGCGGGCCGTCGGGCGACGTCACCCGTTCGTTAGTTCGTTGTCAAGCCCGATCGGGCGGTCCGACCCGTTTTCATCGGGCGTGATTTGGTGATGGTTTGGGCGCATGCTGAGGATTGGCAGTTCGACCCGACTTCATCGGGCGTGTCGGCCCGACTTCATCGGGCGTTGACTTTTTTGATCTCTGATTGCTGCTTTTGGCCCGTTTTGATCGGGCTGACTTGGCCCGATCGGGCGACTTGCTCCGCGCTCATTTAATGAATGTCGGGCTACTTAGTTTAAATAGAAAATTCAGAACTTTCATTAAGGATCTTTTATTCATCTTGTTTTTAGTCCTTAATTCTCATAGTTTCTCTCAAGAACCCTAGTTACTACTTTTCATTGTGGATTCAAGATCAAACCTTTGGATTGCTTGCAAGTTCAATATAGTTATTTTATTTGGTAATCTTCTTCCTTGTTTTCTCCATTATTGTTTGTTTTCTCTATTATTGATTGGATTGATTTCTTAATTAATTGCAATAGTTGAAAGTATGAATTTTTACATTGATTTTGTTATTGTTTTCTCAAGTATGAGTGAGTAGTTTTAATTCTAGGATTGTGGGGATCTATGTATGCAATGAGGGATTGATAGATTAGTATAATTACCCTTTATTTCAATTATTTCCTGTGATTGAATCGTTCATGCTAGACTTATGAATTAGGCCTGATTTGTATTTCTACTTTCGCAATATTAAATCTGCTTCGAGAGGAGAGATTTCGTATAGGCTTTCAATCATTAGGCATAGTGATCCTTGACCATGCGAGAGCGGCTAGGTGATCTTTGAGGGAGGTAATGTTCGAGAGAAATTACATGTGCCCTAGATAAATTGACTTATTGGGTGATTATTATTCGTCTCTGATTTCCTGAATTGTATGCATAGTGATCCATAGTCCTAGTTCTTTATTAATTGATTCTTACCTTCATACTTAGTTTTGTCATTTGCCTATTAGTTCAGTAAAACAAACCATTTTCATCTGATTTAGTTAGTATAATATTAGAGTTCAGATACAATAGTATAACTTTCTCCCTGTGGATTCGATCCTGACTTCCCTGACTACTTGTTAGTGGACCTTAGGTTATTTTTGATAAGGTGATACGACTTTAGCCTGTCAAATTTTGGCGCCGTTGCCGGGGAGACGGTTTATTTTTATTTTGTCTGAATTATAGTATTACACTAACCTCTACTCCGAAGAACATCTGTTCTTTGGAACATCTCACGTTTGTTTTAGTGTTTTTGGTGTATGAGTAGGAAATTAAAATCCCCAAATCTCATTCCATTCGACCCGGAGATTGAAAAGACTGCTCGTAGACTCAAAAAGACAACTAAGCAAACCAAGTTGTCTGCAGGGACACCCTCCCAAAAGGCACCTTCTCCACCATCTTCACCACAACAAGGATTCTCCGCCTCACCTATTACTGCTAGAATGGGTGACGAAGCTAAACCGACCTTCAGAGATTATGCACAACCATCTCCTGATAATGTGCCTACTGGGGTACGGTTGCCTACTATTGCTGCTGCGAACTTTGAAATCAAGTCTCATGTTCTGAATATGGTTCAGAATAATCAGTTCGCTGGGTTACCATCTGAAGACCCAAATCAGCATCTGCAGCGGTTCTTACAATGTTGTGCTACTCAGAAGCAAGCTGGTGTTACTGCTGATGAGATGAAACTCATCTTATTTGGTTTCTCTCTGCGCGACAAAGCCCTATTTTGGTATAATAAGCTGCCTTCCACCATCACCACCTGGGCAGAACTCTCAAAGATCTTTCTCATCAAGTGGTACCCTTACCAAAAGACTGCAGATATGCGTCATGAGATAGTGACTTTCACCCAAGATCCTGGAGAGTCATTGTATGAAGCTTGGGAAAGATTCAAAGATCTGCAACGTCTGTGTCCTCATCATGGTTTTGACCAGTGGTATCTGTGCCATATTTTCTACACTAGAGTTGATGCAGATACGAGACGGGTAATTGATGGAGCTGCTGGTGGGTTCTTCATGGATAAAGTCATCGACGAAGGGTACGAACTTCTGGAGAAACTCGATTCTAACCAAGCGTCTACTATCCGTTCTTCTATGCCAAAGGGAGGCAAACATGATGTTGAAGCCATTTCTTTATTGACCGGGCAACTAGCTGCTCTTCACCAGAAGATTGATTCTTTGAAGCTAGGTAACAATTCCTCCCCTCACATGAGTGTCAATGCTATGGCTAGTGTGTCTGGTTACAATGCTTTTATATGTGACGCTTGTGGGGTAGCTGGACATAGCTCTCAAGAGTGCCCCGCTCTCTCACATTCTAGTGAGCCAGTGCACTTATTACAATCCCAACACAAGCGCCAGTTCGATCCCTACTCCAATACATATAATCCTGGGATGAGAGATCATCCAAATCTCTCGTATAGGAGTAATAATGTGATGAATCCGCAACAACAACATTATCCTCAACAACAACAATACCAACCACAAGCTCCTCCTGGATATCAGAGAACCCAGTTTCAACAGCATCACAACACACCACCTCCAGACCCAGCTATAGCTAAGCTCAAAAGTCTCATGTTGCAGATGCAGAAGGGTATTATTTCCTTTCAAGCAGATACTAGGTCTCAATTTGAGAGCCTACATGCTCAGAATAAGCTGCAAGGGACACATAATAAGATGTTGGAGTCACAAATAGCTCAGCTGGCTAGTTCCTCTGCTAGTAGGCCATCTGGGTCATTGCCTTCGCAACCAATGCAACCAAGGGACACCGCCAATGCTATCACCCTTCGCAGTGGAGTGCAGTATGATGCTCCGGCAATGCTAGAGGTGGAATCACCAAGTGCTAAGAAACCACAGGAAGTGCCTGAGGATGCTGAACCTCAGGCAGAGCAAGGAGCTGCAGACAAGACTATGGAGGTGATTAAGGAGAAAACTGTGTCTCCGGTGATCAAGCTACCATTCCCCGAGCGAATGCTCAAGAAGAAGCTCGACCACCAGTATGGTAAGTTTTTAGAGGTGGTAAAGAATCTGCAGGTAACAGTTCCTTTTACTGAATTATTAAATCAAGTGCCTGCCTATTCTAAATTTTTGAAAGAACTGTTGATGAGGAAGCGGACTCTCAATGAGGTGGAGACTGTGGCTTTTACTGCTGAATGCAGCGCTCTTTTACAAAACCAGTCTCCACCTAAATTGAAAGATCCAGGGAGTTTTTCCATCCCCTGTCACATTGGCACCATATTTATTGATAAAGCTTTATGTGATTTGGGTGCCAGTGTAAGTGTCATGCCTCTTTCTATCTGTAAGCAACTGAACATGGGTGAATTAAAATGTACTACCATTACTCTGCAAATGGCTGACCGTTCTGTGAAATACCCCCTAGGTATATTAGAGGACGTTCCTGTTAGAGTAGGTAAATTCTTTATCCCTGTGGACTTTGTTATCTTAGACATGGCCGAAGACACTCAAACGCCCATTATCCTTGGGAGACCTTTCCTCCATACTGCTGGGGCAGTGATAGATGTTAAGAGTGGGAAGCTGACACTGACTGTGGGGGATGATCATGTTATGTTTAGCCTAAACAATGCTCACAAAAGCCCAATGCTAGAGGAATCATGTTATAGTGTTGATGTTATAGATGACCCGATTCATGATTGCATGCCTCATTCCCCCTCCCATGCTACTTCAAATGATGTGCTTGTCTTAGAGTCTACTGCAGGTGATGAGCATTTTCTAACGATCTTACAGACTCACAAACAGACCATTGGCTATAGCACTGATGACTTGACAGGAATAAGCTCTGACCATAATGAGCACCGCATTCATCTACATGAGGGCCCCCACACTAGCATTACCGTCCACCACGGGTTGCAAGAGGTGGTACAACATGTGGCTACTAAACTGCTCGATCCAGGCTGATGGGCGGCTGATGTCCATGTCCCTCTCCTTCTCCTTGTTGCAATGAGGCCATTGCCAAGTTCAGCTTGGGGGAGGATTTCTGTAAGTATTGGTAGTGTTTTTCTTTTTGTTTTGATTTTAGTAGTGTTTTTCTTTTTGTTTTGTTTGTTTTTCTTTTTGTTTTTAGTGCTTTTTAGGTTAGTTAAGTTAGTTTAATTGCTTTGAAAAAAATGAAAAATCACAAAAAAAATGAAATATTGCTGAAAAAAAACACAAAAATACGAGAACCATATGAATAGATTGATTGCTTCCCTGTGCCCCGAACTTTGTTCTAAAAAAAAACGATTTAACTCATTATACTGGATAGTTGGGCATTTGTGAGTGGGATGTTGTGATGTGATCTCTGATTGCCTTGATCTTGAGTGAATTTTGATGATAAAGTGCCTATTTTAACTGCATGCTTGAATTGGTTAGATTGTGAAGATTCATTCTAGCCCTCGGATTTATGTCTATATCCGGTCTACTCTTGTGTGTTAGTTCCTCGTAGCATTCTTATCTTGGCTTTGGCATTGTACTCGTTGATTTCTGGTGACTTTGGACATGTGCTGTGATAGAGGCGTTCATTTGTTTAATCTTTAAGCCTCAGAGTTGTTTAATGAATCATTTTCCCCCTAGCCCCGCTGAGCCTAATGACTTCTTTTTGGATCTATATTAAGCCACATTACACGCCTTGAGCCTTTTCAATGACTATTGTCCCAAGCCTAGCTTGGGGGAGCATTTGCTAAGTTGATATTATATTGTGTGCTTGATTCCGTAGGGTGGTTGGAAAATAATGCTATGTTGGTACAAAGAAAAGAAAGAAATAGAAAAATAAAGTGAAAAATGATAGTGAAAAAAGCTGAAAAAAATCAAAATTTCTATGATCTTCACTCATTAGCTTTCAAAAGTGTTGGAAATTATGATGAAAGAGACAAGTATTGGTTGGTTCGTGAAATTTCAAAGTTGGTTATCATCTTGGTCATGTTGTTGATGCCATGGGAGTTGTTTCGACCACACCTAGTCCTACTAGTGTTTTTGCTCCCCTTTCTTGGCTTTTCCACCACATTTCCTAAATAATTTCCGTACCTTTACCCGAGCCCCATTACAACCCTGAGAAAGACCTTTTGAGCACGTGTTTAATTGTTTATTGGAATAATAATGAGTCAATATGCCAAAGTTAAAGATTAAGTTTGTTATTTGAGTCGACCTGATTAGGATGAGCGATATTATACCTTTCTAAACACATGAGAGTGTGAGTGGGAAGGGCAATTATGGTTGGGTTGGTGAGCGATCGGGCACACATTTTGCCTGCCACAAAATTGAGAGGAGTGACACCTCGGTGAGCACCTTTTCAAGACTTGCATGATATGTAGGGCAGCTGCCTTTGATGGTTTGCTTAAGTGATTGGTAGTCAGGTGATCTGAGCAACTGAACTTGAATTTTGCTTGCTTGAACGATTTTGAGTTTGAAATAATTGAGTTTAAAATTTTCTATCTGAGGGGTGAAGCAATCCTATTCTTATTCATGTTGTGCTTTGCTTGGGGACAAGCAAAGGTTTAGCTTGGGGGAGTTTGATGTTACGGTTTTATATAGAGTTTTCCCCCTTATATCTGAGCTAAAATGTGCATCAATGGTGCTCCTAGGAGCCATTTCACGCTAACTTTCTCCATCTAGTTGTGGTTTTCTGTTCTGTGTCAGATCGCAGGTTTTAGGGAGTTATCTCCCTATTTTCTACTATTATTTGACCATTACACTGGACTGGAGAGGTTTTATGCGGAGTTTCAAAGTCCCGAGGTCACTTTCCGGGATCCTCGAGCAAAGAAGAATTGATGTCTTGGCGTTTAGAGCCGAAAGGAAGAAATGCACCTCAGCCCGATTCCATCGGGCTCCACTCGCCCGATCGGGCGCTCATAAGGGAGTTAAGCTGTGTTGTTGCGGGCCCGATCGGGCGACGTCACCCGTTCGTTAGTTCGTTGTCAAGCCCGATCGGGCGGTCCGGCCCGTTTTCATCGGGCGTGATTTGGTGATGGTTTGGGCGCATGCTGAGGATTGGCAGTTCGGCCCGACTTCATCGGGCGTGTCGACCCGACTTCATCGGGCGTTGGCTTTTTTGATCTCTGATTGCTGCTTTTGGCCCGTTTTGATCGGGCTGACTTGGCCCGATCGGGCGACTTGCTCCGCGCTCATTTAATGAATGTCGGGCTACTTAGTTTAAATAGAAAATTCAGAACTTTCATTAAGGATCTTTTATTCATCTTGTTTTTAGTCCTTAATTCTCATAGTTTCTCTCAAGAACCCTAGTTACTACTTTTCATTGTGGATTCAAGATCAAACCTTTGGATTGCTTGCAAGTTCAATATAGTTATTTTATTTGGTAATCTTCTTCCTTGTTTTCTCCATTATTGTTTGTTTTCTCTATTATTGATTGGATTGATTTCTTAATTAATTGCAATAGTTGAAAGTATGAATTTTTACATTGATTTTGTTATTGTTTTCTCAAGCATGAGTGAGTAGTTTTAATTCTAGGATTGTGGGGATCTATGTATGCAATGAGGGATTGATAGATTAGTATAATTACCCTTTATTTCAATTATTTCCTGTGATTGAATCGTTCATGCTAGACTTATGAATTAGGCCTGATTTGTATTTCTACTTTCGCAATATTAAATCTGCTTCGAGAGGAGAGATTTCGTATAGGCTTTCAATCATTAGGCATAGTGATCCTTGACCATGCGAGAGCGGCTAGGTGATCTTTGAGGGAGGTAATGTTCGAGAGAAATTACATGTGCCCTAGATAAATTGACTTATTGGGTGATTATTATTCGTCTCTGATTTCCTGAATTGTATGCATAGTGATCCATAGTCCTAGTTCTTTATTAATTGATTCTTACCTTCATACTTAGTTTTGTCATTTGCCTATTAGTTCAGTAAAATAAACCATTTTCATCTGATTTAGTTAGTATAATATTAGAGTTCAGATACAATAGTATAACTTTCTCCCTGTGGATTCGATCCTGACTTCCCTGACTACTTGTTAGTGGACCTTAGGTTATTTTTGATAAGGTGATACGACTTTAGCCTGTCACTACACCTACCCATCAGGTACACAACCCACTACTAATAGAGTATAAAAAAAATATTAATTATATTGAGTTGGATTCCACTATCACAACCCTCAACAAATTTTATTAGTTGTGGGTAGTCTACCCAGTGGGTAGACAAAGTTTTTTCCCAACTAAAAGATAAAAAAGTTCTAGATATTCCAATGAGTTCTATTTGATGAATTACAAGTGAAAGGTAAAACAAAATAAAACGAGTTCCAACTCAAATTTCATCTATTTATCTTTAACACAAGTTTTCTTCCAAAAAGTTGTGAAGAACCTTGGAAAAATAAAACAAAATAAAATTTTGCCTTTAAGGTGTACTTCTATTCGTTTTTCTATTTTATAAATAATGAAAAAGCATGAAAAAAAAGATATGATAATATTGAAACAGAATGTCTTTAGAAACCATGTAGCCGCACACATAAAAGACAAACTAATGATCCAGATAAAATTTGGATTTTGATTTTCCAATCCAAATCTAAACCAAATTAGAGTTTGCGTCAGAACTAATCCAATCCGAATTTTCAGACATTAGATTGGATCCGATCCGAATCTTCCAATATCTTAAACTTTGTTTATTCGATGAAATAAATTTGACGCGAGCATCAAAATAATGTGTTCGCTAATAGAAGTAATACATACAATCCCATAAAAATTCATTAATAAACTAATAACAACTAATAATCCATTACAATAGAAGGTCAAACAATAACATATCAACATGTTCAACTACACTGCAAGTTCAACTTTAAAGCAGCTCCTAAGAGTTTTAACTTTTAGGGGGAAAAAGGGATGTCAGACCATTTGGGCTTTTTTCTTTTTTTTTTTAATATAAAAAATCAATTAAGCCCAATCATAAATATAAAATATAGGGCCTATATACTATTCGATTATTCTGGATTAATCACCCTCAATCCAATCCAAAAATCCGAATTTTCAGGAAAACTAATTCCGAATCCAATCCGAACATAGTTGGAGTCCAATCCGAGTTACTAATTCGGTTTGGATTGGATTGTATTTTGGTTTTTATCCTAATAACTTTCACCCCTAGTTCTAAGTTATAACTTCTTTCGAGGAGTAGAAGATACCCATGGAATAAGAAGAAATAGGCTCTTCCGGTCGCTTTCTTCGAGTTAAGAATAACTGTACTTCTTGCCCACCCTCGAATGAGACTTCATTCCCGAAACGCAAGGACCATCTGACTATAAAGTCATTCAAAACTTGATCGAAGAACCATCGTTTATTGAAGAAGCTATATAGTCGATCACAAAAAGTGTTAGTTTGAAATTAACCTTATATGTGGACTGACCACACCCGTTAACTACAAGCCACGTATAAGAGTTGGCGATTTTGAGGAGTTTATATAGTTAAACAACATATTGCTAAGCGCGCGCGCAATTTGGGTGGTTGACCGTTGGAAAGCCGACTGAGCAAGTCGCGGAGAAAATGTCGGATTGTTGCCGCGACGGCGTCACCTCACTTTCGCACATTTGCTCTCTAATCGAAAATTGCATTCCTCGCAAATTCACCGTATGATTTCGATTTCTAGGGTTCTTCTTTTCTTCAATCTTTTTCATCATCTCATCACCAAACTTACTACTTCCATTGATTATTGTTGCAGGAATTGGAGATCTTTTCTTTGACTAAAGAGGAAGAGAGAGAACTTCTCATTTCTCTATCTCAGGTGACGGAAAATTTCGCACTATATATGTAATTTTCAGTATTTGCTTTTGCTTTAACCCTAACCCTAAATTTTCCAGATTTTTAACTTAGTTCGAGGCTGGACGGATGAATGTCAACAAGGCAGTAGCAGTAGCAGTAGCAGTAGCAGTAGCAGTAGCAGTAACAATAGCAAGAGCCGCGATGGTTTAAGCTCTTCGCATTCCGGAGAGCTCGAATTTCTGACTAGAATTGTTGTAAATTTGGTATTCCTTTCTTCCTAATTATTTGGCTATAATAAGGGGAAATATGCTGTCGTATTAAACTTTTCAGTTTTGATCAAGTGGACATTTATTGCATCTCACTTTCTTCATGCTAGTTTGATTTTGCCATTATTTTGCTCTGTTTCTTTTCTGAATTTCCTTTTTCAATATTAGCTCAATTACCTTCTTCACATTCATCATGCTAGTTGACAATCTTGACATTATCTTTACATGCTTTACTTGCTGTGTTTCTTTTTGCAGCTATTAGTTGCTGATGCTCATTTTTTGTGTGCATATTTCAATTATATAAGCACGAGGGTCAATGGAACATCAAACTGAATGATTTCCCTAAATAGTGTTGGATATTTAGGACCTGTTTGGTTCAGATTTGAAGTGCCTCAAGAAACGGAATCAGAAATAGACTCCATTACCAGATGTTTGGTACAGATTTTTTTGTTTCCATTCTATTACCTTCGTCAATCCTACTCCCCCAATCTGATACCCTTCTCACCCTTGCGGTAACATATACCATTAAAGAGAAGAAACAAAAATTCACCTCCGCAACTCCACTATGGGTCACCCAGCCATCTCATCAGCACAAGAGTAGGAAGAAGAAAAACAGAATTGGAAAAAATGAGCCTTGTGGGTCTGAAGAAGATGAAGCCTATTGATGAGAGAGAAAAAAATAGAGTAGTGTGAGAGGAGTGTGTGTGTGCGACTCGAAGGTTGAGAAAGGGTTGGGGGTATGTGGCCTCATTAAGAAAATGGTGAACCAAACAGAATTAGCAAAGGAATGGATTAGGTTAAAACTCATTCCATTCCTCTACTTCATCTTATTCCATTCCGTTTGCTTTTCTAGAGCCCAACCAAACGGTCCCTTATTTGCTTACATGTTTGATGATCGGGAATTTTTTTTCTAAAACTGGTCTCCTTGTACGACTGGAAATTAGTTGTGCAGGTTTAGGGTCAATAGTTGCTGATGAAAAAGCAACTTACATAAAGTATCGATGTGACTACTTTGCAACTTCGTGTAACTTAAGTAGTATTTTTTTAATCATGCAAATGCGCCACCATTTGGGAAATTATTCTATATCTATCTCTGATATAACGTCATCATCCCTCCTATATATGCTAGACTACGAGACTGGGTAAGGATTTTAGTATTATTAGTCTTAGCTATGTGATCATTCTATCCATATCGTTTCCTTGAGGAACAGTATTATTGTCCAGGATACCTTTCACTGGACCAGCTTCCTAGACTTCATCTTCTTCTATATTTGATTTCACATTGTCTTGTAAATGACATTATTTATAGAAATACTGCCATGTAACTTGCTTAGAAATGCCAATATGTGCCTTAAAAAATAGGATTGCCAATATGTGGTGTAGTTGTCCAAATTACGTCATTATTAACTCTATTCGTTTGAAAACAATAGTTGCTTGTACAATGGTTTTAGTATTGTGAACAATTTAAATAGCAACAATTTGGACCTCATATCTGCATATCTAATGATTTATCATGCTTGGATGTTGTGTTCCATGATACCCGCCCATATGAAATGATTGAGACATAAAGGACATGAAAGACACAACAATGACCATGGTTATTTTAGTAAAATCATGTTGATTCTCTAATTCTGATGATTGGGACAATCTGACAAGGGACAACTATTCCTTGATGGTCAGAGTATTTTTGATTTGCTATGAACATTTATCTCCCCTACTAATCCTGTGTTTGTGCTGTTATCCAATAAGAATCTAACTTTCCAATCTTTAATTTTTTCAACAGATTTTGTTACTGAAATCCAAGAGCCAATATATTTGTCATATGGTGGGCAAAATATATTTAGTCATCTCCGAGTTCCTTCTAGCCTATGTATGCTTTCAGTACTGCAAAAGCTTAACTTATTAGCATTCTTTTACTGTTTTGCAAATTATTCGCTGATAGTAATTATTTTACAGGGAGGAAGCTGGGACCAATTTATCCAAATGTTATGCATTTGCTTTGAGGTTTCAATGTGCAATATCCTCCAACATGTGCCACAATCTTTGATGATTGAAGCTGAGGGCTCGAAATCTATTGCATCAAACTTGATTCTTGTTTTGAATAATAATACTTGGAATGGTATAGCTGAAATCATACGTATTATACGAGGGGTGGTAAAATCTTTGAAGATAACTAATGATGCTGAACTAGCGAGAGTATTGTTGAATTCTTTGAATACCTGTTTGACAAAAGTTCCTTGGAATTTGCTAAATGGAAATCACAATGACAGCAGTACGGAGGTAAGAAGTTCTTCTGAGGAGACAGTGTTACCAATCCTGTTTTTGGGGAATCTTGTTCAGCTACTCTGCTCTATAGTTGGTCTTATTGGGTTTTCAGAAGGAGCTGGTTCTCGCTATGAATCTGCTATTCTTCATGAAACCTGTGACCTTGTTCCTAAACTGCTAGTTTGGTGTCGTTCTGAAGAATGGAGTCATATCCTTCCATATTTCCGGCACAAAATCTTGGTATGTATCAGTTGGATTTCTATCTAACCAGTTCATGTTGTTGCTGAAGATCTTATAACCCTCAAAAGTTTGTCAATTTCTCTGTTCTTATCTTCTTAAGGAACTGTTTTTGAATTGAAATCTTTGTATGCTTTGAGCATAGGAGTTGTGATAGTGTCGACATCAAATATCTTATTCCGTCCTTTGTGTTTCAATGGTGTTACACTCAATGGAAAGTTGTCACAGAACTCTAAAGTTTCTTAGATCTGTTTATCACCAGGCTTGTTGGTTCAGCTTTTGCATTTTTGTCCTAAATTTTACCGCTTGTTTGGTTTGCTTTGCCCCATGTTGTTGCTTGGTCTTTGGTATGTGGGTATGTTTTACTTGGTCCTCTGATCAAAGCTCTTTACCACTGTAGCTTCGTCACTATACTCAAATTACACTTTCTACTGAACAGATGTTGATGATCAAACTCAGCTGTCATATGCAACTGGGCTGCTCGATTCTCATTCTATGGTCGCAACTACTTCATGAAAATTATCAAGATTTACTCTCAAGTCCCATTTCTCAGCTTGAATGTGGTGAGAATGATACTTTGGAAGGTTCTCCGTTTTTGTTATCTCTTGATGACGAAGAAGTCTGTCATCTGTCTTCAAGCCATTTACAAAGGAAGGCTGTTTTCCTGTATCTAAGATGTTCTTTGAACTTGATTGGCCTTAGAAAAACAGCTGATTTCAAATGTACTTGTACGAGGCCGAACTCGTTCTTTGAATCTGATTTGAACACAGTCCAAGATTGTTCTGCTGAAAACAAGGGGCTAAGAGAGTTTTATGGGTGGCTTCAAGGTCATTTCCCTTCCAACGCGTTTCTGAACATGAGATAGATCTCGATAAGTGCATCAATTTTGCGTCATCATTTATCAGATTGTACATGCAAGAGGTCTAATCTCCTCCTCTTAAGGATTATGTGTCAAATTTAATTGTGTGCTTATAGAGTCATGATTATTGTGACAATGTTTAGTAATGCTACTACCCTTGTTTCATCTTTAATTTATTCTTTCCTACTCTCTTTGTTGTATTTTCTGGTGTTTCCAACTAAATTTTTTCCTATTTGCTGCGACCCCCTTCTCCTGGCTATGTCTGGTTGATAGTGCGGGCATGTAAGCAATTACTTTAGCTGTGTAGTTGTTTCAGTGAAACCAATCCTGTGACTTGTTTGCATCTTCATTCTTCTGATTTGCATAAGCAGTCCTGTGTCCTGTGGTTGTTTTTCAGCCTCAAGGAATCTGTGATGATCTTCTTGGAATCAAAAGAGAGGACTAAACTTTACGCTGTTTGAAAATGGAGTCATTTCCTATAACTACACCCAGTTCAAAGAAAGAGAGTATAGACATTATCCATTTATCTTTGAGCTACCAGTATGAAGCATTATCAAGCCCTCTTATGAAGCTTTTGCTTTAGATACTGAAACTTCATCTCATAGACAAAAGTGAATAAGAGAAAGTAAGAAACCAAACCCCACCTGCAATTGATCATTATCTTTCGGAGGCTCTCTATTTGAAAAGACTTGGATTCATTAAGGGCATACTTGAATTGAAGGTAATGCATTGAAGGGGTAATGGAGACAAAATGAAGAAAAAGAATTTGAATTTAGGTGGTGTTAGAGAGATGATATTGATAGTGCAAGGAGGGAGAGGTGGAAGGGGGAATTATTACCCTCACTTTGTGGTAATTGCTCTCTCTACACAATCAATACTTCATCACATTTAGTATCACCTCCATCCACCATTTTCTTTTCTTTTTTCTTCTATAACCCCCTTAATACATTACCCCTAATCCAAGCATGCCCTAAAAGGAAGAACTGTTAGTAGTGTGTATGATATGTCTATCTATCATTTTTATGACCGTGTGATCTTATCTTGTGTTCTCTTGTGTACCATAGGATGATATGTTATTTGAAGTACTGTTGCAGATGTTCTCTATACCTTCATGGACTGAAAGACTGTAAGTGTATAACATTTTGGTCTATCATGATGTTGGTTCTAGTTGGCAAATCGATTGCTACAGTCTTCCAGAACTAGCTATATATGCCTTCTTGTTTTGTATCAGGTTTTCCAAACAGGGGAAGGCTTGTGATGGTTCTGAGGAGGACATGCTTTATCACGTTTCACACCTTTTCAACCCTTTGCTTCTGTTTCATGTCTTTCTTGCGGAAGTATGTTTTATACGAATTTTGAGAATAATTAGTGAACCTTTTACTCATTGTATCATTTAGTGCTCAGATACTGATTGTTTTTTTTTTGACAACAGATACTGATTGTTAAACTTGATAGAAAGAGTAATTATTGATCATTCTTGCAGTCTTAATGTCTTATGAGTTTGAATTTACTTGTCTTCTTGTTTATTTGCAGTTGCAATATGATCATCAACTGCTTCTTGATTATCTTATTTCAAAAGATGTAGGAGGCAAATGTGCTGAATATCTGTTAAGGTCAGTGTTTTACAAGCTGCAGTCTATTTTTGCACTCGAGTACCGGCTATTAATCATGAGTATATATGTGTAGTTTGAAATTGTGTATGTTTTCTAGTCTGTAGTCATGTTTCTTATCTGTGAATGTATGTGTGGGAATGTATCCGGAACTTCTTGTACTGGTTGAGATATGTTCATATATCTAAGTAAATAGTACGGATCTACTAGGTACATGCTTAATTCATAACTGATAATAGTTGACGTCTAACTTTGTGAATTGAGCTCTTGTTTCAGGTGCTTGCGTGTGGTATGTGATTCATGGAAATTGTTTATTGAGTACTCTGTTAGAGAAAGTCCTGTTTGCCAAAGTAGTTGTCAGAGGAGTTGGAAGAGAAGAAGATCATTTCATGATGATTCTTCTGATGAGAGGATAGATACGTTGTTGCAAAGTAGGATTGCCTTGTCATCTGAGCAACATGAGGGAGAGTGCGAGCTTTGGAGCAAGTTCCTCGGGAATAGATGCCTACAATTTGAGGGTGCTAAAGCATGCTTGCTTTCTCTGAAAGGTGCCCTGAGAAAACTTCATAGGAGGAAGCTGTTCCCATATAATCCAGAAGTGCTTATAAGAAGGTATAGTCTCTTAGTACTTATCCTCAATATAAGTGCTTGACAATTTTCAGTGTACTTTCATGATGAACCTGTCAGAAAATGCTCTTCTATATTCCAGCCTTGACACCTTTGGAACTCTGTATATTCCATGAGTAAATGATGGCGCTTGATTTAATTGTGTCATTTAATGCAGTTGCCTTTACACTGAAATGATATTATTTCTCAATTGGCCTAATGGGAAAGGAAGGTACGAATAGTTTGCTATGTTGTTTCTTGTTTTATTGGCAAGTATCCTTGTCAGCTTATTCTTTTCTTAAGACTGACGACTACTTCTTGGTAGAGTCTAAAAGTAGATTGAAGATCCTTGCCAATTAACTTTTCTCAACTTGAACTAGGTTTAAGTTGGAATTGTGGAGATATATTGTAATGAACTCACCATTTGGGGGAGGGTACTTAGGCATATTATTATAAGTTAGTCATGGGTAGCTTGAGGAATAAGTTAGGGAAGAAATTATATAAATAGAAAAGATCAAGGAGAGTGAGAGTTAATTTAGTTTTCTTTGGGGAGTGATCCAAGCCTCTTGAATGCTTGTGAATGTTCTTTAACTTATGTATTTTCCATTTAATCTAATACAAATCCATTCCTAGTCTTTAATCATACAATAGACTTTGGGATCTCTAGGCTTGAGGCTGAGAAGAAGTAAGACGAAAAATTTGGAGTTTTGATAGGGACAGAGGCAATCTCCTTAGATGGGAAGATTGTCCAAAGCTCTTATTTATTTTGTTATTAGAATCTATTATCTAAAGGGATGGAGATGTGGCTCATAGAAGCAAAGCTGGTTGGTCAAATTGGAAGATTGGCACTGGCATTGTGTGTGATCCTGGCATTCCCATAAATTGAAGGGAATATTCTACAGCACGACAATTAGTCCTCCACTATCATATGGTATGAAATGTTGGGATGTGAAATGAAAAATTGTCACGTTCATAAGATGAATGTTGCAGTGATCCATATGTTACATTGGATTTGTGGCCATACAAGAGAAGATTGGCTGAGGAATATGATATTTGGGAAGAACTAAAGTATGGGTTACACCTGAGAATAAGATGAGAAAGAATCGCCTAAGGTTTAAGATTGAGTGGAGTGTTGGGGAGAGAATTGATGCAGATATATGTAGACGACATGCCTTGATTTTTTTTTCTTTTGATTCCTTTTATTGTACTCCTTGTTTTTTACAAATTTTTTTCCTTAAGCATATGTTATATATTCTCTTTCGTTTGTTTTTCTTCACATTTTTTTTCTCTTTATATCTCCTCTTAGCCCTCTTTTATAGGACTTCCTCAAATTTTATGTTTATATTCTCATATATCAGTTTCGACTTTACACCATCCTCGTTTTCTTGCTCCTTGTGTTTTCTCTCGTCTTACTTCCCCCACTTTTACTTTTTCACTTTTGTTTGTTTACTCTCTTGAACTTAATTCTTTTTTTTTTCTTTTTCTTGTTTTCACTTTTAATGGAAGGTTATTTACGATTGTTCATGTTAGCCAACCCTAGATCATTTTGGGTTAAGACTTTGTTGTTGACGCTGAGTTGTTGCAGGTTAACTAGGTTTGAGGAGCTCTGTGAGCAACTTGTTTAGACTCTACTCTCTAGCACGCTTGAGGCCGAGAAGATAATTATCCGTGTGGATATGTTGAAGGTGCATCCCCTTTTTTTGATGTGCAAAGGTCATAATAGTGAGCTGCAAGTGCAAGCAGGATTTGGTATTTTGGGGAAACTTTGGGTGGATAAGACATCATTCAAAAATCAGCTGTCTTGCCATATTTTTGAGGTTCCCTGACTGCTGTGGTTTGCTATTATTGTTTATTTGGAGATTGCTTTCTTATGCCATGCATGTCTGACTGCAGATGGGACAAAGGCATTATTTGTGCTAGTTCATATTTGAGCTTTCTAAGCTTTGTAGTGCAAGAGGCATGTGTGCAAGTTTGAACTTCTTGGAGTGAGCTGCAGTATGCCAGTTTCTGTAAGTGAAATAGATGCATTATTCAGATTTATCGTTTTTCTTTCATATCCTGCTGAACCAATTGGGCTGAAATTGTTCTGCTTAGTCAGCAATCAGCACAAATATGTGCTGACTGCGACAAAACAGGAGGGTGTCTTGTAACTTGTAACTTGTCTATTCTGTATTCCCTCAATGTCTTTGTCTACGCATAGATTGCAATATTTTAGAGCTAGAGAATGTTATTCAAGGTCTAAACTTTGAATCCATCAACCCCATTATATTCTAGTGTCAAGTTGTATGTTAGTAGTGTAAATGACAGATGCCAAGTCGAAGCTGTCGGAGATGTGTACAATAAAGGAAATTGAGTAATTGGACAAAACCCTAAATTTTGACTTTTTGATATTCTTCTTGCCTAAGCATTATGTGTGCTAGGGAGTTTTCATGCTAAAAATTGATGCTAATGCCTTTTTAGCACAGTGAGGCTTTCACTCATAAATCCTACGATAATATTTTACTTGGACAAGTATAAATTCTAGGGTAATTATAAGGGTGGAATTCTTGCCATATGCATGGGGAGGCTATATTTAAGTACCAGATGAGGCAATTGCGTAGTAGTTGTGGTTGGTTGAACATTATAATGTGATCTGCACCAGTGACCTCTCTGACCTGTTGCATTCCACTATACTCAGATCATTCATTGTGCGAATTTATAGAAGCCCCTTTGTCTTCCTTGCATTATGATAAGAATTCACAGCACTGGTCCAGTGGTCCATTATCATATTTGTTGAACTTTGTCTCAGACGGGTCAGCAACATATAGTTACTGATTTTTGTAATGTCCTTGCTAGCTCAAAGACCTGCAATATAATAATTAATTATATGTATTGATAGTGTCATTTGTTCTTTTGCAATTATGACGCTCAATATCTTCATCTATGCTCAAGTGTTTGTGCTGGATACCTTACACAATAAGTGGGTATGGGTGTTTGGAGTTTGGACACTTTAATTTGGACAGAGGGTAAATTTCTAACTTATTACTTCATCTTCAAATATAACAAAGCTTCTAACTTGTAAGACTCCTGTTATTGTGTTGTCATATCTTCAAGTTTGAAACTTTTTCGAGTCAGATTATCAGATCGACACGACCATCTAAAACTTGTGCCTCTGTCCGAGCATCATAAATACCTGCAATGTTGTTGGACACAAGCATTGAATTGATATAATTTTTATTAATATTATGTGACAATAATTCTGTGCTATGTGATTCTTTGCTGCTATGTAGCTGGAAATTTTCTGAAGTGCATTCGGAAGTAGTAAGAGACTTACAGTACCATTTACTCAAAAGTACTATATGATGTGCAAAAGATTCATATTTATCCAATTAGTCAAGGGCTCTTCTGGATAGCCGTATGTACCAGAACTGTTCACATTTACTCAACCAGAATTCTTCCACAAGATGTAAGCACGTAATCACTGTTAGAATTATTAGAATACCAGTATATTATTATTAGAAGTATTTCTTATCTAATTTTTTTATTCAATGCTCTTCTTCATACCTTATCTAAAATAAAGCCTCTATAGTACTCCGGCTCACATTTTATATTTGCACATTTTACATTTTGCTCATTTGACCAAATTACATGACCAGTGTGCAAAATATATGCTTAGGAACACATAGTTTTAGGTGCCCACGGGACTTGGGAGCACCTTTGTACTAAGACAAATGATGGTTGATGTGTGGTGTAGGAACAAGGGAGCGAACAAAAACTCTTAACTGAAATCTTTTACGGGCATTGTTCCATGACAAAGGCAATGTTCATGCTCCCGAAGGCTGTGCCAGAATGACCTCATCGTTAGACAACTATGCCATTAAATCCTGCAAAAAGGCTTACTATAATCTTTTTACATATGAACCTTTTATTTAGCTTCATTTTGATGGCCCAGCAGGGTCTCCTAAGAGGGCGTTTAAGTGTTTAAGGTAACCTGCAATATGGAGCTTCTCATATTAAAGGGCGCAAAAATCTGTAATACGTTGTTTTCTTGTTTCCATTAAATCATTCGTTACACCTGATTGATTAGGCGCCTTTGTTAAAGTTGATCTTGATTTGATTATCTAATGAATAGATATTTATATATTTTAATTGTGCATTTTTTCTATATATTCAGGGCCAAATTTTTATAATTAGTAAGCCTCCACAATATTTGAGATGGCCTTCTGGCTGAGGCTGCCTTGTCTATTGTCTAGGGATTTCACCCTTTGTCCTGTTTTCTTTAGCAAGGCTGAGCCTGCACAGCTGTACCAAACCCATGCTTCTTGCCGAGCCGTGAACTAGAACCAATTGCATCCCTCATTATGAAGCCTCTATTTTTCTTGTAGAGGTGTTCTTATTGTCTTTGTTCCCCCCAAAGCTGGTTGTGTTTAGCTTTATTCATCCAACGGAGGGAGTAAATATTAATGGAAGGATAGGTCGATGACTGCTTTCTATATAGAACTGTTAACTCATTTTCACCTAGAAATGTTTGGATTTTTCTGAAGATACAAATATGTTATGTAATTTATGGCCTTCTGTAGATTCAATCTGCATTTCTATCAAGTTTGATCACGTCTGATTTGATTTGGAACTTCCTAGTTTGGATCTATTTTGAAAATCCTAAATTATCAAATTGCTTTTATTTTTTTTTGGCTCAGTGGCCGTTGTTCCATTAATTCGAATTCAATTGAATATGACACCCAACATATCATTGCGAAAAGCTCAAGAGCAACCATTTCCTTAAGAGAGGTGGTTTTTCAAGTAAATGAAAGTTACTAAGAGAGATGCGTTGTTGGTAATGAAATCAACCATCACTTCAATGAGCCTAAAGACCCTAATTTCGAAACGTTATGAAGTCTGACTATTATGATTGCAAAAATTAAGGTGCTTATTGGATAATTTTTTTGGCTATAAACCATCAGACACACGAAGATACTGTTGTGACATATTTGCCATAATTGCTTTTGTTTTCTTATTTATTTTGTCTTGGGGTAAAATGTCATAGGTTCCATATCCAAACCATTTCCTCCCAGTTCAAACCTATGAGCTAACAAGTTTACTAAATTGACAAAAAAAGTCCTCAAAAGAGGCGAGAGACCGAAGTTGAGGAGTTGAGGACGTCATCCCTTAAGGATATTAGGATTCGAATCCCATTGATTAAGGAATCAACTTTTTGATGATTAAGGACATTAAAAAATTATCAAACCTTTAATTTGTTCAAACATACAAACTCATACCAAATTTAAAACACCAATAAGCAAATGACAAGGAAATATAAGCTTGATTAGTGGATTCTTCAGCAAATACCCTTTATTTCTACGACTCCAAACTCCAAGATACATGTATCATCCTTTAAATAACAGAACTCCAGCTCTTATTTCAGGGCAATTTCTAGTAGACAATCACTAAGTTTTTTGGGCATGCAAAACATTGGCATGTGATCAGACCCTTTAAGCTCCTTGAACTCTTTCAACCCAGAATTCTGGATCATCCACCTTTGAAAAGCTTGGGGAATTCCTCGATCTTCTTCGCATACAACGAAAACACGCCTCACTGATCCATATCTTTCTTCGGATAGCTTCGCCTCTGGCTTCCACGCATCATGAAGAAACAACGATGATGGCCTTTTCAATGTCATAGCAAGCTCGAAATCCTTACAACATTCCACAAAAAAGAAGCAAAGTGCATGAATAAGAAGTGTACTCAGCTGGAGGCTCTTTAAATCAATGCGTTATCTCATATTCTCATCATCTGCTTTTACTAATTAGACCTCGTATTCAACCGATCTTGTTTGAGCAAGATTGATGAAAAAGTGAAAACTAAGTTTTTGTTGATTCATATTGGTTCTATATTTATTGATATTTCATCTATATGAATATATATTTAAAATGTGTTGACACACAAGTACATCTGCCATGTGACGGACTCGAATCTTTGGTCAATGATTTGCTAGCTTAAGCTTAAGGCTCGATACAGCTATGAACTAATTAATGTTTAACTTGTAACAAAAACTATACTATACAATTATACATGAAAAGAAATCAATGATCATACTCTTTATTCCATTCTCCCGGAAAATATTTGTTCTCCTCCTCATAGCAAATAAAGTGTGGATTATGGATTAATAATAAATATAGGGGAGTGGAGTTTTTATTACCTCAATGGGAGACAAATGATATAGCTTAGCTAAAAACTGTGGTCCGAAGAACATTGTCGTGAGAGTCTCCTTTGGATCACCAGAGCTTTTGAATTCCGTGTCCAACCAATAATCGACTCCTTCCGGCATTGATGCAGCAAACTTCACCAATAATTACTTTCAGTTTTCAACTCTAATAACAAATTAACATGTAGAGTGCGTCTTTGCCAGAATACGTTACATCATAACTTATCATATGTAATAAAAACTTCACACGTACATAATGATGCATAACGACATATATATGACTCCAACAAAAATGACATTGGATTTATCTAAATAATGACGTGAATCCGAGATCATTTTGTCATTTATTTCATGTTATTTGAGTTTCTTTTTACAAAAGAGGCGGTGGTTTTTGGGGTGTTACATCATAATTCATATGTTATAGTGTAACAGTTACACGCAATGACTAGCATATTATGAGATGCTATAAGCTTATACCATAAGGGGAATTTTTATATTTCTGTCGAGTTTATGTTTAATAATTTCTTCCTATATATCTTATTGTTTAATCTTTTGGTAAGGGTCGAAAGTGACTGTTAAAGCATATTATGAACGAATCGCATGTTGATAAATGATAAGCATACGTACATAAAGGTGACTTCATTAGGAACTACAACTTGAACTATAATGAAAACATAAAATACTTATTTTAGGTGTTGTACCAAGAAATAACCAACTACAAAGAACGAACATATGACATCTATAAATAGCTAGATGTAATTAATAACAAATCAAGCTAAGCAACGTTATTAGGGTCTCGAGTAGCTCACTCATGAGTCACGATGAACAACTTACCATTCAACTCAAATCAGAGTAACAAATTCCATCCAGAAATATATTCTATGAAGTTATCACATCCATAACCTCTAACTAACTAATTATACATTGACATTCTCATATTTTTTTTTGTAGTCTATATTATTTGTAAGTCATCACCATGCACTTAATTATATTTTTGCTTTGTTTAGCTCGGCTCATATATTATAGTCTCTAATAGAGCTCAAACACAAGTTATACTACAACCAAATCGAGTTTAAATAATTCTCAATTAGATTCGACTTGTTACTGTCCGAGCTAAATGTTTCCATAAAATAATGCTTCGTAAGGGTACGCACAACAATTTAAACAATTTTGAAAAGACAAGCTATAGCTAGTGGATTATACACATAGGATATCTAATCAAATACTCCCTCCGCTTTTTTATTTGTTACATTGTTTTTGCACAAAATTTTCAAGTCGTTTTTACCCCTTAATATATATCTCTTATTTCTTATAAGTAAAAATTATAAAAATGATATTATGAATCTACGCATCGAGAAGAATCTAACAAGACCACACATGACTATATTTTTACTTATAAAGAAATCAAAATAATAGGTCAAAGTTGGTGGCTTGATTTCCCAAAATAGAAATGTAGCAAATAAAAAAACGGAGGGAGTATGAATTCAACAAAATCTTACATACTTGTTTAGTACGAAGGCCAATGGCTATAGCTAGCAAGACAACAAGTACATATACTTGTCATCAATCATCAATAACTTATTTCCCAACCTCAGTCTTCGGTAGCTAGGGTGTTGAATGTGGATGTCAAACCCTCCCTGTCTTGTGGCTATTCTACTACAAAACTTCCTGCTAATAAATCATGGGGATGGAGGGGAATGTTCCAAGCAAAAAAATCTCTCTTTCAAGGGTGTGCTTGGAAAGTGGGAAATGGTCACTCTATTAAAGCTTTTACGCAAAGATGGATTGATAACTCCATACCAATAGCTGCTTCAAACGTAACTTTGAGACAAGCTTGTAATATGAGTGTCCATGATTTTATTGATCCAAATCAGCATATTTGGAAAACTTCCCTCGTTAGAGATTTTTTCTCTTTCTCTGATGCTCAAAGAATCTTGGCTATGGAGCTACCTTCTAGGGAAACAAATGATTTTATTTATTGGGCTCATCATTGCTCGGGTAATTATACCACGAAAACTGGGTATGCTTTCGTAACGTTGCAACATAATCACACTATTCCGCAAGATATTCCTTGTAAGTTCTTTAAAATTCTCTGACATCTTCCTATTATTCCTAAATGGATGTTCTTTTTATGGAAACTGTTGTATGATCGTCTGCCTACTCGTCAACAATTACATTTGAGAACACTCTCTCATTCAGAGTGTTGTGATATGTGTATTACTTCTACTGAGACAACAAACCACCTCTTCAGATTATGTCTTGTTGCTCAAGCTGTTTGGCGCAACTTTCCTTTTGTTATTCAAAGTGCTAGCAATAATCATATGACTTGCTCGGAATGGATTATTCACAATATCCTACTTTTCTATAGTAAGGATGGACTTGCGAGTATTAGAATCCATCGGTTTATTTCCATTTTATGGAGTATTTGGATTCATCGCAATGAGAGAATTTTTAGAGATGCTACTGCTCGGCCTCAATATATTGTCACTAATGTCTCAACACCCGCATAGATATCATAGTGATATATATCCGTGAGTTAGCCTCCATGGATCTTCGCTTCTTGCATCCACTCGGAAAATAACTTCACTCATCCACCCGGTTTATTGACGGCCAACTTGATGGTACATGGGATAAAAAGTCTAAGAAAATGGGCATGGCATGGGTTTTGAATGGGAATGCTCAATAGTCTTGTAAGGGAGGTGGATCTTTTGGCTTAGCGCAAGATGCTTTACAAACAGAATCATTGGCCTGTTTGAATAGTCTTAAGTGGGCTCGTAATCGAATTCTATCTAACGTTCTCCTACAGACTGATTCGACTAACCTGGTTGCTATGTTGCAGGGCACAAAACACACCAGTATGCATCTAATCTGGACGATGAATGAGATTAAACAATGTGCCTCCGAACTGAATTGGTGTATGATAGTTAAAGTGGATCGCCCTAGTGTGCAAGACGCACACAATCTAGCTAGATCTTATGCTCTAAATATGTTGGATTGTATTATTTAGTTTGTGTATTCTCTCATTGTCAAAAAAAAAAAATCATCAATAACTTCCAGTAGAACTTTTAGTGTAAATACTCCTAAAATGGAGTACTATTGTACATTTGTACTAACCTCCCAATCCCTCTTGCAGTCTTGCTGGTAGGGGATTCTAAGGCACCTTAGAAAATGTCTATCTTTAGAGACTTACCAAATACAATTTGCTAGAAATAATAGCCTAAGTTGATGGTAACTAATGAGTTAAGTTCAAAGTTTACACGTAAGTATAAATTTCGTTGATATCCTTGAATATGTATGATCGGACCTTTGCTCCCTTTTTAATGTAGCCGAAAGTCAAAAGGTCTTTCTAACGATGAGTTTACAGTATTATTTAAATGGAGTGGGTATGATATTCAATTATTTTCACAGGAGTTCAATTTGGCTACAATAATGGACTGCCTTTGTCTATTACTACTATTTGGCAAACATAAGTCTATATGGACATTATGGTAATTTTAGATATTTTTGCAAACCATGGTTTTCCTCTCTGTTGTTACTTGTTAGTCAACTAACCTTATGATTTTCATTTTTTCCCCTTAAATATAACCAGAAGAAGTCAACATATTTTATAATGATTCTGCTTCAAATTCAAATTCCAAATACTACATGTATATCATTGATTTACAATGATTATATATTAGTATTATTATCATATAACACCGTTCTTATTCAAAAATCATAATAATGCACTTTTACGACCACTCAAAATTAGCGGTATACACATGGGAATATGGGTTAATTATGGTATGCACTTCCGTGTACTAGTTAAAGCGTTATGTCTGTCTCGTGGAAATCATATTAATTCTGATACCTTAGTAGGTAAGCTTGAAGGGGAAAGTGATATTACTTTAGGCTTTGTTGATTTACTACGTGATGATTATATTGAAAAAGATCGAAGTTGCAAAATTCGATGAAACTAATTTTAACATTTCCGGTCAAAATAAGCATCTAGATCCAATCACTCAGATTATTAAATAAAGGCAAAATTGGCCTCAACACCCTGAAATATAGCTCGGGTGCATCCAACACCACCAACTATGACTAGTAGCCTAAACACCACCAACTACGGGGTGGGGTGCAGTCTGTATCACCAACTACGGGGTAGGGTGCAGTCTGTACCATAAAAACCCACCGTCTTCGGCAACATTTTAGGCTTTCGGCCTCATTTATGGTACCGAATGCCCCCCACCCCATTGTTGGTGGTGTTTAGGCTACTAATCGTAGTTGGTGGTGTTGGGTGCACCCGAGCTATAGTTTAGAGTGTTGAGGCCAATTTTGCCTTAAATAAATTGAAAATGAGTAAGTATAAGTGAAACAAATAATTTTATTGTAATAATTTATCGTATAACTTGGTTGTATATAAATATGATAGAACTTTTTTTCCAATTTAAAAGCAAACGAAAGAAAAAAAGATGAAGAATAAGAAAATAAAGTTGATTATCATCCAAACTAATACCAATCCAACCAAATTCATGAATAAAATGTGACCAATTAACCAACCAACAAAACCACTTGTTACAAATGTCTTACACACAAATAGGACAAAGAACTTTTATTCACTTATTTTGTACCCAAAAAAAAAAAAAAAAAAATAGGACAAAGAACTTTTATTCACTTAATGCTCATTCCAAATTTGTAATCAAAGATAAAGATCAGCATAATAGTAAGTTTTAAGGTAATTAACAAAAGTGATAATGTATTTATATATATATCACTAATCCCAAATATTTTATTTCTTCTTTTCAAAAAGTATCAAGAAAGTTCATAGGAAGACAAATTACCTGATCAAATATAAAGGAGGGAGTATTGCGAGTGTCAGGCATAAAAGCCGCTAGAAAAACAGCAATTTGGATTTTTTGAGGGAACATTTCCATAGCCAAAGCTAAGTTAAGCCCTCCAAGGCTATGTCCAACAAGAATAACCTTGTGATCATCAGTTAGAGATGCCATCAACTGAATCAATGGCTCAGTGTAATCGCGAATAGTATGGAGTTCATTTATCTTCTCGAGGATGATCCCTGACGCTGCCATGTCGAGCACCGTGACACGGTGTCCCGCCGCCTCGAGTAACGGCTTAACCTTGTACCAACTCCATGCTCCATGGCAAGCCCCGTGCACTAGCACATAATGTTTCTTAGAAGGGGAGGAGGAGTTCTCCATTTTTTTCAATCTAAAAGGTGTAGAGGTTTCCTTTAGGTTGTTGACTCTTTATTAAGGGGTATGCTTCCTCCTTAGGTTACGTGATGGGCGTATACTTATATCGGTCCAACACCATATTAAATTTTTTTCAATGCAACGTTATGTCATGATAAAAATATTAATTATCCTTCCATTACTCTAAAGTAAATTTAATCATATTATATGCCCCAGTTGATAAAATTGTCCTTTTGTTTCCAATAGTGGGACAAGAGGTTTGCTCAATTCCTTTATAAGTGGAACATAAAATCGTTTATATCATGGTTAAACTTAAATCATTTTGTATATAACATTGAATTTTTTTATACAACATTTATCATTTATTATATGCAAAATTAATAGTTTTGTAGACAACATTTGTCATTTATTATACAATGCTACTATTTTCGGAAAACAACACAGTTTTATTCTCTTTTATCTCTTTTTTGAAGAAAAAAACACTCAACTTCATATATTTACAGAAATGCCATGAAAGGAACATCATTTGCTCCTTTCTCGTGGGAGTACATATCAATTGTCATCATGGAAAAATGATTACTTTTTTTTACAAGTGCCCTGCGTATATATTTAAGGTTAAATTTTATATTTTTTCCATTTTTTTTACTTGTAATATTTTTCATTATAGAGAGTGCAACATAAATATTATATGTTCTCTTTTTTAATCTATTTTTATCCTCTCCTGAATTACTATATCTTACTCCAATGTTGCAAATAATAAAAAGTAGAAAAAATATATATCTTAATCGTGCATGTATTCCTATTAATGTAAAAAAAGCATTACAGTTACGTGGGTTATGGTTGATTTTTGCTTATGATTACATGGAGTATATCAATTTATAAGGATAAATTTCATAAAACTACCTTTTATAATCAACATTTTTCAAAAAACTACCTTTTAAAAATTTTCTTTCAAAAAACTACCTTATATAACAAATTTCCTTTCAATATACTACCCTTTTACCATTAATGAGGTTAAATTACTAATAATTGAGTCACCATAAATTGCTTTTCTTTCTTCCCCTCTCGTTTCTTTCCTCTTTTCTCGCTACGCCACCGGTAGCAATAGCTACGGCGATTGTCATTTATCGATTATTATTAAATATAAACGTAAAATGGTAGTATATTGAAATGAATTTGTTATATAAGGTAGTTTTTTGAAAGAAAAATTATAAAAGGTAGTTTAATGAAAAAAGTTGGTTATAAAAGGTAGTTTTCTGAAATTTTGCCCAATTTATAATGATTATTTTTGCTAATATTTAATTGAAAAATTACCTTCACAGCCCCACCATAAATGTAGCATATTCTATCATATTTGCTAATGTAAAATTTCGTCCAATACTATATTTAATTACTTATTACTAAAAGTTATGGATAGTTGATGTATTGAAATTAGGTAGTGAGACAAAATCAACAACATTTTATATACTAACATTTAGTATTATATGTTTTTGAAAAAAAAAACAAAATAAGATATACAAATAGCGCAAAAGTCAAACTAGTGTGTTTATTCAGAAATAGAAGAATTACTAGCCAATAATGTGCTACTTCCTCAGTTTCTATCTGTTCTTCTTACTTTGACTTTTTTTTTTCTCTAAAGAAGATTCAAAATAGGAAGAACAAATAGGAACAGAGGGAGTCTTAAAAACCGTGAAATAGGAGAACATATTTTAGTACACAAAGCCACAAAGGTGGCAAGGTGGATCCAACTAGTGGCTTTCTAGTATAACCATTATGCCACGTGATAATACAATCCTCTCACAATCCTCGGAAAAAAGGGGTTTTGAGAATTAATGGAAAACAAAAAATGACTTTTAAAATCTTTTGATCGACTAAGAAAGATTTAGTTGTACCACATAGAATTTACAATGATGGTAGGGATGTTTTGTGGCTTATGAATAAAACACCCTTTGTTTTATAGAAATAGTGAGGCGGGAAGAGTACCCGATATTGATTTGTTCCAGTAGACGAAGAGGATTCCATTCCAGTCCAGCATATACTTCATATTAATAAGAAGTTTGGTGATAATATATAAAATATTTTCCATTAAAAAGTAGAAAAATATCAGCACGTACATGTCTGACAGTCCGTCAGGATCCAGATAGATTTTAGCTACGATTTCATTCAACTAATTTAGTTAATTATCTAATTATGAGGGGAACTGAATGGATGAGCTCCGCTCTTTTTATAATGGTGGATTAACAAACTAGATTAATTAGCTAATATAGAGGAAAAGAAGCCAGCTGTTATCAGCTTTAAGAGCATGGCCAATGGATGATCCTAAATTTGGGATCATCAATTACTTTATTAATTTCTTACTCTTCCACCTCATTTATGATCCACAATTGATTTTAATGATCTCTTCACCCCCAATGGATGATCTATAATTTTAGATCTTCACATTATCTTTCATACTTTTTACCATACCCCACCATATATTCTCTCCCCTCAATCTCCTTTCCATCCCATCTTTTTTATTTATTATGGATTATTTAAGAATTAATTAATGATTATTGAATGTAAATAATTTTTATGTTTGTGATTAAAAACTATTAGTAAAAAATAATTTCGTTAATATTGTACATAATTAGATACGGTAATTAACTTAATACTATCGATTCAAATATATAATCAGAAAAATATAATAATAATAAAATATTGCATTAAACAATAGAAATAACACATACATATAGAATTACATTACATATAATAATAATAAAAATGTAGCAGCTTAATTAACCCCTATGTTGCCCGAATTTAAGCCAAATATTTTCTACGAGGTCTGCTTTGAGACGTCTATGCACAACTTGGTCACAAACTCGACCCCTATTGTTCATATATATTTCTACACTTGCTATGCGATTCTCACTAGTGCCGTATGCGAAAGGCTCATCAGAGGTCCCTACATTCCTTTGCGTTGAAGTAGTAGGGCGTGGAGGATGGTCATAATCATTAGGATCAAAATGAAGGGAATATGAATCTCGTTCATCTTCAACTACCATATTGTGGATAATAATGCAGGCGATCATTATTTTCCCTAACATTTCTTTATCACGCGCTAGAGCCGGTTGTCGAATTATAGCAAAACGAGCTTGCAATACTCCAAATGCACGTTCCACGTCTTTTCGTTTGCTCTCTTGGTTTGGGCAAATAGACTTTCTTTTTCATTTTGCGGAAGACTTATTGTTGGAATAAATGCAGCCCATTGAGGTTATATACCATCTGCTAGGTAATATCCCATATCGTATTGGTGTCCGTTAACAACATAGTTAACTGCGGGTGCACGACCCTAAAAAACATCATTAAATAATGGAGATCTATCAAGAACATTAATATCATTACACCTCCCTGGCGTTCCAAAGAAAGCATGCCAGATCCATAGATCATACGAAGCAACGACTTCTAAAACCAATGTTGGCTTACCCGGTCTTCCCGAATAGAGTCCTTGAAATTGAAGTGGACAATTTTTCCATCTCCAGTGCATGCAGTCGATGGAACCCATCATTCCTGGGAATCCTCGTTCTTCAGTTGCGTACAACAATCTTCTTAGATCTGCTTCATTGGGCTTTCTTAACTATTCGTCCCCGAAGTGGGCTACCACCCCTTCTACAAAATGTCGTAGTGAATCTCTAGCAAGAGATGCACTAATTTTTAGATAATCTTCCACAGAATCCGCCGCTCCCCCGTAATCTAACAATCTCATAGCGGCAATGCATTTTAATAATGATGATGCACCTAGTTTACCTGCGGCATCTCGCCTTTGTTGGAAGAATGAATTTTGCGAAGTCAAGACTTGTACTATGCGGAGGAAGACATGTTTTTGCATGCGAAATCTCCGCCGAAACATTTGTGGGGGATAAACGGGATTCTCGGCAAAGTAGTCATTCCATAACCGGTGGTGCCCCTCATCACGATACGATCCCTTGGCACTACAGTTCTTGGTGCTCTTGGAACTTGAGTTACCATTGCATGTAATTCAGCTGGATTGGCCATCACAAACCTTTCCATCATTTGATCCACACTAGTAGAATAAATGCTTATTGTTGCGGTCATTAAGTGGCCTATTGCGGCGGTTTTGACCGCGCAGCAATTAACGGTGCAGCAATAGGTAATTAAACTGTTGCTGCGGTTTTAAACCGCACCAATATTACAGAAACCGCAACAATATGGTTTATTTTTATAATGAAAAAATGTAAATATTGCTGCGGTTTATAGGACAAACCGCAGCAATATTTACATTTTTTCATTATAAAAATAAACCATATTGCTGCGGTTTCTGTGAAAAACCGCAACAATATGTATATTTTTTATTATAAAAAAGCAGTATATTGCTGCGGTTTCTGTGAAAAACCGCAGCAATATACTTTATTTTTATTTTAAAAATAAAGTATATTGCTGCGGTTTTTCACAGAAAACGCAACAATATAATGCTTTTTTTTTAAAAAAAAAAATTTATTTAATATTTACGTATGTTCCACCAACCTCATGCAAGAAGCAGAATGCAGCAAGCAGGATGCAGCAAGCAGAATATTTTCTGCATAAATTTCGACAGAGCTCCGTTTGTAAATTGGATAAACCCATAATTGGGAATTAACCTGTACAATATTATATGCAACAACCATCCATCCATCATCCAAAATTCATCCAACAACCAACATATAATCCAAAATTCATCCAACATCCATCCAACTTCCACGCACAATCCAAATTCCAAGTTTAACAAGAAATAAATACGATTCAATCCAACATAGATATCATACGAATCCAACACACATATATATATATATATATATATATATATATATATATATATATATATATATATATATATATATATATATATATATATATATATATATATATATATATATATCATGAAATCCAAGTCAATACGATAATGTTGGTTGGTACAAGTTGCACTAAATTGTATTCATTGTAAGGATGAGAGAAGCAAAGAAAATTAACATTAACTAACCTATGCAATGCAATTATCAATAAAGTATCTTGCTCACTTATTTTTCACCTCATTGATTTGATCTTCCGTATAAGGATCGCGGGTAAAGGTACGAGCAACCTGAAAATAATTCACCAAAGTTAGCCTTCAATAGTTAAATATATAAAATATGAAATGAATAATAAGTGAACAAAAAACTTACTTCATCGAAATCTTCCGAACCAGAATATAAAGTGAGTACGTCAAAAATGTTGCGCATGACAAAATAACCGCACTCCGTGCCTCCTTGTTGTTGTGGGCACTTTAATGAAAGTTTTAAGAAAATGAGGAAATTTATCGTATAATGAGAATGACATAACATATGCTTTAATTGAATAAAATAAGTCTATTATACCTGAAAACATCTCCAAAGAAGCTTGTCCCGACGAACTTCGTTGCCGCTCATCCGAAACCTCCTAAAAGCACTACATATAACAAAATCAAATGAGTTACATTTTATTTGCTTTATATTATAATTTAAATTCATTTAAAATATATCAAAACGATCAACTTACGCTATCATAGGCGGTCTAATCTTTAACTTCCGCTCCTTGTGAAAGCTAGCGGAATCAAAGACATAAATTATCCCGAGCATGGGACGTATGACAAGGAGCATCCAATGACGGCTATTGCAAGATTGAATAATAATAATTACTTAAAAAATTCACATGTCATGCAACAATCAATATTTGTAAAACTATTAAGATAGAATATTACTCTTGAAAGATTGGCGGTAAGATGATACTAGCACCAGCAACGACGGATCCAGTCAAAGCACACTGAATGTAAGTCGTTACATTCTCCAAAGCATGCACATCCGCGGTACTCTCCGGGCACATTCAACAAACTCGAACAGCAGCCCCAAATCCATCCAAGTCAGACTGTGTTGCCCTAAAAAAAATAGATAAATGTAAATTTTATGTGGAAAATACAACTATCATACAATCAAATGTAAAAAAAAATCATAACTTTGATTATGTTACCTCATGTACACTTGGATAATAAAAATATTAAGCATCTCCCCTTTCAGGAACTGAGCAATATCCTCCTTGGTCAGATAAGCGGTGGCATCTTCTGAATAATGGAACAATGAGCTCGGCAAGGTTACAGCAACGGTATCATCGTCTGCGACGGCAAGGGCAAGCGTATCTGCTAACTCCTTACAGTCTTCAGTGAGGGATTCCAACAACGATACATCATCGACAACTGGACTATAACGAGTAGCCGAACCGCCGAAAGTCTTTGGCTAGGACATCTAATGACCTCCCCGAAATCCCCTTTTGTTTTTTAGGTGTCGGTGTAACCTAATAATAATTTTTGAGAACGCGCATAAGATTATGTAATTTTTAAATTTAATCCTATTATTTTTACAAAAATGGATATAATTTGAACAATTACCTCATCACCTAATATTTGCACTAAATTTTTTGGCCATTGCACCCACGTACCCAAAGCAGTTTCTGTAGTGTCGATTTCATATGCAGGGACGGGGACAGGTAGTGGCAAATGACCATACTTCTCTACAAAACGATGAATTTTCACTCGAAGGTGATCATTCATCATTCTAGACCCATGAACTGTAGTGGTCTCATCAAAAGCATAAGAATGTGCATCTGCCACTAGACATGTCTTTCCACTAGTTGGATCTATCAAATACAATCGACAGGGAGTCTCGTCCTAATAATAACGTAAAGTTCTAATTATATAAGATAATTATTTGTATAAAGCACATGTATATATGATAATTATTTGTATAAAGCACATGTATATATGATAAATATATGTACCTTCAAATGAGGAGAATGAGTGTCGGAAAATCCAGATAGTGGAGTACGTAGCTGAGTGGACTGTGAAGTAGATGGCCCAGCAGATGGTGAAGCAGCTGATGGAACAAATGGCGGAAAAGGTAGCTGAGTAGGCTGAAAAGTAGCTGGCCCAGAAGATGCTGAAGCAGGTGATGGAACAAATGGCGGAAAAGGTAGCTGAGTGGGCTGAAAAGCAGCTGGCCTAGTAGATGGTGAAGCAGGTGATGGAACAAATGGTGCAACAAATGGTGCAACAAATGGTGGAGTAGGTAGCTGAGTGGGCTGTGAAAGCGCCACATTCTGCATATATGTTGCAATGTCAATTCTCCACCTTTCAGTCATTTTCTACATGAATGCTTCCTCTTGTTCCTGACTCGAGCTCCAATAGTTCCTAGGAGGTGGAAGACCAAAAGCCTTCCTATAGCCAACATTGTAGCCTCCAAAACCATAACAACGACCCGAGTGATCTGGCTTCTCTCCAAGAGCCATAAAAAGGGCGTCTTTGTTACGTACCGGAGTGAACTCACCCTTGGCTTGCTTCTCCTTCTACTCCAACTGCCCAAAAAAAAAGTTCCAAATAACAAAAATGTATTTAATAAATAAAAAACATATATATGTCAAACTAAAAGTTATAGTGATATACATACGTATTTGTCAGCTGCAATCTTTGTTTCCTCAACTGGAATAAATCACTGTTTAGTGACTGGATCCTTCTTATGCATCGCGCACCACTAGTCATCACCCCGAGTAACATGAGAGGACACCGAGGAGGATGGTGTACTAGATGACGATCCAGAATCAAAACTAGGTGGACAAAAGTTCTCATGCTTCCACAACTCTCTAGCATCCCCATAGTTCCTTTGACCTAAGTGGTGATGACGTGTATTCTTTTTTGCACTCTCGAGCGCCTTTTCTCGCTTTTTCTGCAATAAAAAACACATTAAGTTAGTAGAATATAATTTAATTTAATAAAACCAAGTTAATTTGATTATAAACTTACTACAGCCTCATCTGACGTCATAGCCTCTTTGAAGGTAAGCCAATCCTCCATCTTGATGTGCTTGTATACATCTGGCGGAGTATCACCTAGCTTCTCTTTCTTTGATCTGACTCTGGTCATTGTGATCCAACCAGATACCAATTTGCTCTTGAAATCCCTTCATCTAGAGTTCACAGTAGTCAAGTAGTGCCTCTTATAGCTTATCTCGTCCGGAAGGTGAAACATATTCTGTTTTCCATCATAAACAAATAAATAAGCACGTTAGCTCAGCATTAGAACAATAAATCCCAAAATTGTAAATGAAACATATCTTACCATAGTGTCTGTCCACATCAAATCCAACAAGGCAGGAGAAATGTTTTTCCATTTCCAATTGATGTTAAGCCTGCGTATAGAAAGACCGACCCAAATACCATACTTGGCTCGCCACGTGCCTAATAGAAAAAACAATTAGAAATCCAAACATTAAATCGTAAGCATGAAAAATTATAACTATCTTACAATCAATAATTACCTGTTGGTCTCCCCAATTCATCAAACTGTAAGTACATATCTTCTGTGTTGTGGAGATTCATCGTGGGACCTCTTTTACTCTTTCTAGATGCCTTTGTCTTCCCACCTGACTTCTTCCCCCTCCCCTGTGCACCATAATATGCACTGGTCTGACGAGGATCTAAGAATCAAAATAAGAAAACTAAATTAGAGAACGAACAAATAAATGACATATTCAATATTACAATAATCGCGAACCTGAGGGGGGTGGCTGACGTGGATCAGATGTCACCTCAATGTCAAGTAAAGCATTTCTATCAGCTTCTACTTCCATTCTTTCCATCCAAGCATCAAACGCATCTGCAGCACGATCACTGTCCTCCCCCCTGGTCAGCCTCCTTTTCCGGGTGAAATGGTGCATCGGAATCCGATGACTGATCGCCCGAACCGTCACTAGCCATATCTGTAACATATACATAGAAACAACAAATAGTGTTAACAAAATTTAAAACAATATATATCAACACATTATTGTAATGAAATCTATTATAAGTACATCAATTTATAATTCAAATTACTCATATAGAACATTTTTTACCTTTAATTTTGGTCAATAGGTTGCTCGATGACCGTTATACCTTCTTGGTGATCCATTCGCATGCAACTATTTTCAGTATCAGACACACCCATCATATCATCACTTGGGATTGAGAAAGGGGAGATATCATCAAATTTATCATATTCTTCTTCATTGTCAACATCACCTACTCCTAAAATTCGCCTTTTACCATTAACAACAATGCACCACTGAGTGTTTACAGGATCAGATACATAAAACACTTGTTTTGCTTGTGATGCGAGGATAAAAGGTTCTTCAGTGTCACGCAGACGACTCATATCGACTAGAGTAAAACCACACTCATCCGTTCGCAAACCACGTCTATTATCCGCCCACTTGCATTGAAAAATAGGCATAGTGAAGTCACAATAATCGAGCTCCCATATTTCCTGAATGATCCCATAATATGATTGTTTAGCATCAATCGGAGTTTTATCCTTTGCACTCGCATACTCCCTAGATGATGCAACCATTGAAACCCCACAATCCTGTACCACCTTTGATTTATTGTCCTGACGTTCAGTGTAAAAGGTATATCCATTGATATCATACCCCTCATACGATTTAAAACTGTCACGTGGACCGTATGCCAACCACTTAATTGTATCGGGTACATGATGGTCGTTTGCAGACAATTCACCAATTACTTTATTGTGGAACCAATCAATGAAAGACCTGTTATGCTCATTCATCAACGCCCTCTCCCCTTTTGACGGGTTTTTGTGGCGCAATTCACGCATATGTCTCTCTAAGTATGGATTAACTTCAGTAACATGGTGCAACACGAAAAGATGAGCTTTATTCAACTCACTCAATGAGGGCGAAATATGTCGCATTCCGACACCACCCTTGCCTTCTAACCTTCCCTCGTGTCTGGACTTTGGAAGACCTATCGTCACAGCCTTAGCAAAATGAGAAGAACAATATCCTCCAACCTCTTCGGCAATTGTTCCTTGAATAATACTCGCCTCTGGTCTTGCTGGGTTCCTCACTTTCTTTTTCAAAGAACCCATATCACTAGAGGAAAAAAGCCCAAGGACTGCGGTCAAATGGGGCCCAAGGGCTGCGTTTTTTGACCGCAGCCATTGGACTAGCAGCCCTTGGCATTTAGGAAGGGCTGCGGTTGTTAACCGCAGCCCTTAACGCATAAAGGGCTGCGGTCAAGGCAAAAACCGCAGCCCTTGATGGGTTAAGGGCTGCGGTTTTGGGCCAAAACCGCAGCCCTTGGTGAGTTAAGGGCTGCGGTTTTGGCCCTTAACCGCAGCCCTTAACCCATCAAGGGCTGCGGTTTTTGCCGTAACTGACCCTTGTGACCCAAAAAAAAAAAAATTTTTTTTTTTTTTTTTTTTTTGCATTTTTTTGTCCTAAATGTTCCCAAACAGTTATATATATATATTAGTATCATAAATTATTTTTTTTACACAAATATAGAGAAAACAATAACTGAATTACATTAGTTTGAGGTTGCCCTCGAGTGTTCAAATTGCAATATATGAGCAGGATCACAAACACAAACTAGTATTACAACAACTCCACCAAGACTAGCATCCGAATCCCTCGAAAGCAACTTCTCTGGAGATGATAGAACCTGGCAAATAAAACCAAAATCGCTATAATTTGGAGGTGAACCTGGGGGTGTAGCGGGGGGTCTTCTTGGGCGGTTTTTGGGGGGGCGTGTCAGACAAGTCTCTATACCTATAGTAGAACATTACAAGCCATGGAGTCTCAACATTACAAGACAAGTGATAGACATGGATAATAGAATTTGGTAATTGAGCAAGAAAAACACCAAAATTATTGAAGTCTCAAGATACTCAAGCTCAAGTTCTTCCTGCCACCTCAGCAACTAGAGCTTATTAAGTTATACAAATTTGTTACAAATCAGTTAGTTAGTTAGTTAATTAACTTCCTCTAGAAGTCTCTATTGTAATTCTTACATTCCTCCCTTTCTAGCTCTTGTATATATATATCAATCATGCTGTAATTCTATGAGGTTAATCATAATAAACATTTCATTTCCTCTCTTCTACATTTGAACTCTCCCTAAAATGATTCTACATTTCTGAAATTATAGAAAATAAGTAGCAGTTTATCTCTAAATTGAAAGAAAAGGAAGAAGAAATTACCAAGTCACCCTCAATCATGTAGGTGGAAACTTTATCTCTAAAATGATCATGTCGGAATTCTAGCGAGTGGCGGTGTGCGCTAATGTTGCTAGGTAGCAGAGTGGTGGCACGGTGCTGGTCTAATGGTACGGCAACAATTGCTGCAGCACAAAGCAGAGGAGATGTAGAGCAGGGAGAGGAGAGCAACAATATAAAAGAAACAGTGTAACTTACTTTCCCCGTTGCTCATTCATGATCCGAAACAGTGTATGCGGCCATTAGCCCAAAAATCCTAACTAGGCCCATTAGGGGCTGCGGTCCTCATATAATACTTACAGGTGGTACTTACAGGGAGACCCAAATTTGCAACTCCCAGTCCTCATATAATACTGCAATAATCCAGAACCCACAAAGACAAAACTTTACAATATGCTAACACAAAACTTGCGGGCAGTACTAATGACTCGAACACAATCCATTTTATCTTCGAAATACTCAACAAAAGAACCAAAATTTACCAATAATATAATAACTGATCATACAACTCAGTTGAGTAGTGCCTGATAGATTGGCTGTCCAGCTCGCTCAGGATAATCTCCACTGACCCTTCCACTCCTTACCACCAGAATAATGTCATCATCTTCAGATTTAAATAAACTCATACTATACTTTAATTACCATTAAACTTACTATTAACATAATCAAAACTCACAAACATAAAAACCCAGCTAAAATTAGACGATCATTCAACAAACCCACAATTACATTACCAAAAAAAAAGGCAAGATCAAACAATAAAATCGACAATCATACAAAAAATAATGGAAAGAATTGCATCTTACAGCGGAAGTAGAACGATCACGAGGATGATTAAAACGACAACGATCGGCATAACCACAAAAAAAGGAGCAATGGGAGGGAGGGCTGGGGGTGTGTAGGGGGTAGCATGGGGGCTGGGCTAGGGGTGTGCAGGGGCCGGGGTGCAGGGCCGGGAAGGGGTGTGTGGGGCGGGGGACCTGGGCGGGGGGTGTGGGGGGGGGGGGGCGGTGGGCGGGGAGGCTGGGCGGGGGGAGCGGCAAGGGGGCAAAGCAATGGGGGGAAGGGCTCGGGGTGTGCAGGGGGGAGCTCTGGAATTAAGTGATCATGTCCAATCTGCATGAATGCAGCAGTAATCCAAAATTTAACGGCACAAAAAACTACCACAGATACCTAATATGCCAAGATCTTGGAAAATAGGGTGAATAAGAATAACGGATCCAAAGATTATTTATGAGATTCCTTGCTACTGTGCTAGGCGATTGAACCCTAAATTTAGAGATTACTAAATTACTTGTAGCAGTGATAGAAGAACTATCTAAACAAGCCTATCTATTATTGAAGATATGCTTATTACGTGGTAAACTAGTAACGAGACAAGTCTACAAATTACTAGTAACAAAAAGACGGTAGATTATCATCTCTCAACCGGTAATGAGGAAGACTACCACGAGCCACAACATCAATTTATACTCGGTAACTCGGATCACAAAGCAATAATGACGAGATATTCAGGCAGGCGAGAAGATTATGAAGAGAACGAATAAGAAAAAACAGATCAGAGCAATAATTTCGCGGACTCCATGTCTAAAAAATCAGCCCTCTTCTACCTTTTCATCAGCATCTCTGGAACTTCCCATTCATAGAGGTGTACCCACATTTATCATAAAATATTATAAGAAAAATCCCACAATTAATCATCACAGCCAAATTAGAACCTTAATTCTTAACTTGCCACACTCAATTAACATACACATTTTCCCCCATTCTCAACTAATTGCAAATTAACACACACACACTACCCAACATGCCACATTTACACTACTTGCATAAATATTCCAATAACAAAATGATGTTAGGTTTCCCTGTAATGTTCTTGCTAAAATGGAGGCCCTTTATCAATCAAAATCAAGCTATATTTCTCATTTTCCATCATTGATAACTTAAATGCAGTTTTAACCTTAGTTAGTTTCTACTTTCTACTCCATAATCCAGCACAATTTCCGACAGATCAAATAATTGAAATCAAACCCAATTCCCATTTCGCAAGAATATCAACGAAAACATTCAACCCAGTTCCTCAAACAATCCAAATGACAAAAAATTAGTTAAATTCGCGAATGTTACCGAAGAAATTGCAGAATCTGAAGAAGAGGAAGCACTATAATTTGAGTCGCTCCGAGTAGTGGACATAATTCCAGCACCCCGACACGACATAGAAGAGAGGAGGAGCAGCGCGGCTGCTGAACACGAGCAGCGACAGTAGAAAGGCTCCGGTGAGAGTAACGGGGTGCGAAGAGAGAGAGTAACGGGGAGAGAGGGGGTTTGGGGGCTTCTGGGTTTTTGCTTTTGCAATTGATGAAGGCGAGCCGAGATTAGGAAGGCTCCGGCGAACCGAGGTTAGGAAGGCTCCGGCGAGCCGAGGTTAGGGAGGCTCGAAGAGAGAGGGGGAGGCGAGGGTGTGAGCGTGAGAGGAAGAGAGGAGAGAGAGAGAGGGGGGAGGCGAGGGTGTGCAAGTGAGGGCTTGAGGGGTTTCGTGGGTAAATGATACTACGCGGGTTATTAATTAGGGCTGAAAGAAAAGGGCTGCGGTTAGCCCATAAACCGCAGCCCTTAACGGATGGGCTGCGGTTAGCCCAAAAACCGCAGCCCTTTAGTGACAAAGGGCTGCGGTTTTTGGGCTAACCGCAGCCCTTCACTATTAAGGGCTGCGTTTTGTAATAAACCGCAGCCCTTGCACCGCAGCCCTTGCGTTTTTTTCCACTAGTGTATGTCTCTCAAAAGGGTATGCCCATCTTAAAAACACAGGACCACACAGTTTAATCTCTCTTACCAAATGAAGGACTAATAAGTGAACCATAATGTCAAAAAAAGAAGGTGGAAAATATATCTCAAATTGAAAAAGTGTTATCACCACCTCATTTTGCAAAGCATCCAACTTATCAGGGTCAGTGTCACTATTATCTCCGTGGTCATTTTCATTACCTACAACATCATCACCTTCAATCCTAACATGATCTTCAATCACAACTTCATTCTCAGCCCCAACATTCGACATATCAATGTGGCGGTGGGGTGGTGGGGCAGGGGGTGGTTGGACTGGGGTTTACTGTGGGGGTGAGGGTGAGGGTAGGAGTGGGGGTGGGGACTGCAGGGTTGGTGTGGCTAGGTGGTGGTAGTTGTGGAGGAGAAGAAGTAAAGGAGGGAGAAAAGAGAAAACCTGCATTTGCAGGTTACCAACAGGTCGGTAAGGGTCCATTTTGAACAGATACATCCTAAAGGTGGAACTATTCCCAAATTTATGAAAGGTGGGACTGTTTTGGGAGGATCGCTCAAAGGTGGGATTATTCCCATAAAAAAATCCTATAATATATGTAACTACAAATGCAAAAGAAAATAGAATATTAGAGACAATAATATATAATAGTAGTGTTCTTAATGCTTGTTTCCTGCATACATATGACATTATTGCACATATAAGAGATAATTATTTTATTGCTTCACTAGGCCGTCCATATAGGCGGCAAGTTCAAAAAAAAATTAACCCGTCCATATAGGCGGTTCAAGAGCAAAAAGAAATAACATAAAATAAATGTCCTTGCCCTCCATGAAGGTGGCTTTATTATCAAATTACTTATTTTCTGGGTTAGTGTCATGGTGACGTTTACTACTAGTCCCTTCCTGTTCATCCCTATTTCTTTTATTACTTGGTGGAGGTTGATTTTCAGTTGGTTGTATAGGAGGGTTATTATTGGTGTTGGGAACAGGGGTTTGTGGGTTTTCTCTGGTATGGGTATTTGTACCGTCGTTAAGGTTACTGGGTCGGGGACGTCTTACAGTTGACCTCGCTGGGTTGGTAGTGAATGGCACATTGTTTCGCTCTATCCACAAGTAAACACCCGAGACAGAGACATTGTGTAAAACAATGTTAATCCCGTTACTTTGTTGATCCATGTTCGGATAGTAAAGGGTTGGACTTGGAGAAAAAAAATTGAAACAGAATGGATGTAAATTTTTTAAAGATACCTTTAATTTTTTTCGGTAGCAAACTCGTGCTGATAACGTGTTGAGAAACAAAGGGAACATAAAGATTATAGAGTGAAAGATAGCAGAGAAGTGATTGATTTTCTTCCGTTGTTGTGTATTGCTACTTATGGCAAGAGCCATATTTATACTACAAGAAATATACAAGAAGTCAATACATGTACATTACCCTAGTATATAGGTTTAGGAAAAATTAGCCATGCATTAAATACATGGCATTAACTTTTTGACTTCATAACACTTGACAAAAATCGGAAAAAAGTACTCCCTCTATTGTTTTATCTTTCTCACTTGGAATCTTAGTACTATTCATACTTAGAGAGAATCTTCTCAATATTTTTCAATTTATAAGAAAAAATATAGTCATGTGGGGTCTTATTTGATTTGTCTCAATTAGTACATTATTAATATTCAATCGTTATAATTTTTACTAATATATAACGAAAGGTATTTAAGTCAAAGAGGTGCATTGGGAGACGCGCACAGGAAACTGAGAATGATAAAAAAATAGAGGGAGTAATTTACTGACGAAAAAATGTCCGAATAGTATTCTAAAAATGGCTTAAAAGTTTGTTTACTAAATAATGGATTTTTTTTGCCTATCCATCTTTTAAATATCATTTTTTTTCTCAAAAACAATCTTTTATAAAAAGCTTGGCACAAACCATCTCTATGATGTTTTTTTTAAAGCCACCTATAATCGGAATCTCACCATTGACTTCAATGTTCTGGAGTAGACTTGCTCGTCGCTGGAATGTAACCCGACAATACCTTTTAAGTATATTTTTTTTGTCAAAAACCATTTTTTCCCGAAAAAAAATACTTGGCACGAAACCAAATTTTACAAATTTTTCTTTTGGTCCAAAAATATACTTTTGGCCGATTAAAATTTCATAAAAGGTCCTTTTGTGTTAAATTTATTTAAAAGTAGTTTTTGACAAAAATAAATTAAAAGGTAGTTCCTCATAGAATATCCTGAAATAATACTACTCGATCCAAAATCATGCGAGTTGCGACGCACGTGATGCCAAAATATCTAGTACTCCCACTATCTCATAATATAGTGCTTACGTATTAGGAATAGTAGTGTATCATAAAGATATGATAATATCTTTAGGATATATTATTATTTAGGGATATATTATGTTATGATTATTTCCAATAAGTATTTGATTAAGATTAGAATAAGATATCTTTTAGAGATAGTTACCTACTAGGAGTCCCTTTATACTCCTATATATATTGTACTCATAGTTCATTATTGAACACACATCAATATAAACTCTTATTGTTTCCTTCCTCCTATAAACTTAACATGGTATCCGAGCGGGTCGATCCTAGCTTGAAGGACCTTAAACACGTTTCCGCTTTCCTACCGGTGGGCGATGTAAGTTGTACATATGCCTGCCGATTGGATCTTGGTTATAGTTGTCTGAAAAAAAAAAAGGTAAAAAGTATCGAATTTGTGTTAAGAGTGATGAAATAATTGTATGCAAAAGATTTTTTTTATTCTTGAAGAGGCACTAGTGGAATAATTGCTTATTGCTGCGGTAGTATTGCTGCGGTTTTACCCATACGCAGCAATATATCACGTAGAAAGAAAAAGTAAAATATAAAATAAACATATTGCTGCGGTTTCGGCCAAAAACCGCAGCAATATGGTTTCAACGGAAAATTTTTGAAAAAAAGTTGACTTTTTGACCAGACATATTGCTGCGGTTTGTGGCAAAAACCGCAAAGAATATATTAAAATAATAATATTTTAATATATTGCTTGCGGTTCTTACCGTAAAACCGCAACAATATATGTCTGCGCCGAATATTAAAATATTACTTTTTTTATATTAAAATTTGAACCTATTTGTCGGTTCCTACTAAAAACCGCAAAGAATAGGTCATTTTAAGTAAAAAAAAAAAAAGTGTGCGGCCCAATTAGGGTTTTGTTCCTCTTTTCTTTTAACTCATCAGCCGTTCTCTCTCTCTCCTCTCTCCTCTCTCTCTTTTCTCTCTTCTCTCTCCTCTCTCATTCGCTGAAGTCTAACACTTCGCCGGACTTCATCGGACTTCGCCGGACTTCCCTCTTCGTCGCTGCGGTTCGTCGCTCGTGGCTCGCCTTTGCTCGTGGCTCGCCGTCCTTCGTCGCGACCACTTTCGACAACGACGACGAAGAAGACGCCATGGATCGTGGCTTGATCTTTAACCACTCAACTCGTCATGATGATCCTCGCTCCTCCTGCTATTCTTGTGTTGCCTAACACTTCCCGCTCCGTTGATTCTCTCCCCGTTTGATCGATCTCCACCGTTCGATGTAGATCTTGATGCATGTCGGAGATTGGCCCCGATGGTCTCGCTCGAGAAGCTCCCGTCATCGCTTACACTGAAAAGGTTTCTCTCTCTCTTCATTGTTTCGCGGTTAATTATCATCAATTTCTGATTTTAGGTTTTGTTGTTGATGATAGATAATCGAGCAGGAAAAGCTTCAGCAGGAAAATCTTTCTTTTCGGTTTTTTTTTTCGTTTTTTTTTTTTTTTTTCGTTTTTTAGATCTGTTTTGTGATTTTTTGTTTTAGGATTTTTTTTTTGATTTTTTTCGTTTTTTTAGATCTGTTTTTAGATTTTTTTGTTTTAGGATTTTTTTTTATTTTTTTCGTTTTTTTAGATCAGTTTCTTATTTTTTGTTTTTATTATAATTTTTGTAATTAGTCATTAAGTTGTAATAGTTGTTTTGTTATTTTTGCTTTTTCATTTTACTTTTTGATCTTTTGTATTATTTATGTAATTAGTTTTTTTAGCTTTATATATTAATGAAATTCATGTTATTTAATCTTTAGTTTGTCTGCGAATTTGGTAGATAGTGGATGGGTTAGTTGCATGGTTTTAATCTTTCAAATTTAATTGCGAAATTCCAAAAAAAAAAAATTTTTTTTTTACCTGTACCCGGACCTATTGCTGCGGTTTTGGGCAATAACCGCAGCAATAGGCCAAGCTATTGCTGCGGTTTCTAGCCAAAACCGCAGCAATACGTTGTACGTTTTTAATAAAAATTAAATATATTGCTGCGGTTTTGGCTAGAAACCGCAAAGCAATATGTTCAAATATTCTTTGCGGTTTAAAACCGCAAAGAATATATTAATTACCTATTGCTTTGCGCCCTTTATTCTTTGCTTGCAAATAAAACCGCCGCAATATGCCACTTAATGACCGCAGCAATAAACAATTATTCTACTAGTGAGGTTGACTACTTGCTACCTTCAAAGCTCCAATACTGCTGAGTGCTGACAGTGAGTTTCAACATAATCTCTTTTTGATGATAATTGTGCGAATGACTCAGATCACCGGCATTCTTTTTGATGTTTTTTTTTCTAATCTTTGTATTAAAAAGAAAAAAAAAAGAGGAGAACTTGCGATCGAACGTATTCGGTAAGTTGATATCTTTGGTATGAGAATCAACAAGACAAACGTCCCTTACCTAATTGGTAATTTTTTTCGGCTCTCCCTCTGTCGTGAGACAGGACTTGGTTCTCCTTGTACTGTGAGACAAGGTTTGGTTCTACTTGTGCCATGAGACAGGGATTTAATGTGTTGTGAGCACGGTTGTGCTCAGGAAAACCAGCATTTGAAGAGAGCTCGACTTTGCTCAAGAAAAGTCAATATCTGTTGTGAGCGTGATTTGCTCAAGAAAAACATAAACACTATGGGTACGAAAAGAATGACGTTCCCGTTTTGTTAAAGTATTTGGTGAGTTCGAAAAGATTGGCGTTCTCATCAAGAACAAGAAACAATTTGCGAGTTCAAAAAGAATGGTGTTCCCGTTCAATATATTTGTTTGCTCTTGATTTTAATGTTTTTTTATTTCTCCAATCGTAATGTTCGTGTTACTGCCGTTACGATTGCGGGAGGGTATTAGGAATAGTAGGGTATCATAAAGATATGGTAATATCTTTAGGATATATTATTATTTAGGGATATATTATGTTATGATTATTTCCAATAAGTATTTGATTAAGATTAGAATAAGATATCTTTTAGAGATAGTTACCTACTAGGAGTCCCTTTATACTCCTATATATATTGTATTCATAGTTTATTATTGAACACACATCAATATAAACTCTTATTGTTTCCTCCCTCCTATAAACTTAACATTACGTCTTCTTTTTTCACGGGAATGAAGGAGTACCAAAATACTTTTTTGGTACTTTTGTTCTGGAGGCTGGAACTACTTCTTTATTTTCTTTTTCCTTCAAAAAAAATAAAAAAAAGTAATAAATGTTCCTTGCAATGGTGTAAAGCAATATATAGGGGCACACATTTTGAAAGAAAGGTAGTGATATTTTGGAAATTAAAGTCTGTGTAAAAATTTAGGATAATTTAGTCCAAATAAAAAATTAATAAAAAATAAAATAGGTACAACGTTTTGGAACACCCGAAAAGGAATGTAAGCATTATATTATGAAATGGAGGGAGTATAATAAAGAAGGCTATTGAAAGCATGTTGAACTTACATATCAATATATATGCTAAACTTTATCGCCCAACTAGTGCTTAGGCCCTGTTCTCTTAGGCACAGTTTCAGGTCAGTTCATTTCAATTTAGCTTATTTCAGTTTAATTTAATTACTTTCTCTTATAATTTTACTTCAATTCAAATTCATTTAATTCAGTTCAACTCGTTTCAATTCAGTTAAGTTCGCTCAAAAACATTGAATTTTTTAAATTTAGTACATGCAATCCCCAACCTGTACCAAGGGCCACTATCAATCGATCTCAGTATCTCACCTCATTCAAATCAACGTGTCAAAATCAAGAGAATATATGGAAAGATAGCTTAAGATATCGTATAAGACTATATAAGCTTAAAAAACCATGGATTGACATTTGCGTAAATTAGAGGACCTTTGTCCCATCTGCATTCAGACATGCATGGCATTCTCCAAATAAACAATAATAGCAAACAACAGCAGTCACGGAACCTCAAAGATATGGCAAGACAGCTGACCTTTAATTTTATAAGCTTAAAAGACTGTTTGACATTCGTCCCCCTTATCATCATCCCTTATTTTTAAAGAGTTTGGCCTATAAAACTGATTGGATATACTTTCTCGAGGTGTCAGTTCAATATGATGCTTCATCTTACCTATTTAAATACTTCCTCCGTTCTAAAATAAGTGAAACACTTGTCTCAAAAAGCTCTCACATAAATGAGAGAAGTGTTTCACTTATTTTGGAACGAAGGAAGTATATAATAAAAAAAAGGACCTAAGAGTATAGATCTTTTTGTAAGGAAAGAAAAACTAGGTTAGACCATTGAATAGGACCAACCTAACACATCCTTACGGATGATGGAAAAGAACGTAAGGTCAGGAATGGTGGAGAGAATGATACGAGTGTTGGCCCTTATGAGCCAGGAAATTTGCTGCTTAATTTGCCTTCCGAAAACAATGAGAAAAAGAGACGTCCATCCCCAAACTGATTCAGATCAGTCCTTGCATTATAAAATTGTCAATTTCACAAGGAACCTTCCAAGTCTTACAGAGAGAATTGATGACAACAAAGTTGTCTCCTTCAACACAGAGATTCTCAATGCCAATCGAGACAACAACTCTAATACTTTCACGCACATCCCAAGCTTCAGTAGCGAGAATAGAGACACTAGAATGGAGAGACATTGCACCCATTAACGAAATATTACTTTGCCAGTCTCTAATAATAAAGCCAAAGGAGGCCCTTCCTTCTTTAAGTTTAGACCCATCGAAATTTAGCTTATAGTAGTGATTTAAAGGAGGCTTGTTCCACCACACCTCTTTAGACGGCTTAGGAACTTTAGAAAGCGGACGACCTAACAATGGTCACCCAAGGGCCAAGAGTATAGATTTCATGTGTTAAATGCCATTTTGGAGAAAAGTAGCCGATATCACAACTTTAAGAACCAATGAAACTCCCACATTTTGATCTGGAAAACATAAAAAGAGATCATTTGTAACTTTTGTTGGACTTTTTCACTTGTTGCATCCAGTACTGGTCCTTTATTTTCATAAAAATCTATTCAAAGAGGGACATAAATGTGAAAGGAATGAGTTACAGTGGAAATGTGGAATTGATCAAATCTGAAGAGATTTAAGCTTTATGACTGACCAAGAGCATTAAAAACATGTCCTAAATATCATTTTGGTGAGAAAAACTTCATTGCTTGCTTTTGAGAGAAAAAGTAATGGGAGAAGGGAAGAACACGTAGAATTTTCTTAGAATTACAAAGATTATTTTATAATTTTATACTTTATTAAACTATCTGTCTGATCTCCTATATTGAACAATATAAATAAAAAGGAAAGGTGAGTTCTCAAATTGTGTGGCTATAGTTGCTTTGACCATGTTTAATCTTTAAGGAGTCGTGAAAGATTTGTAATATGACAATTATTAAGGCAGAAAATATTACCTCCATCCGTCAAGATCTAAATCTAGTATGTATAAATCAAAATTACACTATCAAAGTGAATGTTATCTATAAACGAAAATCTATGAACGAAAATCACTTAAGAATCTGACAATTATTAGAAATGGTTCACTGCAAATCAGTGAAAATGATTAGTTTACCCTTGTTTATTAGTTAATTTTAGTTTTATTTTGTATTTTATTTTTAACTAAACGTACAAACACAGTTTTTGGATATGCAACAACAAATGTTGGATGTATAAACATAGTCTTTGGATATACACGGTTTGGCAGCAAACATAGATAGCTTACAGATGTACCATTGTACCAACATAGTTCTTCGACATAATTTTACATATACAAACATAATTGTTTTGATGTGCAAAGATATAAAAGAGTTTATGTACACAGATAGAATATGGATGTACAGAACTCTTTTTAAATGCACATATTTCTTCTAAATTGTGGCTTAACTCATGTCTTAAGTACAGTAGACAACAAGAACATACTGCCTTATTCACCAGCAAACCGTTTGCTATTTAGCCTTTTTCATCTCAAGCAGTATTAGCAGCAGCTATTTGAACAAGGCAATCACATAAGAGTTGTGGCTGACTGAGCATTGTCATGTGATCTGCACCTTCAATTTCCCTGACCTCCTGGACCCCACTATTCTCAATTATCCAACGTACAAATTCCTCAGTTATTGCTTTGTCTTCCTTGCTTATCACATAAATTCGCCTAACTGATCCATACCCATTCTTTGAGAACCTCTTTGCCTTTCTTAGGTCTGGAATGAAAATTGATGATGGTCTTTGGAGTGCTATTGCAAGCTCTAAATCCTACAACAATATGAAAACTAATTTTTTTCAACTCGTGTCTTCATATCATCATCAATTGCGACTTTATGCGTGAGAAGATACCAAATTAATTTTTTAAGAAATCCAAGGTGGGGGAGCTTTCATTTTATTTAAGTCGAGTTTCACCAAAGTGAGAAAACTCCGAAGGAAATAAAAAAAATTTATAAAGTTAGACAGCAAAAGTAATAAGAAGCAACACAATGTCAAATTTATTAATTTAACGTGGACCTAAATAGAATGAAAACCCAATATGATACATTGACAGGAATAATCTAATATTTTAATTAAAATATCATGAGAATACAAACACCAAGTAAAAGGTGAACTATAAGGTAAAATTTTGAATCAGAGACAATGTTGGATAAGTGTGACATAAGCAATCGTACACGACCCCAATATTTGAGGTTTGTTAAAATATACCACCGTCCACTCTCTCTCTTTCCTTTATACTATTTGGTAAAATATTGCTGCTGCCATTTATTGTTTGGATGGCAAATTCAAGCCACCTATAACCCCCACCCTACATACTATAGTTAAAAGGTTTAACAAATAGCAAATACTAGTGTGAAAGTGGTAAGAGGAATAGTGTGTTGTAGTAGTATAAATAGATGCATGACATTGGTTGCAAAGTGTGCAGCAAACCAACGGTGAGTTGTCCCAAGCTCCAAAAGAGTGAGAACAAAATAAGAGAGTTTGTAAGAGTTTGTAAAACTTTCATGTAAGAGTTTAAGTACGTTGCTTCCCTATTAAATGTGAGCTATTATTTTTATAATCTCTTATATTGTTTATACTTCCACAAATCACCCCAAAATATCCTACAATTGGTAACAGAGCCATTCGTTCTGTTATTATCGCAATGTATAGTCAAAATCATTTTTTTGGCTATCTTAACGGTCGGGGACCGTATTGCAAGGTGATTTTCCATTAGTGCAAAGTCCGGGACTGTGAAGCTTGTTGGTCGGGGACCAAGCTTACTTATGTATTGACGGGTAACACCAAGTCACAAATGGCGGATATTGCTAGTTCATCTAGTATTATTGAGAAACTCAATAATGGAAATTACAGTACGTGGAACACACGTATGCAATTCTATTTGTTGGGACAAGATCTTTGGGGTATAGTTGGTGGTAGTGAAGTTACAATACCAACCGATCTAGAAGAGTTAAAAAAGTGAAAGATTAGGGCCGGAAGAGCCATGTACGTGCTAGCAGCAACCGTCGAGAACGAGTTGCTATACCGCATCAACGATGCGAAGACACCCAAGGAGGGATGGGACACCCTTGCAGCTTTGTTCTCTAATAAGAATGATGCTCAACTTCAGCTTCTCGAGAATGAGTTGTTGTCGATCCAACAAAACAACATGACGGTGAACCAGTATTTTACCAAAGTCAAAACTTTGTGTGAGAAAATCACAAAGTTAGATCTGAAAATCCCATCACAAGAACGAGGATGCGCAAATTTATTACCCGCGGCTTAAAGCCTGGATATAGTAGTCTTGTCACAACGATCCGAGGTTGGGCTAGACAACCATCTCTAATTGAGTTCGATCGAGAATGTGTTGGCTAACCAGAAGGCTCTGGAAAATCAAATGTCTGGAGTTTCCATCAAGGATGAAGAGAAATTTTTTTTTGGCAACAAGAAGTCAAATAAAGGAGGTGATAAGACAGGCGAGTCGAGTAATCAACCTGCCAAGTTAAACCGAAAGTCAGGGGGATTCAGAAAAGGACAGCGTGGAGGAGGCTTTCGTCGAGGGGTAGCTCGGGAAGATCGACAACAAGACGAGAAGGATGGGAAAAATCAAACACGGCGAGATGTCGTGTGCTATAACTGCAAGAAGAACGGACACTATGATGAAGAGAAATCTCTTTTGGCAACAAGAAGTCAAATAAAGGAGGTGATAAGACAGGCGAGTCGAGTAATCAACCTGCCAAGTTAAACCGAAAGTCAGGGGGATTCAGAAAAGGACAGCGTGGAGGAGGCTTTCGTCGAGGGGTAGCTCGGGAAGATCGACAACAAGACGAGAAGGATGGGAAAAATCAAACACGGCGAGATGTCGTGTGCTATAACTGCAAGAAGAACGGACACTATGCTCGAGATTGTTGGTCTAAACCAGCAGAAGGGAATGGTGCAACTTCAGCGGAGCACGAAACCCGAAGTAAAGTCGAGTGGGATGTACAAGCATCCTACGCAGTTGAAGAGGAGCACATTTTCGACATGGAGGTAGTGTCGCCCAGCACCAAAGAACCAGAGGAAGCTGCATTTGTCGTAGTCAACGACAAGATGATCAATTACAAAGATGATTGGATCATTGATTCTGGTTGCTCCAATCACATGACTGGAGACAAACATAAATTTTTGAGCATGTCTGAGTACAAGTGTGGTAGAGTTGTGATAACAACCAACAACTCAGAATTGCCAATAACCCATATTGGCAAGGCAGTGGTGATTCAACGATTTAGCAACAAGCAAGTCTCACAACTGATGGCACCAGAAACCATGTATGTTGTTTTCAGTCTTCAATTCGTGACGTGAAGGTGTACAAGACGATGGAAAGAAATTCTTCTCCTATCTTGGAGGGACGACATCTTGAATCAGTCTACGTGATGTCTGCTCAAACGGCATATGTAGACAAAGCGAGGAAAAATGAGACAGCTGATTTATGGCACGCACGCTTGGGTCACGTGATGATGAAAAAGTCAATGCTCAAGGGTCTTCCTCAACTAGATGTCAAGGAAGATATAGTTTGTGCTGGATATCAATTTGGTAAAGCACACCAACTTCCATATGAAGATTCGAAGTTCAAATAGAAGGAACCTTTGGAGTTGGTTCACTACTTCACTCAGATGTGTTTGGTCCAGTAAAGTAACATACGGTGAGTGGCTTACGCTACATGATCACCTTTATTGATGATTTTTCAAGATATGTGTGGGTCGATTTCATGAAAGAGAAATCTGAAGCATTTGGCAAGTTCAAACTGGTTAAAGAAACAGTGGAAAAAGAAGTTGGCGGAAAAATTCAAGGTCTATGGACATACAACAGAGAAGAGTATACATCTAGAGAATTCTCCCAATACTCGCAAGATTGCAAGATCCGATGTCAGTTCACTTGTCCAAATACTCCACAAAAAAATGGAATAGTTGAGAGAAAGAATCGGCATCTTACAGAGACATGCAGAAGCATGTTACATTCCAAGAACGTGCCACCACATTTTTGGGTTGAGTGTATGAATACAGTGACACATGTGACAAATCGATTACCTCAGGCGAGACTAATTTTGTCTCACCATTTGAGAAGCTAAGGAAGATGAAGCCGGCAGTGAGCCATTTTCGAGTTTTTAGATGTGTATACTATATGATTGTTCCTGAGCATATTCGTAGCAAGTTTGATAAGAAGGCTATTCGTTGTAGCTTTGTGGGATACGATGATCAGAGGAAAGGTTGGAGGTGTTGTGATCCAACAACAGATAAATGTCACGTGTCATGAAATGTGGTGTTTGATGAAGCATCATCTTGGTGGTCACCACAAGCTGTATTATTGCCAGACTCGAAGGAGATCGAGGAAAACTTCAAGAAAAGATAGACGAGAAAGATAAGGGTCAGTCTAGTCATGATGGTGGTAATATTGAGATTGAGCTATCTCAACCTACACCTAGAGAAAGAGAGAAATAAAAGTCCATGGGAAACAGGAGCACGTCATAGAAATAGCGAAGATGAAAGGCCAAGTCAAACTGGAGATTTTGAAGAAGAACCTCACCTAGCATTACACAGGTCAACAAGGCAGAGAAAGCCAAATCCAAGATATGAAAATGCTGCAATGGTTGAGGATATAAAGAGCCGAGTAGCTATGATAAGGCAGCTATAAGCAAAGATTGGAGAAAAGCCATGGAAGAAGAAATTCCAGCTCTGCATCAGAACGAGACTTAAGAGTTAGTGCCAAAGCCTCGAGAAGTTCAACCTATTTCTTGCAAATGGGTATACAAAGTGAAGACTAGACCTGACGGTACTATCGAAAGGTACAAGGCACGTCTGGTAGCTCGAGGACTTTCTCAGCAATATGAGCTAGACTATGATGAAACATTTAGTCCTGTTGCGAAGATTACTAGAGTACGTGTTTTACTAGCTCTTGCAGCTAGTAATTCTTGGAAGCTCTAGCAGATGAACGTCAAAATGCCTTTCTACATGGTGAGTTAGATAGAGACATATACATGGAACAACCTAAGAGGTTCAAGAGTCGGTCTTATTTACACTATGTATGCAAGTTGAAGAAGGCGCTTTATGGTTTGAAGCAGGCACCACGCGCCTGGTATGGAAAGATAGCGGAGTTTTTGTTACAAAGTGGTTATTCTGTAGCACCAGTTGATTCGAGCTTATTTGTGAAAGCTCAAGATGGAAAGTTGGCAATAGTTCTTGTATATGTGGATGATCTTATCATTGCAGGAGATTTTTAAGAGGAGATTCAACAAACAAGAGCTAATCTTTCAGTACGATTCCAAATGAAGGAGCTCGGAGAATTAAAACATTTTCTTAGCCTTGAAGTGGAGCGGACTAAGGATGGGATATTTCTATGCCAACAGAAATATGTCGTGATCTTCTAGAAAAATATGGAATGGTCGACTGCAAGCCTATGTCAACTCCAATGGATGTTAATTCAAGGTTATGTTCAGCCGAAGACAAAGATCTAGAAAATGTGACCATGTACAGTACAATTGATTGGAAGTCTTATCTATCTCACGTTAACCAGACTAGATATTGCATATGCGGTGAGTATGATTAGTCGATTTATGCAAAAACCGATGAAACGTCACCTGGAGGCAGTACAAAGGATATTGAGGTATGTGAAAGGGACCATTGACTATGTAATCTTGTACCGCAATGATAAAGAGTTTGAAGTTGTTGGATACTGTGATGCTGACTATGCTGGTGATATCGACACACGTCAGTCGACTACTGGCTATGTGTTCAATCTGGGTTCTAGAGCAGTCTCTTGGTGTAGTAAGAGAGAACCAACAATGTCACTGTCAAGTACAGAAGCATAATCTCGAGCAGCGGCTATGGCTACACAAGAATGTGTGTGGTTGACACAATTACTCAAGGATTTGCATCAACCAATTGATCGGGGAATCAAGTTAGCCTGTGATAATCAGTATGGGATACGTTTAGCGGAAAATCCTGTGTTTCACGCAAGGACAAAACATGTGGAGGTACATTATCAATTTTTCCGAGAAAGATTGAACTTGAACAAGTGAATACGGAGGACCAAGTTGCAGATATATTCACAAAGGGTCTTGGGGGACCAAAGTTCGAAAACAACTTGGAATAACCTGTGGACTAACTCTGAGAGAGAGAGAGAGTAGTCGTTGAGGGGGAGTGTTAAAATATACCACCGTCCACTCTTTCTCTTTCCTTTAATCTATTGTTTGGATGGCAAATTCAAGCCACCTATAACTTCTACCTTACATGCTATAGTTAAAAAAGTTTAACAAATAGCAAATAGGAAAAATTGACAAGAGCAGGCCCAAACTATGACCACCCTTCCATAATAGATCCCAACTTTTGAATACTCCACGCCAGTCCCAACTTTAAGGGGTCTTTTACAAAAATGGTCCAAGTCGAAGGGTGACATGCTTAGCCTGTAAAAAAAAATTAAACCCTTCTCTTTTTTCCTTTTTCAGTCTTTCTCTCTCCTCCCCTGCCACCAAATCCTCTTCCCCCTCCCTGCCATCCCACAACCCCAGCCCCCTCCCCTGCCACCCTGAAACACCCACAAACCCCTCCTCTTCCCTCCCAGACCCACCGTCTTCATTCTCGGACCACCTCACTTTCTCTCTCATCCATGAAGCTGGAACTTCGAATTCAGAAAATTCAACTCAAAAACCTCAAATTGGGGAGAAATTGCAGCAATCACACAAAAAATTGTTGTAAACAAGAAATTGTGCCGGATTTCAGTAACTGCAGTAAACAAGAAGCATATTTGAATGGATTTCAGAGAAAATTACAGAGAGATTTACGATGAACAGATGTCACCGGCGTTTTCCTTGGCTTGCCGAAGCCGCGTTGCTGCTTCGCGGGTCTGTTATCTCTTTCTTCGTCTTCTTGTTGCTTCTCAACGGAGGATTGAAGTGAGTTTTATTGTTTTTGGTCTGTTTTGTACTATATTCTCCCATTTTAAATCTAATGAACTTCAAAGCCTTCCACCTTTCCTCCTTCTCGCATCATCATCATCAATTTTCTCTCTCCTCCGATCCATTTTCGATTGCTTTAGATATGATCATTTTTATATAAAATTCAATTTCAATTTTGTCTCTTTTTATTTGGAGGTGGAAATGCTATTGATTATTGTTTTTTGTGGTTGTTTGAATTCTGATTTGAAATTTTTGATTAGGTGTGAGTTGAGTTTCTCAATTTATGTGGTGTATCTGCACTTGAATTCTACTGTGATTGTTAGGATAATCGCTGAATTTCATAATCTAGGAGGATTTGAATCTAATGTGCAACTGTAATGTTAGAGATTAGTTGGGAATAATCAAATTGGAACTGAATTGTGAATTCACTTCGTAAATCAATGTATATGTGCGGGGAAGTCATGGTGGGTTTTCAATTTTCCATCTCTTTCGATTCCCAGTTGCTGAAGATGATGGTGGTGGTGGGTGGTGGGGTAGTGTGGAGAATGTATAAGAATTGTTTGAACTTGAATTTTTTTTTATATGATATTCACAAGCAGGGGAGGGATTTTCAGGGGGTTGGAGGGGATGGCAGGGCAGGGGATGGGGGTTCTGGTAGCGGTGTGGGGCAACATCGACTGCGTGGTGGTTGTGCGGCAGTGGACTAGTGGAAAGAGGGACGCTAAAGAGGGAGGAGGTAGGGCAGGATATTTCGAGGGCGGAGGAGGGATGGCAGTGCAGGCGAAGGGTGGCAGAGGTGGCAAGGGTGAGTGTTAGAGGGTTACCTGTTGTAGCAGGTTAGGTGACCTGCTAGGACCATTTTTGTAAAACACGCTCCAAAGTTGGGACCGCTGTGGAGTATTCAAAAGTTGGGATCTATTATGAAGGGGGGCCATAGTTGGGTCTGCTCTTGTCAATTTAGTGTGAAAGTTGTAAGAGGAATAGTGTGTTGTAGTAGTATAAATAGATGCATGACACTGGTTGCAAAGTGTATGTGCAGCAAACCAATGGCGTGTTGTGCCAAGCTCCAAAAGAGTGAGAGCAAAATAAGAGAGTTTGTAAAAGTTTCATGTAATAGCTTAAGTAAGTTGCTTCCCTATTAAATATGAGCTATTATTTTTATAATCTCTTATATTGTTAATCCTCCCACAAATCACCCCAAAATAACTTACAAGGTTCCCATTTGCTATTACAGGTTGAAGAGCTTTATTTGAAGAACATGTTTATTTACTAGTGAACAAGAGAGATAAATGATTGTGTGCCCACTGTAAGTAGATTTACAAAACTATACAACTCGGATCTCACTTTTTTTTTTGTTTTTTTGTTTGTTTTTGGTACATAAATGGAGTTAGGACACCCTTCTCTCAAAGGAGTACTCGGATCTCACATGTTCACCTCATAAGAGCTCTCTATTTAGCAACACTATTGCACCTTATATTAGTAGTTATGTAGTACGTACATGTTCTTTATTGTTGGTCCATCCAAACTACTACCCCCTGGTGATCTTTAGTAGACTTCGCAATTGCTTTTCTCAAAAGTCAAATTCTTGCAAATTTCTACCACAATTTCTCACTAATATATAGATAAATTGTTACATGGTATTTTGTCCGTCTCACCATGTACATTAAAAGTATGAACCTTTTATCATTTTTTATTGTTACTATGAGAAAAAAGCAGACAAAGCAAAGAGTAATACTAACAACAAAAATATACTTCCCCCCAAAAAAATTGTTGAGTAAAAGAAACACAGGACGTAGATATTGGCTATGTTTGGGGAAACATTTTAGGTACCTTAAATGATAAGGTGGTAGAATATTTTAGGTGCTAAAATAATTAGTAGTGTCTGAGAAGCATTTAGGTGGTCAAAATGATTGAAATTGAAAAGTTAGAATGTATAACTTATCAAAATCAAGTGACTGGAATTTTTGAAAACCTTTCTAAAATTTTGATAACTACTATACTAATTTTGCCATAATAATTTATCAACTTAAGTGACTAATTTTACCATTTAAGCTAGTTAGCTACCTTGTCAGTTTCAACAACTTATCAGTTTTAGCTACTGCTTTATCAGTTTTAGCTAACTTATCAGTTCTAGTTCCTTTTCAATTAGTATTGCCAAATTGCCTAACAGACCCATTCAAACATTATAGACATAGTGGATGTATAAGCGCATCAACCATCATTATCCTTCATGACAAGAATTTGCATAATAGGTAAGATTCTTTTTTTATTCAACTAGTTTTTAACCCGTGCAAAAAAGCACGGGAGGCCATATTTGTATGTGATATTATAAATTATTTATCAAACAAAAAGAGACATGTTATTAATGTCAGCAATATTTTTGTTTAAAGAGATTGATTGAAATCAAATTGAATTGACAACACGTTATGAAAAAAGAACAAACAATTACACTATCTAAATTGATACATAAAAAATAGGGTCAATACTCAATACACGATTCAAACATTTTGAAAAACTTTCTTATAAACCACATTAATTGTAACAGATGAGTTGCCACGATCTTTATCACATATTAAGATTTGTAAACCCTTTTTGCTTGTAACTCTTGAAACAGCGACATACAATTGTCCGTGGCTGAATACATAACCAAGGCTTAAAAAAAAGGGTAACCTTATGCCTTAAATAGGTCAATTTACTTATACAAAACTGACTTGTTTAACATTAAAAGTTACTTTTTCTTTAAAAGTGACCCATTTGGACTTGAAAGTGACTTGTTTTGACCAAAAGTGAAATAGTCTGACATAAACTTATTGTACTCCCAATGCACATAATAGTAATTGAATATAAAACCTACTAACCCTAACACTCTTAATATCCACCACTTCGTTATACACCCTCGTTCCTTTTTTTTTCCTCTTCCTCTATCTTTCCCTTCAAAATTGCCAAAACTCAATTTTTTTGTACCGAAATTGCCAAAGATTACAACCTTAAATTTGTTGATCTATTTTATGACAAATGATATTTAGATTTTTTGCACCTAAAAAAATACTTAATTTTTATCAGTTCTATATCCAGTTTGTTTGATATTTGAGATTCGAATACTATTTATATCATTTACATATATGTTATGATGGTTACTTGTGTTCATATAAATATATACATATAAATTTGAAAAAGTAAATTTTTATTTGCTATTAATCATAAACATGTTTTGTAAAACATGAATGGTTAGGTATAGAAAATCAATGGTTGAATTTATGATTATTTACTTATTTAAAGAAAAAAAGACGCACTATATTCTTTAATGTTGTTATATTTGCTTGACCCTTGGTCTTGAATGCACACATTTGATTATCAGTATTTTGTAATATATACCTAATGAATTAAATGGATTCAGGCATATCTTATATCATATTGTTAACACATATGGAGTATTAAGAAAAAAATTATACTAAATTTTCCAAATGTTGGACCTTGAAATAAAAAGCGAATGGACATTCTAGAGAAGGAAGAAATACTTTTTACATATTACCAACAATGTCATTGACCATAGTCAATGTTTTTAGATTTTGAGAATTCCATGAGAACAACTCTATCTAAATTTCAAAACTAATAACTTGTGATTTATAATTTATGATATTGTATTTAGAATAATTAAAATGATTGAAATTGAAAAGTTAGAATGTATAACTTATCAAAATCAAGTGACTGGAATTTTTGAAAACCTTTCTAAAATTTTGATAACTACTATACTAATTTTGCCATAATATTATCAACTTAAGTGACTAATTTTACCATTTAAGCTAGTTAGCTAACTTGTCAGTTTCAATAACTTATCAGTTTTAGCTACTGCTTTATCAGTTTTAGCTAACTTATCAGTTCTAGTTCCTTTTTAATTAGTATTGCCAAATTGCCTAACAGACCCATTCAAACATTATAGACATAGTGGATGTATAAGCGCATCAACCATCATTATCCTTCATGACAAGAATTTGCATAATAGGTAAGATTCTTTTTTTATTCAATTGTTCATATATGGATAAATGTGGATGGATTACCTCGACAGGAGATAGGGAAGAAAGCAACCGCAGAAATTGGGGTCCAAAATGACCTGCTGTCAGTGGCTCTGTTGGAGGACCATATGTCCAAAATTTTGAGTCCAACCAGCCTCCTTCAGGGATCGATTCAACGAACTTCAAGCATATCAGGACAAAAATCAATTCAATAGAGTTGTACTGTGTTATTAACTTCCTCGGATAAGAAAAAAAAACTTAAACTCAGTCTGCTACTAATTATAGGCTTCCAACGAACTTTTCAGCTTTAACAAAATTTTTTTAGATCAACGAAATTTGCATTAAGCTTTAACGAGTTAAAAGGTTTAAAGTTTCTCATATTACACTGGATCTCTTTGTCAAAAAAAAAATACTTTAATTATGAAGTTTTTTTTGAGCTAAGCCTCTTAATAATATTTTTGTTCAAATAATACCTTTAATTATGTAGAATTTTGTGAGCTATAGTACATCTTAATGGGCTTTTTTTTGGTCAAATAACACTTCAAAATTTTACTCCCTATTTTTTAAAGATCACCTTTTTTTTTTAAGTGAATTTTTTAAAGATCACCTCAATATATATATATATATATATATATATATATATATATATATATATATATATATATATATATATATATATATATATTTATTAATTCAAAATAAAAAGAGAGTATAAGAAGTTATGCCCATTTGATTTCACTAATTAATTTATATAATGATAAAAGAGAGTATAAGTTTGCTATATTTCAAGGGGGATAAATAGTACTTAGGGTCCGTTTGATTAAATTTATTTTGTCTTATATGATATGATCTGGTCTTATCTTATCTTATCTTATCTTATCTGATCTTATCTTATCTTATAAAATATTCAATTTATTGGAGTAGTTTATTGTGTGCGTTTAACATCTTATTTTTAGGAAAATTGGAATTTAATAATCCAACCTTTAAGGGGTCTTCTTAAAATAGTCCCACTTATGGGTTATTATTTAATAATCTAACCTTTTGGGGTTGTCTTCTCATAATGGACCTAGGTGACTTGTGACCTGAACATCAGGTATTTTTTTTTTCTTTTTTTCCTCCTCTTACTCCACTTCTCTCTCCTCTTCCTTCTTCCACTGACCACCACCGTTTGGCCACGGCAAGTGCAACCCCTCCACCCAAAACACCAGCCCACCACACTCCACCACCCGAAACAACCTCACCCCTACCGTTTTCGAACTTCTGGTGGTCTTGCGCACGGTTCTTGGCGCGCAAATTGGCTCCGGCGATCGAAGCTCTTTATTTTTTTTCGTTCGTTCTCCCCTTCTTCTTTTCGATTTTTTGCGGCGACATGAGGGGAGAGGGGGAGGGGTGGGATGGGGAAGTGAGGGGGAGGGGGTTGCAGGGGCTAGGTGAAAGGTTAAGGGGAGATGCGAGAGGAGAGGGGGGGGGAGATGCGAGAGGAGAGGGGCGATAGGGGTATAGGACGAAGGGGAGTGTGGGGAGGGGTGGCGGGGGTGGGATGGGGGCTGCAGGGGGTGGCGTGCGAGAGGGTCTGGGGTGGGGTGGGGGCCGCAGGGGGCTCGGGTGGGGTGGGGTGTGGTGGGGGTTGCGGGGGGCTCGGGTGGGGTGGGGGGCCGCAAAGAATTGGGGTGGGTTGTGCGGCCGGGCGGGTGGGTTGGGGTGCAGGGGCTTAGGGTTAGGGTGGGGGGGTGGGGGGTGGGGTGGGGTGCAATGGGGGTGGGGGTGGGGGTGGGGTGGGGCGGTGGGGTGGGGTGGGGGGGTTGTAGTAGCGTTGGGGTGGGGTGGGGCTGGGATAGGGCTGCAGGGGGTGGGGGTAAGGGGCTGGCATGGGGTGGTGGTCGTGGTGGCTTGGTGGTGGTGTTTGTGGAGGAAAAGAGGTAGAGGATGGAGAAAATGGACTGACCAATGATAGTGTGACACGTGTCATACTTGATCTGTTATACCGATCACAACAGGTCAAACACCATTATGAGAAGATACTAACAAAAGGTTGGATTATTCAAAAAAAACTTATAAGTGGGACTGTTTTAAGAAGATCGGTCAAAGGTTGGATTATTAAAATCCAATTTTCCTTATTTTTATCCTATATGATATTATCTTATCAAATTTTATCTTATTTTATCTGATCTTATCTTATCTTATAAGATCTTATATAAGTTAAAATAAGTTGAACAGAGAGATTGTGGGCCAGAGATTGTATATCTTTCGCCAAAAGTAGAATAAAGTATTGTAAGCAGATCTTCAATAAACGAAAAAAAAGTATTTCTTAAAAAACAAAGAGGGAAACTTTTTTTTAGTTATCCAATATTATTTCCTTTTTCCGATGAGATAGTAAAAATAAGATATTTAACTTCAATTTTTTGCACGTGACTGTCAGAGTTTTTTGTAATCCAACTTTCTCTAATTTTCTTATTTCTTTCAAGCAAACCTACTAATCCCTGAAAAAGCCAATGTTTACAAAATCATCATTATGATATATAGATGCTCCAAATATTGGCTATAAATTTAGGACTTTTCTCCCCTAAAAGGAAAATACTTTTCTCAAGAAAATATAGAATAATACAACTAAGAATAATCATGATACTTTAAATCAATTCTTCAAAAATAACTCGAGTTATATGGGCTATCATTTAAAGGAGGAGTTTATACCTTTTCTAGAACATATGATGGTGGATGAATGGTGTCTGGAATCAAAGCAGTTAAATAAATTGCAGCAGTAATCTTTTGAGGGAAATATTCCATAGCCAAAGAAATATTCATTCCTCCAAGACTATGCCCAACAAGAATGACTTGTTCATCGGTGGATAAAGATGCCATGAAATCGAGCAAAGGCTTGCTGTAATCTTCGAAGGTAACGACGTCTTCGATTGGTTTCATGTTGATGCCTGAAGCTGCCATGTCTAGTGCTGTAACCTTGTGCCCTGCTTTCTTTAACAAGGGTATGACCTTGTACCAGCACCATGCTCCTTGGCACATCCCATGAACTAGTACAAAATGTTTCTCTTCTTTCTCTGCTTGCATTTTTAGGAATAATGATTCTATATATCTTTTCCTGTTTTGTTATGTTTCCTAATGGCTGTAAGTTTCCTTTTAGTGTAGGTTTCCTAAGTGTACAATTCTAGGCTATTCTTTTGTACTTCGTCTGTTCTAAAATACTCCCTCCATTTGGGGATTGTTAAACGTCGCCTCAAAATTACTTAAAATCTCCCCAAGTCCACTTTTATAGACTATTTTACCCCTCCTCTTTTCTGCACCACCCCCGCCACCACCTGCCACCACCCGCCATCACCTACCTCCCCACTGCCACCCGCCATCACCTACCTCCCCACTGCCACCCGCCATCTCCTCCACCACCCACCTGGTAAGAAACCGAAATTTTTTTGGGGACCATGGGCGAACGTCCGGGCTCCATGGTCCCCAAAAAAATTTCGAAGGCTTTGCGCAACCAAAGAAGAGAAGAGGAAGAAGCTAAAGGCCCGACTGCCACCACAACTTCGAGCTCGGATTATGGGGAACTCCGATCTGGGCTGCTGGTGGGGGTTGCCAGGGGGGCTGGTGGTGGGGTTGCAGGGGGTGGGGCTGCTCGTGGGGCTTGCGGGGGCGGGGACTGGGTGGTGGGTGGGGGGGCTGCTGGTGGGTGGTTGTGGCAATGGGGTGGTGGTACGGTGGCAGGAGGTGGATGGTTTAGTGAGGTGGCTGGTGGTGGAGGTGGTGGTTTAGGGAAAAAGAAAGAAAAGGTTAGAAATGTAATTTCAACTTTTTTTGGGAGATTTTAAGTAGTTTTGGGGCGATGAATAGAAGTTCAGCTCCATTTTTCTTAAGTTTTCTCCTTTTCTTAATTGCTATATTTGAGGTAGAATTAAGGAAATTGTGCAAAAAACAAGGATGAAGTATGAAAAAGTAATATTTGGTTTTGGGAAATGTAACATTAAAATAATGTAGGAGAGAGAAAAATAGGGTAGGTGGGAAGGTGTTCGGTGGATTAATAAAATGGGTGGTAGGGTATATGAGGTACAGTAGAAAAGTGTAAAAAGTTGATGCGATAGGTTAACATATAAGGAAAAAGTGAAGTGTAATAATTAAATAAAAACGGTCATAAAAGAAAAGCGTAACAATTAAAAAAACGAAGGGAATAATTAAAACACTTACCATTTTAGGCCGTTTCATGATAAATGAAACGTTACTATATTTGGTATTTACTTCTCTCCATCCTCATCTTCATTACATGAGTCCCTCTTTTTCTTTTTTCTATCTCTCTCTTCTCCTAAATCTTTATGCCAAGACCTTATGTTTCATTTAAAACAGAATGGAGGGAATATATATTTGCACTGTAATTGCAAAGCGTACGCCATATACTCTGTATACCATATTACATGACTATCATTCTTCATTTTCTGCTGATTTAGGGATATAATTATTCTTAAATGTATGATATATGCGGATGTAAAATAATTATTCTTAAAATATGATATAATTATTCTTCGTCAGCTTAATTGGTCTTTTCGCCTTTTGCTTGTTATTTTGTTGAATAGAAAAAGAAAAGAAAGTGTTGTTGTTTTTTGAATTTTGTACTCCGTACTAATGACTAATGAGATAAGTGGTTAGATTGTTTTTAACTTTTTGACACTGTCATGGTTCATTTTATTCCTTGAGTACACCAGAAGAGACAATACTAGTAATTGATAAGGATTGAAATTGGAATCTTGAATGCAATGAAGATTGAACACCATTAATATTTATTTCGGGCCCCACATTTGAACATAAAAGATTATTCTGTAAAAAATGATGGTTTGTTTATCCCTAGCGGCTCTACTCTACTTACAGTGCAGCAGCCCTCACATGCTTGTTACTATTATAGTGGAAGCTGTCACTATCATATATATATATATATATATATATATATATATATATATATATTTGATATACCATATTACATAACTATCATTCTTCATTTTCTGCTGATTTAGCCATTTAGGGATATAATTATTCTTAAATGTATGATATATCCGGATGTAAAATATGAAGAAAATTGATATTCCAGATATTCAATCTTATAAATACACTAAACTCTTTACCATGGAGTAGGGGTGGGAATGAGTCGAGCCCGAATAGTGTTAGGCTCGGCTCGAGCTCGAATTTCGAAAATGAGGCTCGGCTCGAGCTTGAGGCTCATCGAGCCTCAATAATAGAGCTCGGCTCGGGCTCGTTTGTTGGAATGTGAGGCTCAGCTCGTGGCTTGGCTCGAGCTCGTTTGAGGCTCGGCTTGAGCTCGAGTTGGGCTCAAGGCCAAATAAATGCTCGAATAAGGCCCGAAAATAAGAGAAAATGAGAAATAAGAAATTCATATTAAATTAAAAAATATATAGGGAGAAAATGAGAAATCAGAACACCATTGTTCATATTCATACTAAATTTCCCCTTCTTTGTCTTCCAACTTTTCACCATCTTTGTCTTCCAAGTTTACTTCCCGTTGCATAATTTTCATTTAAGTATAATTAGGTATTTTTAATTGTTGTGACAATAATCGTGATGATATTCATACTAAAAAATATATAGAGAGAAAATTAGAACTAAGAAATTCATACTAAATTTCATACCAGTTGGTGGATCGCTGGCCATGGTTGTTCGAACAGGTGCCGACAGTGGTGAGTGAGAGCCGAGAGATGCGACGAGCAAGCTAAGGGTGAGGAGACGAGTGAGAGTCGAGAGGTGCGACGAGCAGTGGTGAGACAAGGTAGCATCGGCGGTGAGGCGAGATAGCAGCGGTGGTGAGTGCTGAGGCGTGAGTAGGCCTGGGTTTTTGTGAGTTTAGCCCGCTTAGGGTTTTGTGAGTTTTTGAGTTTTTGGCAAATGAGTTTTGTTAAGTAATGATAGTTTTATTGAAAGTTGAAACTCGGAGTGGTTTATTTTGCTTTTTGGTTGTGTGTTTTTCCCTTTTTTAAAATATATGTTTTTAGTGTTTTGCCTTTTTTATTTACTAATGAATAATAATACTATTTTTTATGTTTTCTTTAATAAAAAAATAACTCGAGTCGTTCGCGAGTTTTTCGAGCCGAGCATAGCCTAGCTCGTGGCTCGTCTCGTTAGGTATCGAGCCAATCCCGAACTCGAACTCGAGCTGAGCCTTAGTGAGTCGAGTCCTGACCAAGTTTACACCGAGCCGAGCTCGAACGGGAAGACTTGGCTAATTCCCAGCCCTACCAAGGAGACAAGAGATAGAACTTAAATTAACTACTAAAGTTACTTCTTAATTTATGAAAATATACTCTAAAAATTGAGGCTGACTATCAAAAAAGAAAAGAGGCTAACAGTCCTCAAGCCAAAGTGGATTTCTATTAACCAAATCGTAGAGGGACAAGTGATACAACTTAGATAAAAAACAGTGGACCTTTTTTAGGCCACCCAAGCACTTGCACTTTGTCTCTATTGTAATCAATAATGTTTGGTTCTTTCGAGTTGCAAAAAAATTAGCTTGAAAGTGAAATTGCCTAAATAATTGTGCATTACACAATTTAGCAATTAAATTAAAACCGAAGGAGTATTTGAAACTTCGAAATCAGCAAAATCCGCACAATAAAGAAAGCTCTACATGAACAAAAATAAGCTTTGGGTGTACGATGAATACTCAACTGAACTCTGCTCATATACCAACGTGTCAAGTTGAACCAAACTTCTAGCCTATTCAAATCTTTACTGCTTAGAGTGGCTTTGTTCATGACCAGACACCGCTCGGCACAATATATATATTGAATGTAAGTTGTCGAGTCCACACACATGGAGTATTATTTTGATATTTATTGCATGTTAATTATGGGGGTAGCTGGATAGATTGGGTGAATGGCCAAATGGGTGTTCCATAATCAAGGCATCAAGTAAGAGGACTTTTTAAAAGGGAGAAAAAAAAGTAGTACTTCCTCCATTTCAAAAAGATATTCTCATTCGTAATCTTGAGACTTTTTTTGATTCAGATCTTGGCACTATTTATAAGAAAAAATAATTTTCTAAATTCTTTTCCATGTATAAGAAAAAATATAATCAGGAGAGCTCTTGTTTAATTTGATTCTTCTCAATAAATATATTACGAAAATCACTTTTATGATTTTTACTAAAAGATGTAATTAAACATACTAGTGATATAAAATATGCATTGAAAAACGTATAAAGAAGAATTAGGAACATCTTTTTGGGACGGAAAGACCAAAGGAATACATTAGATTCTCTAGTTCACATACATGAATGTAAATCTTTAATTGCGTTACAATAAAACAAATGTCCTAGCAAGTGATCACACAGTTTAGATAAAAACTGTGGACCGAATGACATTTTGTGACAAAGGAGGCCACCCAAATGACACTGTACACTTTATAAAAAACTGTACACTAACATTGAGCCCTCAACATTGAAGTATTATGAAGTGTACATCAATCAATTCTTAGCAATCTCCAACAGACAATCAGAGAGTTTTTTGGGCATGCAGAACATTGGCGTGTGATCTGAACCTCTAAGCTCCTTCACCTCTTTCACTCCATCATTCTCAATCATCCACCGTTGAAAATCTTGTGATATTCCTTGATCTTTTTCACACACAACATAAACACGCCTTACTGATCCATATCTGTCCTTGGATAACTTCGCCTCTGGCTTGCTAATATCATGAAGGAACAACGAAGACGGCCTTTTACATGTCATAGCTAGCTCAACGTCCTAACATATGATCACCACCCCCAAAAAAAGGTAAGAATTGTTATTACATCAAAGCCCTGTTCTTTTGGAGTTAATTTCAATTCAGTTAATTTCCTTTACAATTTTAGTTAAGTTCAGTAGCTAATTTCAATCCAAAAGAGCATAGTGTAAAGATACTCTTAAAAATTGTTCAAGTTTGACCCTTATCATGATATTTTTTTTATGGTAAACTAACTTCACATATTACATAACTAAATATTAGCTATTGGAATTTTCTTACCTCAGGAGGAGACAAGTGACACAGTTTAGATAAAAACTGTGGACCGAATGACATTGTTGTGAGGGCCTCCTTTGGGTGACCTAAGCACTTGGTTTCCGTGTCTAGCCAGTAATGTTGGCTTTCTGGCATACTTGCAACAAACTTCACCAACACCAATACATGAAATGGAGAAAAAGTAATGAGAGAGATGCACGCAGTTTAAATTCATCAGCTTTTATCAGAATTTTTCACTTGAAAATTTTTATTTGAGTAGAATTTTGTTATTGTATATTTGTAAATATCGATTTTTTATAGATACTCAATATAACATTAATGGTCAAAGATATATCGTACTTGAAAAAAAAACTGATTAATTTTAAGACTAAAGAAAGGGAAGATTTTGCAATGACACCACTAATAAAATTATAGCCACTTAAAAAAAATCATCTATAACACATACTTTCTATGTAATGGAGTACAATCATTCATATAGGAAGTTTTGCCCAATTTCTTCTCAGGAGGAACATAAAATTGTTCATACCATGTCCAAATTTAAACCATTATTTATATAACATTAATAATTTTTTGATATTATAATGACTATCATTTGCTATGCAACATTAATAGTTTTGTATACAACATTTGTAATTTATTTTACAACACTATTGTTCTTGAAAAAAAACATAAAAGTTTGTTTCGTTCTATCTTTTTTTGAAAAAAAAAAACTTAATTCATTACTTACAAATTACAATGATGCGATCATATATTTATAGAAATGCCATGGGGGAACATTATTCGTACCTCCTAGAGAGGATTTAGGCATCTCTATAACTCTTAAAAAAACAGATGTAATTAAATAATATTCGATTTCCACAAATTCAAATTCCAAAAAATGTAAAAAACTTTAGCTAAAATTCACATACACTAATAAAGCCACACACTCGTATTAGTGTATGTGGACCAGATCCATGTAACACTTAATACTAGTTTCCCAAACGTATTACATATTAGAACCCTAAACAAACTAGAATCGTAAACATGCCATAATTCTAATAGCAATATTCCTTCGATTCCAACCATATCATGTTAATTCTTTATTGATGCAACCATATCATGTTAATGCTTATGTATGTGTATCAGTTGTTGCATTTACTTAAAAGACAAACAAACATCAATAAAATTTTAATGAAATCAAGATTTGTCCAAGTGCTTTACATTTTGACATTGGTAGATTATGTTGAAAATCTTCGTTTTCCATTAAAATGCAGAAAATGAGAGGTGGTTATACCTTATCAAAGATATAGGAAGGAGTGTGGTGAGTGTCAGGCAAAAAAGCCGAGACAAAAATAGAAACTTCAATTTTGTGAGGGAACATTTCCATAACCATAGCTAAGTTGAGCCCTCCAAAGCTATGCCCAACAAGAATAACCTTCTGATCATCAAGTTGAGATGCCATCAACTGAATCAACGGCTCAGAGTAATCGCGTAGAGTTTGGAGTTCATGGATCTTTTTGAGGTTGATCCCTGACGCCGCCATGTCGAGCACCGTGACACGGTGGCCCGCCGCCTCGAGCAATGGCTTAACTTTGTACCAGCACCATGCTCCAACACCAGCCCCATGTACTAGCACATAATGTTTGCCTACTTTATTGCAGGAGCCTCCCATTTCTCTAACTCTTTACCTTCCCTTGGATTCTGCGGAAGTTTTAATAACACCCCATTAATATATACTGACCCTCCTCTTTGAGTTCTCCATGTGAAAAACGCTACACCTGTATGAACTCGTCTAATTTGACTTTTCTTTTTGAGGTTTTCTGCGCGGTGCTGGTCCCTATGTTTTACTCCATCCGTCTCATAATATGGTTTACGGTTTGTGTTTCATTATTTCATATTTCATAGTCAAACTTTAAAATCTTTTACCAAATATTCTCATCATATATAAAACAAACATATTGGGATCTTGTTAGATTCGTCTCAATGTGAACTTTCATAATACTCCCTCCGTTCTTTATTAGTTTACCCCTTTCTATGGGGCACATTTGCCGATACAGTAATTTGAACCTTAATATCTTTAATTATCAATAAGCAAAAATTACAAAATTTGATATTTGGATACTACACATTGAGATGAATCTAACAAGATCTCACATGACTATATTTTTCCTTAAGTACAAATCACAAGAGATAGTCAAAGTCATGTATGTGAATAGTGTCAAAAGTCAAAAGGGGTAAACTAATAAAGACCGGAGGGAGTATCATCTATGTATAATTTAAATTAATACGGAATTGAAAATATTGATGGTCAAAGGTACGTATTATTGAAGACAGTGCAAAATTAAAGAAACAAACATTATATTATGGGAGTATGGGATAGAGGTAGTAATATACTAATATACTATCTCCGTTCTTTTTTTATTGCAACAATAGAGTTTTCACGCTTGCCAATGCACAACTTTAATTATTAATATCTTTAATTACTTTTTAGTAAAAATTATAAAAATTTGATATTTTGAAAGTATAGATCGAGACGAATATAACAAGATCCCACATGACTATATTTTTCCTTACGTAAAAATTACAAGAGATAGTGAAAGGATGGTGGGTGAATAGTGTAAAAATCATATTGTTGCAATAGAAAAAGAACGGAGGTAGTATTTAACATTGTACTTTTAATGATTTTCACTTTTAAGTTGTACACTTGAAATCTATATATCCATTCTATACTGCACCCTTTCATTAAGTCAAGAAAATTTTTCCATTAGTTTCTTATTTTCAGTTCTTTAGATTCACATTAGAAAGGAGAAAATTTTCAGCTTTGAAAGGGTTGGGACGTGTTGTGCTATAAGTCTATGTTACTCAAACTCTTCATTTTACGCTGATTACTCGTGTTGGATACTCGACACTTTGATTAGCAACACATCATCTTATGTCAAATTTATTATAAATCATAGATAAATAGCCAAGTAGCATACGTATAGAGAATGAGGGAGTGGAAGGGTGGTAAGCCCTTTCATCTTCCACCCACATGTTGTGGGTTCGATTCTCATCAGGGGGGTTTGGGGGACTTTGGGGTAGGTTGTATTTAGGTGCCCTGTGAGAGGGCGTTAATGTAATTTATCTTACCAAATTTTTAAAAAAAAAGTAGCATACGTACAAGGGGTTAGATTATGTAAGTAAGAAGTCAAAACAACAATGGCAAACAAACACATATTTAATTTGAGAGAACAATTTCTCACCACACCATGCTACTGAAATTACTTGAGTAAAATAATACATCACAAAAGTTGGACGCTCTCACAATGGGATTCCTCACACGTACAATTTAGTTGCGCATACACACCCTCATAACAAACAACATAATTTAGTATATAAGACGGCATACTACATACCTAAACCCTAGATCAACTAAGATTAAGAAACTATACAGTCTTCCAGACTTACACTCTTCCTAATATCAATCACTAGGTATTATTTTAGACGTAGGATATCTTTTTAATTTTTGAAAATACATTATTCAATTCTAATATAGGAAACACACTAGAACTAGAAACAGGGGTACTGGGGTAGGGTAAATATGGGCAAATTTAACTCGGGCTTTATACACTTTCTTGAAATTGAGCCCTTCGTTTGTAGTTACAAAAAAGATATAAAATTCGTATATACAGCTGGCTAATGAGGACTATTTTCAAAAGTTTAAACAACAATACTGTAATGAATTTTCCGGATACCAAGAGTTGAACTCTTGTTCTCATTGTTCCTTCCCTTATAGTTTTACTACTGATCCAAGTTTTTCTTTTGTCTTTTCTTCAAACAATTAAAACAAATATATTTTGGGGCCCTTATATCTTGGGGGACTCCTATTTCGTTGCCCTAATTGCATGGGCTAAGATTCGCTCGACTAGAAAAGTTATAATATAAGAGAAACTAAATTAAAAGAGAACTTCCAAGGAACTTCAACAAGCAATCTTGTAGCTTAATTAGATTGGCTGAAATATGATTCAACACTAATAACATTGGTAAACGGGACATACTTCATCCGTTTCTTTTTAATTGCTACATTGTGTTATGAACAAATGTTTAGGCAATGTCACTTTCAAGCCTTTTGGAGGGTTATTTTTTGACCCATTTGATACAAAATAATGCGAAAAGTGAAAAGTAGTACTTCTTGGTAGAAAAAGAGAAAAACAAATATAATAGTATTACTTTTTGGTAGCCCAAGTACCCAAATAAGGAAAGTTTAAACAATGTAGCAATTAAAAAGAAACAACCATTTAAAGAAAATGTAGCAATTAAAAAGGAATGGGGGAGTAGGAGTATATATAAACAATCTGCCTTCAATTTGCTCAGTCACTTTAGAAATTGATGGTGAAATTATTGGTTTGATAATTCCAGCAAAGATAGGCTTAGTTCTCGAGGCTTGGATAACATCACCATATGGTCAGCTTTTGGTATGGATTTCACTTGATGAGGTGGATTTGTTTCAATTATCCATTTTTGGAAATCAGGCTTCATAATCTCATCTTCTTCACACACCACAAAGACTCGTTTCACTGCTCCAAATCTTTCTTCCGTAAATAAAGAATCCTTTGCTAAGTCCTCGCTGTATAAACCATCTGGCTTAACCAACATCTTGGCTAATTCTAAATCCTGTAATAAATATCACCATGAAAATAAGTAATTAAATGCTCTTTAGCCATTTTTTTTCAAAAGTAAAGGGGAAACTCCGTCAATATATTTAAGCTACTTTGGACTTTGGACTTTACGCTTCTTAATACACAATTTTGGTAATTGGAAATTAAAATCTTTAATTATGCAATACTATAATTCATAAGAAACTGATATTTAAGCTACTTTTGTCTTTTGCCAACAGTAGTTGTGAAGGAGCTAAGTAAATGTTTAAGTTAAGTAAACTGGTTGCATCACTTGCATGAGTTGTTTGATACAACTAGTTATTAAGGTAACAAAAAAAATTTACAACTGTGAGAAATGATTGCCGTGCCTTCTCATTGATTTCAATAAGCAATATATATAAGAGAGTTTAGGGTTTGACCTAAGGCTAATTACATAAATAGATAAATACAAAACATAATACATAAATACAAATATACATATACATTCTAACAACAACCTCTTTTCATAATTGAAATAAAATACTTAGAAAAGAGGGATAAAAACATAAAATACAGCTCATTATTTTTTATCTTGAAGTACTCCTCCATTCGAAAATATAGTTCTTGTTTCATTTTCGTGATCAAACTTTAAAACCTTTAACCACATATTTATGCAGAATTTTGGTAGATTCGTCTACATATGTACTTTTATAATATCAATTTTTTATAGTTTAAATTCATACGTAACTGGATATATTAATGGTCAAAGATACGTGTTGAAGACCATGTAAAAAGAAATACGAAATTATATTTAAGACGGAGGGAGTAGTAAGAGTTGAAGCTTAAAAGATAACGGAAAATAGGCAGAGTTCTATCATTTTGTCTTACTTGAAGGCTGAAGCTAGCTAGCTCATGGGCTTACCTCAGGCTGGCAATTTTGGTAGAGTTTTCTACTCAACATATCTGGACCAAATATTACGTGAGTGGCTAGATTTTCTGGGCCATTATCAAATCTGAAGCTCGTGTCTAAAAGACCCTCCAAAGGTATTCTCCTGAAAGTCTGCCGGAAGATATATATAGAATGATTAAATCTGTCCCAATTGCACATATATTCTATATAGGGGTGGTAACGAGCCGAGCCGAGACCGAACATGGCCAGGCTCGGCTCGGCTCGAGAATCTGAGGGACCGAGCTCGGCTCGAGCTCGAAAATCCGGGCTCGGCTCGAGCTCGAAAAAAAAAAAATTTGGCTCGGCTCGAGGCTCGGCTCGAATTCGAAGTTCGCGAACTGTTCGGCTCGAAAAAGCTCGAGAATGTTTCTAGTGCATTTTTGGAAAATTTAACAAAAAAATTTAACAAATGCTCGAAAAGTTTCAGATAAAATAAGAATGAAACTGAACTAAACATCATGCTCGAAAGTCGAAAATTTTAGAATGAAAAAAATGGCTGCTCGCTGCTACAAATCAATCTTAGAATGGAAAAGAATCGCTGCTCGCTGCTACAAATCAATCTTAGAATGAAAAAAATCGAAACACCATGCTCGCAAATTTCAGATAAAATCGAAAAACAAAACTAAGCATCATGCTCGAAAGTCGAAAATTTCATATAAAATCGACAAGAAAACAAAAAAAAATGAAAAATACATATAATACCTGTCATCCCGCTCGTCGGTCGCTGCTCACTGCTCGCCGCTCGCCGCTCGCTGCTCACTGCTCGCCGCCGAGAACAACCACCGCTCGCCGCTCGCCGCTCGCCGGTCGCTGCTCACTGCTCACCTTGAACGGGAGAATGAGAGAATGGAGTTTTAGGGTTTTTCGTCCTTGAGGCTCAGCTGGGATTGGGAAGAATTACGCCTCTTCTCCCAATGACCAATCTTCTATTTGGTATTTTGGTTTGTATGTTTTAGTTGGGTTTGGGCCGAAATTTTTAATTTGGTTTAAATTTTTGAGGTGGGCTTAAAACTGGGCTATATTTTTTAAAGTAAAAATCCATGTTGGATTAATAATCAATCAATAAAAAATTGTATTTTAAAAGTTTTCGAACATGTTTGCGAGCTTTCGAGCCGAACTCCACTAGGCTCAGGCTCGGCTCGTTAAGGTCGCGAGCCGATCTCGAACTCGAGTCGAGCCCTCTCGAGCCGAGCTTTGACCGAGCTTTGACCGAGCCGAGCTCGAACAGTTTGCGAGCCACACAGGCTCATTAGCACCCCTGATTCTATATATTATCATCAATCATGTATCATATGGTCAAATAACCCACCAAGCTTACCTAGGCTCATTTGGTAGGAATTCCACCTTATAACCTTAAGGTTAAGGGTTTGAATCCCACCAAGTGAGGGGCACTTGGAGGAGAATTCCCCTTACAACTCCCCCTCCTTCCAAGTACTTGGGTCTCAGGATTGGGCCCTGTGCGACGGCAGCCCAGAGGTTATTCATCTTACCAAATCGAAAAAAAAATATATATATGGTCAAATAAGTCAATTAATTGGTTGATGTTAATTATTCTTTCTTATTTATTTTCTTCAAAATAAGAAGTTTGTTTAAATCTAATGATGTATATCAATAACATTGAGTGACACATATAATGATACAAAAAAGTGGGACAAAAGATTTTTTCTACTATTACCTGTGTGCTGTGTCACTCAATATCCGATTGATGTACATGCCTTATTTTTTCAAAAATAAGAAATTTGTTTATATCTAATTATATCTACCAATAATATTAAGTAATACATATAATAGTACAAAAGATGATCGAGACAGAAGATTTTTACTCTTAGGCTCTGTTTGGTTGGGTGTAAAATATTTTCAGTGTAAAATGATTTTCATGGAAAACAATTTACAATGGAAAACACAATTCCAAAATTAGTTTTCCGTTGTTTGGTTCCATGTAAGAAAAATGATGAAACAAAAGAAAATGAAAGGGAAAGTAAGGAGGTAGTGAGAGGAGTGTACAAGAGAGAGAAGGAAAATGAAGGATTTTCCCTTCATTTTGAAGGGAAAATGGTTTTCCATCATTGGGAGAGCAATTTTACTCTTAGGGAAAATGGTTTTACACTCCTTTGCAAACCAAACAATGTAAAATTGAAAATAGAGGAAAACAATTTTCCAGTAAAATGTTACGCCCTGCCAAACGGAGCCTTAGTGGTTGGGGGGTTCGAAATAATAATGACGTACCTCTTGAAGAAGAGTGAGTGGAGGAGAGGAGCACTTAGGCATATAAGCAGAAACAAAAACAGCAACAGAAATCTTCTCTGGAAACCTTTCCATAGCAATAGATATAGCTATGCCACCAAAACTATGACCCACAAGAATAACCTTTTCATCATCATCATCATGAAGATCAATGGACCTCATTAAATCCATCAACGGCTTCACGTAGTCATCAATGGATGCATCACCCCCACATCCACCGTCAAGGTCTACCGCTGTGACGCGGTGGCCCGCCCGCCTCAATAGAAGGACTAGCTTGTACCAACACCAAGCTCCATGCCCAAGTCCATGCACTAGCACAAAGTGCTTCATTTTTTTTTCTTGTTTCCTTTTTCGTTAACAAGAGTACAGTGTTCCTTTTGATCTCTAAATAGACATACAATGTCATAAATGCTATATCAATAATATATAGTACTACTTGAATGATAGTCGAAAATTACAGAAATGAAGATAAGAAATAAGAAGACAAGTGACAACTCATGAACCAGTGGTCCAATACCTGAATAAATACAAGTGCCTATTTTGGTGTCGTTTTATGTTGATACTTTCTTTCAAAGGGCCCGTAATTGATCGTCCTCCACACATTTTTAGAGTGTCGCCGATAATTTTGTGATGCTTACCGGGGTTGGCCATTGATTAACAGCGTACACAAACTCACTATTAGAGTAAATATATGTAAATATATTTTCCATTCTTAGAGTTATGTAAATATGGTAACTAGGTTACCTTGTACCCTTGTACTCTTCATATATATTGTGAATAATATAGCATAGCCTCCTTAGGGGAGTATTCACTTAATCTTACATGGTATCAGGCCACTGCCGTTCTTTGATCTTCTACTCGTCTTCTTCTCTGCCATGACTGAGGCCGACTCTCCCCCGCCCCCAGTCACGCATATTTATCACCCCGCCTTGAATGTAACTAACGTCAAGGCTCTCATTCCTCTTGTGCTTGATGTCGAGAAAGTTCAGTACACTCCTTGGGTCACTCTCTTCCGCAACACGGCTAAGGTCTACAATGTACTCGATCATATCGACCCTAAAATCAAGCGACCCAAGGATGTTGATGACGCTCTATGGGAGCGATTGGATGCTATTGTATGTCAATGGATGTATGGCACCATCTCCACTGATCTTCTTCTCAAGATTTTGGATGACAAGTCCACCGCCATGGACGCTTGGGAACGCTTCCGTAATATCTTCCAGGATAATAAATAAGGGCACTCGTGTAGTGCACCTTGAGAATCAGTTCGGTACTCTACATCTTTCCCAATTCACATCGCTTGCGGATTATTGTCAGGCTATGAAAACAGTTGCTACTCAACTCGCCGCCATCGACCATCCTATTTCTGAGGAGCGGCTTGTTCTACAGTTGGTGGGTAAGTTAACCTCTGATTATCATATGGTTGCCACTTTAATTCAACAAACTTCCCCCATTCCTTCATTTGATAAAGTCTGCTCCATACTTGAACTTGACCGTGTTAGCCGTGAAAAATCCGAACCCACTCATTCCCCATCTGACACGGTCCTCCTTGTCGGTGAACCGCCTTCCCGACCACCCTCTCAGTCCCCCTCCAGTGGTGTTGGTGGTAACCGTGTCTCTAATGGCAATAAACATCAACATGGCTATGGTAAAGGGAAGGGGAAATATAAGGGCCATAATAAGAATAATTCTGGGCAGCATTCAAATCAGGGTCGTGCGCCTACCTTTCCTCAGGCCCAATCTGTGGCTTCTTATCCTTGGGCAACTCCTTGGGCCCAGCCTGTGTATTACCCGCCCTGCCCCTATCCTTCCCAGTCCCCAGGCCCCATTGGACGGGCTCCTTATTCCAGTGGTGCTCCTTATTCGGTCCAGCAGCAGACTAGAGTCTTGGGCCCAGCACCCGCGGCATCTCCTACGGCCCAGCAGGCTCTCCTAGCGCCTGGCAGTTATCAGCCCACTGAATTGCCAACCTTTTTCAATGCATTATCTCTTCAACCTCCGGATTCTAATTGGTATATGGATACCGGGGCTACTTCTCATCTTATGAATGATACAGGTATGACTTCTTCTATTGTCAATTGGCGTTTTTTAAATTCTCACATTTTGGTTGGTGATGGTTATAAAATACCAGTTAAGGGATCGGGCACTTCTTCCTTCTCCTCTACTTCACCTACTCTTACTCTCAAAAATATTCTCTATGCTCCTAAAATTATTAAAAATCTTGTCTATGTTCGTCAATTCACTTTTGATAATTGTGTATCTGTTGAATTTGATCCTTTTGGTTTTTCTGTAAAGGACCTCAAGACGGGGACAATCTTGACCAGTTGCAATAGTGTGGGCAATCTTTATCCCGTACCATCTACCTCTTCTCCATCATCATCATTTCCATCTGTTTTTGCTACTCTATCTTCTGAAGTGTGGCACAATCGTTTGGGTCATCCTGGAGCTCAAGTCCTTAGTTTTCTTAAGAACAATAATTTTATTCAGTGTAATAATAATAAGACAAATTCTTGTGTTTGTCATGGATGTCAATTAGGCAAACATTGTCGTCTTCCTTTTTCTGATTCACACTAAGACTTATGCTCCTTTTGATATTATTCATACAGATTTATTTACATACCCTATTAATAGTCCTTCGGGTTATCGCTATTATTTGCTATTTCCTGATGACTATTCTCATTACTTATTATGGGTTTTTCCTCTCAAAAAGAAATCTGATGTCTTCTCTCATTTTGTTCGTTTTCATGCCCATGTCCAAACTCAATTTGGAATTTCTATTAAGGCTTTACAATGTGATAATGATCGGGAATATGATAATGCACCTTTCACTTTGTTTTCTCAAACCCATGGCATGATATGGCGACACTCTTGTCCTCATACCTCGTCCCAAAATGGCAAGGCAGAGCGTATGATTTAATTCGCACCATCAATAACATTTGTCGTTCTCTCTTATTTCATGCATCTCTCCCTCCATCTTATTGGGTCGAATCGTTAAACATGGCGGCATATTTACTGAATATCCGTCCTACTCGTCTCCTTGATAATCTCACTCCTATGCACATTCTTTTTAACAAAGCTCCTTCATATGATCATCTTCGAACATTTGGATGTCTTTGTTATCCTAATTTTCTTCCACCTCTTCTCACAAAATGAGTCCATGTTCTACTCCGTGCATATTTCTTGGTTATCCTCAAAATCATCGAGGGTATCGGTGCCTTAATCTTGCCACCAACAAAGTCATTGCCTCTCGCCATGTCATTTTTGATGAAGTTACATTCCCAAATTCATCACATTACACTCCTAAACCTTCTGATTTTGAGTTTTTAGATGCTGATTCTGCTCCATATAGCTATTCCCTCTCCTAATATCTTCGGTAGCCCAGCCCACCTTCATTCCTCCTCCAGCGCCCAACTCTCCACATCTTGGGCCTCCTGTTCAGCCCACTCATACTCCAGGTCCAGCACATTTGTCTCCCACACGCGGCCCACATCAGCCTTCCCCCTCTTCTCCGCGTCTGGGCCTAGGTGCTCATTCCCCCCTTCCTGCGCCTAATGACGCTTTATCAGGCCCATTTGCTGAGTCTACTCCTCACGAGCTCATATCTAACTCAATCCAGCTAGTCCACTCCATGCGTACTCGTGCTCAATCGGGTATTTTTAAGCCTAATTCGAAGTACGCAAGTCTTGTACTTGTTACTTCTTCCGTCCCCTCGATTTCCCCCCTTCCTAAATCTCATTTGCGTGCTCTTGATGATCCTAACTGGTATAATGCCATGTGTGATTAATATAATGCCATGATTGACACTCATACTTGGGATTTAGTTCCCCGTCCTCCTAATGCCAATGTTGTTCGTTGTTTATGGGTTTTTGCTCACAAAGAAAAATCTGATGGTACCTTTGAGAGACATAAAGCCCGTTTGGTGGCTAATGGTAATAGTCAGGAGGTTGGAGTTGATTGTGGTGAGACTTTCAGTCCTGTTGTGCGACCTACTACCATTCGCACTATTATGAGTTTGGCGGTTTCTCGCCAGTGGTCTATTCATCAGCTTGACGTGAAGAATGCATTATTTCTTCATGGTGATCTTCAGGAAACTGTTTATATGCATCAGCCTCCCGGATTTGTTCATCCAGACAAACCTAAGCATGTATGTCTTCTTCGGAAATCTCTTTATGGCCTTAAACAAGCTCCAAGGGCTTGGTATCAGCGGTTTGCAACTTATATCCTTTCTTTGGGTTTTGTTAACAGCAAGTGTGATACTTCTTTATTTATTTTCCGCCGTGGTACGAAAACTGCTTATCTTCTCTTGCAGGGGCGGGGCTCAACCTGCGTGGCGCGCGCGACCGCGCAGGGCCCCGCGAAAATTGGGGCCCCAGAATTAATATTATTAATATTATTAATATTATTATTATTATTATTATTATTATTATTATTATTATTATTATTATTATTATTATTATTATTAGAAAAAGAATTAAGGATAAGCCCTGAATTTTTCTGATCTGATCTGATCTGAACTTTTCTAATCTGATCTGATCTGATCTGATTTTTTCTAATCTGACCTGATCTGATCTGATTTTTTCTGATCTGATCTGAATTTTTCTGATCTGATCTGATCAAATCTGAAATAAGCACTAGAGTTTTTAAATAAGTTGAAAAGAACATAGCTTATGTTTATCCTTTATGTATAGTTATGATAGTTGGTCTAAGAGGAGTGTATGCATAATACGAAAGTCCATTTGTAAATAAGATAGACGTCACTTACTCACATCCTATGCTCTAATTGGACATGACACCCTAATGTGTGAAAAGGAAGAAGAAGAATGAAAATCAAGGAATAGAGTGAGAAAGAGAAGTTAAGCAAACCTTGATTCTATATCAGTCATATCACCTTTACATGTGATTTTGTGACTTCTACCTATGTTTCTTCATGTTAAAGTGTTCATAATACTCTTTCGTTGAGAGTACTTTTGACTCCATAATCAACTAAATATTGTCATGATTTTCTAATCAGAGATTCTTCCACATAACACGTTTAATTTGCAAGTGGAGTAGGTCGATCTTAATTAGTCAAGTTAATACTTAATTAATGATGGACCTCCATTATCTTCCTTCAAAAGGATGTTTATAGACTCGGTTTCATCAACTTTTTCGTTCGTTCTTGTTATAATGTACTATATCGCACGATCCAAAAACTAGTTACAACAAACAATGCTATAAAGTATAAACTCAGTTAATGTCTTCTAGCTAACTGTAGATGCAAAGATTATTCATTGCTCATAACCCTTGTTAACTGACGTAGGGAGATTAGCTGCACGGTTCGACGAAGAAGCCCATCGTCGAAAAAGCTTGAAATGATTTCTACTAGTCCGGCTCACGGTATCAGAATGCTTAATCAAATACCTTTTCAGAAAGGGAAACGGACCAATGAGTGCAACTCACTGCTATGCGGTGATCTACATGCTTTTTAAGCCATCCGAGTTCGTTTAGGGCCTGAAAACAATATTTTAATAATTTGCGGATTTTGTTTTTATCAAAATTTCTTATTAGGGTTTCTGGTGGATTCCGGAGCCTTTTGACAGATTTATCGCTTGTGAATCTGTTTGTTCGTACGAGGAATTGCGCTTGCTTTTCCTCCATTAATTCCGACTGCGTCATTAACCGACCATATAAACAATTTGTCTTCAAATCTCCCTCCCTAAAATTCTGGTGGAACGGTTTCATATTTGTCAACCATCTCCAGCAAAGAAACTCTAAATCGGGTGGATCTATTTCAATTATCCATTCATGGAAATCAGACTTCATAAGCTCATCTTCTTCATAAATCACAAAGACTTGTTTCAATCCTCCAAATCTTTCTTCCATAAATAAAGACTCAACTGCCAAGTCCTCACTAAATAAAACCATCTGCTTAACCAACATCTTGGCTAACTCTAAATCCTGCATAACTATCACCGTAAATATAAGTCATTAAATGCTCTATTCCTTTCATAATGAAATGAAGGGTGTACGCCATCTGCTTTTGTTGAGAATAAGCGCAAATCAATAATGTGTTATAGCAGCATGGCCCAAGCTAGGAACCATATTCTTGCAAAAAATCATGAAGCGGAACTTTGACGGACTAGGACATGGACCTTAGACAAGGACGTGGTCCATGTAGGCGTGTGTGCGTGGTGTTAGTTTTCCAAGGAGTGGAAGTACTACCTCCCTTTCACAATACATGCATCATTATCTTATTTTAGATGTTTCACAATACATGCACCCTTTCCTATTTTGGGTGTTTCACAATACATGCACCCTTTCTTATTTTGGCCTCCTTTAAAACATACTACACGGGTTTGAAATGCAAACACAACCTTCTCTCTCCTCACCCTTGGTCTGTGTGCCTCATAAAAATGGTGCATGTATAGTCAAAAGAAGATAGTATTTTGTTCGGTATTTTTTTTTTTGGTAATCTTTATAATTTTTTGCAAGATAACATTTTGGTAGTTTAGGATATCTAGAATATATTACGAAGATAATATTATGAGTTGTTATTTTCTTATTTTATTCTAGTTTCCTAATTGTAGTAGTTGGAGTTCAAGAGATTTTTTTGTTCGGGCCTATAATTGTAGGTCTTTGGGGAGATTATTTGAAGTCTGTATGCGTGAGTTTACGCTTGTGTAGTAGTATGATGCCTCCCTACTTTCTGGTGTTTGAGATTGCTTCCTGTAAAAGTCCTAACTCCTAACAGCTTTTTATTTAAATTGATGCAACACAGTAAAGTTTACGCTTTACAACACAATCTTGATGATTAATAATATTTTCGATTATGTAATGCTATGTACAGTATACACACAAGTTTGACGACCATTTAAACATTCATTTCGGACTCCACATATGTCTATTTGTTTCGATAAAATAAAATAAAAGAAACATATGGTACGAAATTTGCAACATCTAGACATTCATTCGGACTCTACATGTCTATATGTATCGATTAAAATAAAAATGTATGACCAACCGGTCATATTATGAAGTTATATAGTAAATTTAAACTCTACATATGTATCTATTAAAATAAGTTTATGCAACAAAAGTCTCAGGAAATGGAACAAAAGGAAGGACGGACAAGACAATATAAATTTAAAGAACACTTAGACATGAATAGCAAGTCCCCTAATCCTAACCATGTACCATTCATCAACCAGATTAGATAAGGAACGTGAGGGTAGAACACATATACACCATTTACAGAATTTATGCGATTAGACATGTATCGCGCATCTACAATTATTGATATAAATTTCTGAGTTACCAATGAACTGTCAGCTAAGCATGGTCGGATGGCCTGTTTGAAGCATCCTTTTGATCATATCCATCCCGAACGTAGTATCTGATGAGCTGAAAGAAGTAGCATAGTGTTAGCTCAATCTGTTCGTCATTAGATCCAATGAACATAAACAACAGGAACAGGACAGGAGCTGAATACAGTGGAAAAGATACCCAGTATCTGCATATAAGAGAGTAGTAGAAGTTCAAGTGCATCACCTTTTTTTTCCGAGAATATGTAGTCACTTAGGCAAAGCTTAGAGAAGAAATTTGCCAACCACCTTTTTTCTAACGGTTTTTTCACCATATTACCCCTAACAAATTATTTTATTCACCATAATCCATATACCCTCGCACTTTTCATAATTCAACGTATACCCCTAAATTTGTTGAAAATACATCAGAATGCCCTTAATGACTAACCGCGGTTAACTCTGTTAGTCATTAATCCCTAATTAAGGGTTTGTTCTCTTCGGCATAAAACAACTGAACTGAACTGAATTGAACTGAACTGAATTAAATTATAACTAATTAATAGTAATGTTTATCATTTAGCAACTGAACTGAAATGAATTGAACTGAACTGAACTGAATTGAATTGAACTGAACTGAACTGAAAATAAGCTGGGGAGAACAGGCCCTAACTTATTATCCTTACTTAACCTCAAAAAACTTCCCCCTTTTCTGCAAATTATCACCGGTGTCGAGCAGAATCGCTTGGTTGTCAGTGCTCAAGAGTCAAGTCCACGACTCCAGAGTCCCCTCACCTTCATCCTGATACTCTCGCCTACTTCGACTCCGACGTGTCTAAGCTTCTCTACGGATTCAATAATTCAGCGCGTTGCCATGCCTGATCTTATTGTCACAAGAGGTTGGATGGGAAGAAAGCTAGGGAAGTTGCGCGGGCGATTAAGGATTTCCCCCAAGGGAAGGAGGAGCCCGGTTGGCGGTGTTTTGATTATACTAAGCCTGGAGATTGCTGGGTTTTCGGGTTGTTTCGACTTGCTTTTGAGGGAGTGTTTTAATAATGCTCAGAAGAGTTCGGTATTGGAGGCTACAGATACAACGAGGAAGGCAATGAGGGAGGAGATCCAAGGGAAGGTTGAGGACAATGAGGAGATTATGGAGGAGATACCTAAGGAGGCTGTGAAGGTGCATGTAGTTAGGTTGAGGATGGGAAGGGTGACAGAAGCGAGGTGACGACTATGGTTGTTTTGTCGGTTTTTCAGGCTGATGAGGGAGAGAGTGGGTTAGGGAGGGTGCGGGGGGAGATGGTGGGTCAAAGAGGGAGATTGGTCTGATGATGGCAGCTGGAGGGGGAGGGGCTGGGTGGAGGGAGAAAGGAGGAGCAAAGTTATGGAGGAAGATAGAGAAAAGGGTCAAATAGTATTAATTGGAGGTTAATTGGGGATTAGGGGTTAATGACTAACGGAGTTAACCGTCGTAGTCATTAACGGCATTCTGATGTATTTTCAACAAATTGGGGGGCATACGTGAATTCTGAAAAGTGCGAGGGTATATGGTGAATAAAAAAATTTGTCGGGGGTGTATGGTGAAAAAACCGTTTTTTTAATAGCCTTGCCAACCACTAATTCTTTTTTTGTCGTTTGTTCAACTTTTAAGTACTTTTGTATAATTTTTTAACTTTTAAGGTTTTCTGTTGAAATTATTTCACAGACTAACTTTTTGCGCCAAAGTGCGTTCCATCAAACATATCCTGGGTTTGGATACCACAACTTTGAATTGTATTTACAAAATATTCTAATTCACACTATAAGAGAATGCGTATAAGAGAAGTGCAGATTAAGGCACATAAACAGCAAGGAATGAAGAAAGAGCTAGTGTTTGAACTAATCCTCATACAAAAGATCAGAACAAAACCAAAGAAAAGCAAATAATTAACGCGTAAGCAGATTCTTATTCACAGAGACTGAACAAAACCATGAGAGTAGCCATGAAGGGGTATATATGATTAGATGCCATACCTTGGGATAGTTATCTCATAGGGAAATGAGATCCCTTCACGGCTGGGAATGGGAGGGATATGATCCTTTTTCTCGTTTACAAATTTAATTATCTGAAACAGGACCTCTCGAAGTGACACTTCAATAGCAGCCCTACGAGCACTTCTCTCCTCGGATGCGCCCTCTGAAACATCCATTAAAGGTTAAAGACAGCAAGATTCTAGGAGCATAGCACAATCGCAGAAGCACACTATCACAATACCTGAGTCTATAACTTTGGAATAATGAGATTTGCTAGAAGTTGGTTTGTGATGTTGTGCAACGTTCAAATTGATATACCATTGCTCCCAGTACAAACGTTCAACTTTGTTTGAGAACCATATTGCCTTGTTATTCTTAACTTCGTAAAAAGACAGACATACCTGTGCAGCACCATTAAAAAAAACAATAAGATCTTTGAAGTATGTAGTATTATATGGATGCCTGAGACATCAATGATCAACATTCACCAAGCCACAAATCACGAAAAGTATATCAGCCATAAAATATACTCCCCTAGCCCCGGTTTGGTTATAGTTTTCTATATATGGGGCGATATGAAGTTTTGAACTAGTGATATGATAACTACCCAGAGAAAGGTAGTAGAATATAAGCAAAGATTTATCTTAAAGGGACTCCTTAAGATTGAGTCCAACCTCCACAAGATCATTTTCCAGATGGAAAGATAATATTAAGTCAATCTTACATTTTGCGCACAAATTACATGGATACGAAAATGGGATACTGATTAATAATGACTACACTACTAGTATGATGAAATGCACAGAAATAACCCAGTAGAGAAGATTTGCAAATAGAGTCCAATAGATCATCCACAAGCTGAAAATTACACTAACAAGAAGGCAGTGTGGAGTCACACACCTGACTTTTCTTATTAGGGTGCTTCTCTACCCAACTAATGAGCTGATCAATCTTCTCGTCAATCTTCTTTTCAAGTTCCACGTCTCCACATTGGACCTATAAAACATAACTAATCGTCATCCAACTGGTCGGGAAACATTAGAGCTCTTTATAGTAAACATGCTGTATCCATGTGTCCATGTGAAAGTATGTTACACATGAATTAGCAACAAGCCAACAACCTCACTGGTGGAGGAAAAACAAAACTGATTATAATAGGAAACAGTAAAAGTGTGCTGGCCACAGAAGATATGACTTCTAAGCTAAACAGACCGAATTCTGGCCACCATTGCCTATAAGTCTATAACTTTTAGAGTGACAAACTCACATATGTAATGTCGAAAAGTTCCAAATCAACATCTTTTGGCCGCACAAGGCCCAGAGCCCTGTGGAACATAACTGTATGCAGTATACCTGCAAACATTACATATGGGTAATTGGCTCATGAGATGATAGATTACATTTCATATATCTGAGAGAAAAAATGAATTGCAATTTCCATAGGAATACATCCAAACTTAATACGAATACCATAAGTCAATTACCCTGGTGTGAAAACCAATTGCAGAACAAAATATCAAGGATTAAGAAGTATGAAATAATTGACCAAATAAATAGTCAAGTAAAGCATTTCTTATTATCTACACCAGGTTCTAATTCCTAATATGCCAATTAAACTCAATTTCCGGCGACGATCAGAAGCGTAATCTACTTAGCAATAGAGTACTCAATTAAACCAACCAAACAAGACTAAACAAGACTCCCAACTGTCCATTCTGCCATACTGATACTGAGACCTGGGCCCATATATTAAGACACTGCCCTGCAGCCAAGGAGTTCTGAAAACTTTTTGAGAATTTACCAACAACCTTTTTTGATCTCCCTGACCACAAATGGTTGCTGGATAACCTCTTCCAAAAGCAGATAATGAACAACATACCATGGGCTAATTCCTTTAGTCTTGCTTGCTGGGAAATCTGGAATAGAAGAAACAAATGGGTCTTTGACAGGATAAACAGAAACATCCAATCATCATGGAAACAAGCATGCTGGCTAAGTCAGGAATTTTTAGTGTCCACAAACAACTACCCTAACATTCAGATACAAACTGAAATTCTAGATATCCCCCACAAAAGCCGAATGATAAAAGGTTGATGCCTCTTTCTCACCAAACACCCTAATTATGGTGGGCATAGGAGGTGTATGCTGAAATAGAAGTGGGGACTGGAAGCAGGAATTCTTTCTGAAGACAAAAGCAACTAATGCAACCTTAAGGGAGTTTAGAGCAATTTACAGTTCTATTTCATGGCTTTATCATTGTGATTTGCAAAATTTCTACATTTAACCTAACTCTAAACTCTAAAGTGGTTGTTGATGGTATTATCGGTCCACCAACAATTAAGGATTGGTACTCTAATTTGGCATTACAATGCAGGGTTCACCAAGGCATGGCTAGGGTCAAGGAAGTATCAGGTTGGCAGCGAGCTACTTAAGGATGCAGGCGGCTTAGCAAGATGGTCAAGGGAACAAAATTTTGCCACAGACATCTATTTTCATGTTCCTATAAACCCCTTCTCTGATAATGATTATAGAATAGATGAAAGACTAATGTAGGATGTAATTTTAAGTGCTCCTGGATTGAATCTTAACTCCAGCAGCACTTTTTTGGCTTGTATTAATCACTTTGTAGTTAATTAATTAATATATTGTTCCTTCCAATCAAAAGACTTTGGATTGTTAAGAAACATAACAGTTTTGTCAAAATTAATTACAATGTAAATTAGTTTACTGCAATTACAGCCTCACAGGTTACTAGATTAGTAGTATAATGACCATACTAAATGCCAATTCCAGAAAGAAAGGGAAAAACTTACATCTCAAAACTTCTCTGATCTCGAAGTGTTCTACTTCCTGCAACAATTGCAAAAAACAAAAAAAGGAATCGTCAATATGATGTTCACAAGATGAAGCTTAAATCGAATTAAAAGTATAGATCGAAAGAAGCTAACCAGTTCTTTAAGTTGGCAAACTTCGCAATTCATTATAACTTTGTGATGGAATTTCGAATTGGAACTGAACAATTTGTGGTCTTATTTCCAAACCCTAAAACCCAAAATTCAAGTAATCTTCTCCTTCAATTGGTGGTTGTGGTTCTGTAAAATTGAAGGGAGCGAGAAAAGGCAAAACTGGTAAGCAAATTGATTGTTTGTTGGAAGATTAGAGAAGTGATGATTGTGGTTTTTTATGCCGAGGTCATATATTCATGATTGGTACTCCCTCCGGTCTTTATTAGTTTACCCGTCTTCCTTTTTGGGATGTCCCTTATTAGTTTACCCATTTTATTTGTTTCTATTTTTGAAATGGGACCACTAACTTTGCATCACACATACATTCAACTTTAATATAAAATAATAGTTTCTCTTTCTTTCTATGTCCCACAACATTATTTCTCCTAAAACTCTGTGCAAAAGAAACGGGTAAACTAATAAAGACCGGAGGGAGTATAATGGTATTTGGTACTTCAGTTTGGACTTTGGTAATCTTGTAAGTCTATCCTTTTTTTATTTTTGGAAAAACTAACAAAAACAATCCCACCTTTTGAGTGTATTCTCAAATTAATCTCAACTTTTAATTAGGGAACTACTCCCTCCGTCCCAAAATATAGTTTTTATTTCCATTTTGGGTGTCCCAAAATATAGTTCTCGTTTCTATATTTAGTTCTATATTTTTTAGTAATTTGTCTAGAAAAACCGTGTTCCCATCATTTATTTGTTTATTGAAATTTGTTTTTTGCTTTGTTTATTCAACCCATGTGTTACAATTAATGCTCTTTCACCAATTATTCTCCATTCTATCTCCTAAAATCATCTTTTCCCATACAACATTTATTTAAATAAACAAAAAATCTTTACTATCCCTCTTAGATTCTACATACCTTAATTCCCGTTATATTTTGGGACGGAGGGAGTAGTTATTAGGCTCGGGATAAACCCCGGGTAAGGAACATTTTCATTTAGTAATATTATACTTTAAGATGATAATACTAAATGTTATTTGGTATAGTGATTAAGACTTTAGTATATGTTCTTGAGGTCCTGGGATCAAACCCTATACTACACAATTTCTAATTTTTTTTTATTGTTGTGGATTATATGGAGTAAAACTCCCTTAGGGAGAGCGTCACGTGGCACCGTTCCTTGTTTAGGCACACCTTTTAATATATTAGTATAGATAGATAGATAGATAGATAGATAATCCCAACTTTTACCCTTATCTTCTCATTTTGGTCCGTAACATGTTGGCTACCTATAGAACATGTTAATTAGACACTTGTCTCATCCTAATTGGTTCTCAGTTAATTAATCAAAGTTTAAATTTAAATAATTTAATTAATCAATCAAAAAATCACCTCCCCACCCTTTTCTCCTCAACCCCTAATAGCCACCCACCACCACCGTTAACCACCACCCCCATAACCCCTCACCCACCAATCAATAGCCCACACACCCACCATCACTGTCGGAACAACCGACCACCACCATTTTCCCCTGCCAAAGGCCACCGCAACTCATAATCACCACCCATCACCATGTCCACTGCCCGAATAACCAACCACCACCGTTTGCAGGGCTGAAATCCCACCACTACTCAAAACCACCAACCACCGCTATTGGTTGACGAAATTCACAATCACCGTCGTTATTCGTGCTTGCTGTAGCTGGTGGTTCATGGTCTTGGTCGTGGTTCACGCTTGCTGTTATTGTTGGTGGTGGGTTGTGGTCGTTGTTGTTGCTGGTATTTCGTTGGTCAGTGATCGTCACAGCATGTAACACCTCAGGGGCTCAATAGTAGATATTGTCCTCTTTGGGCCCTAGCCTGCAAGGATATACTTTGCTGCAGGACTGTAGTCCTACCCAAAAGGCCTCTACCTGATTGAGGTATCCCCTGGGATATTACACGGTCAGCAGGAGGCGGCAGCGGCGTTGGGCCGCGATAGGGCAGAGGAGAGAGAGGAGAACGAGAGGGGTGGAGAAAGAAAGAGAGTAGAGGGGAGAGAAAGAAAGAGAGCAGAGGAGAGAGAGAGAAAGAGGTAGAGAAATAAGAGCAGAGGAGAGAGAAAGAAAGAGAGTTCCCGGCGGCAGGGAGCGTGGTGGGCGTCAGCTGTTGTTGGTGGTTGTGATGGGTGTTTGGTTTAGAGAGGTTAAGAGATGGGGGTTTAGATAAAAAAAAAAACCAATTATGACCTATATAGCAGGTCACTTGTAAAACGGACCAAAATGAGAATATCAAGGTTAAAAGTGGGATTATACTGAGATAATAACTGTAACGTGGGATTAATTTGAGAAGACACTCAAAAGGTGGGATTATTTTGTTATTTTTTCCTTTTTTCCCTTCTTTTTCTACCGAAGTTTTTAACGTTAAGGAACGAGGGGAGGACTTATCGTTCACCCTAATTACAGATATTCCCTCATAATAATAATAATAATAATAATAACAACAACTCATCTTTACAAATTTTAAGAAATGAAGAAAATTACAAGGTCAAATTATACAACAATCTATCAAATCTCAAGGCAGTTTTTCAATTACACAATTTAACATTATATCTGCTTTCGCATACATATAAGACTAGTTAGTTTGGAAATCAACCCTACTTCTTCTTTTTTTTCCGGAGTATGGATATTATCCTTTATAATGATAATAAAAAAAATTAGTCCCATTTTGAGGTGTTTTAAAAATTATTTACCTAGATATAGTCAATAGAAAATTAGGTGAAACTCGCCGACCTTTTTCAAGATAACATCACTACTTGATTTAGCGTTTAAAGTATTTGTTTGAATCCTAATACTTGCAAGAGTTCATAGAATTTTGCATTTTGGTTTGATTCAATAGGAGAAATAGGAAGTGTTGCTTCCAATTAAGGAGATTCAATCCCACAATGCTAATTCATCTCAAAGTGTCCAATTTTGTTCTTAAGTTTACACAGCCAGCAGGAGGCGGCGGCGGCGTTGGGCCGCGACAGGGCAGAGGAGAGAGAAGAGATCGAGAGGGGGGAGAAAAAAAGAGAGCAGATTGGAGAGAATGAAAGAGAGTAGAGGAGAAAGAGAGCTGCCGGCGGCGGGGAGCTTGGTGGGCGTCAGCTGTTGCTGGTGGTTGTGATGGGTGTTTAGTTTAGAGAGGTTAAGAGATAGGGATTTAGCAAAAACCAATTATGACCTATATAGTAGGTCATTTGTAAACCAGACCAAAATGAGAATATCAAGATTAAAAGTGGGAATATACTGAGATAACTGAAACGTGGGATTAATTTGAGAAGACACTCAAAATGTGGGATTATTTTTGTTAATTTTTTCTTTTTTTTTCCTTCTTTTCTACCGAAGTTTTTAACGTTAAGGAACGAGGGGAGGACTTATCGTTCACCCTAATTACAGATATTCCCTAACAACAACAACAACAACAACAACAACAACAACAACAACAACAACAACAACAACTCATCTTTACAAATTTTAAGAAATGAAGAAAATTACAAGGTCAAATTATACAACAATCTATCAAATCTCAAGGCAGTTTTTCAATTACACAATTTAACATTATATCTGCTTTCGCATACATATAAGACTAGTTAGTTTGGAAATCAACCCTACTTTTTTTTTTCCGGAGTATGGATATTTTCCTTTATAATGATAATAAAAAAAATTAGTCCCATTTTGAGGTGTTTTAAAAATTATTGGGATATTATCTCAGATAACCCTGACTTATAGACCTTTTTCCAATATAAGTATATAACCCTGACTTTGACAGGCATGTCTCCGATAACCATGAACTTGATTTTTGTCATTAAACTGGACGGAATTAGTCACGACGTTAACTAGACCCTAACTTGGTTTGACTTTTGCTAAATTCATCTATTTCTCTCTCTTGTTCTTCATGTCTTCTCTCTCTTGTTCTTCATCTCTTATCAAGCCCATCATTCTCTTATTTTTTTTTTCTCAATCAATTGTCCAGATTAAAACTTTAATCCAAAATATAACAAAACAAAACAAAAAGCCACAAAATCAAATTCAAGAAATTACTTAATTACGCACGAAGTGACGAAATCAACACCTGAAGAGATGGGCTGACGAAATGACGAAATCACTTTAAAAAAATCAAGGAGAGAGAAATAGAGAAAATGATCTTTTCCCACAATTATCGTCATCAAATTAGTACATATAATTGAAAATTAAGGAAGACCCATTTCTTATTTCACATATCCCATAATAACCCAGATAAAGACTTGTTCATTTTCTTTGAATTTTCCCAGAAAAATTTGATCTTGTATTGTCACATCATCAATTTTGTGGAAGAAGAAAAAAATCCAGAAAAAAATTCACTTTTTTTTGAGGAGAGAAAAAGAGAAAGAGATGTCGGAAAATAAGCAAGGGTCACCGGAAGAGCCGCTAAAAAAGCTGATGAGTTCTTCAGCTACGAAACCGACAGCGTCGATTTTACCGTATCAAACCCCAAGTTTAAGGGACCAGTATTTGATCGGAAAAAAATTGGGTCAAGGTCAATTTGGGACAACATATTCATGTACTGAGAAATCAAGCGGAAATCTTTATGCTTGTAAATCAATACCCAAAAGAAAACTTTTGTGTAAAGAAGATTATTATGAAGATGTATGGAGAATTGATTGAGAAAAAAACAATAAGAGAATGATGTGCTTGAGAAGAGATGAAGAACAAGAGAGAGATGAGATGAAGAACAAGAGAGAGAAAGAGATGAATTTAGCAAAAGTCAAACCAAGTTAGGGTCTAGTTAACGCCGTGACTAATTCCGTCCAGTTTAATGACAAAAATCAAGTTCAGGGTTATTGGAGACAGGTCTGCCAAAGTCAAGGTTATATTGGAAAAATGTCTATAAGTCAGGGTTATCTGAGATAATATCCCAAAATTATTTACCTAGATATAGTCAATAGAAAATTAGGTGAAAATCGCCGACCTTTTTCACGATAAAATCACTACTTGATTTAGCGTTTAAAGTATTTGTTTGAATCCTAATACTTGCAAGAGTTCATAGAATTTTGCATTTTGGTTTGATTCAATAGGAAAAATACGAAGTGTTTCTCCCAATTAAGGAGATTCAATCCCACAATGCTTGTGTGATAAGTTAGATGACTTACCATGTTTCTAAAATGCTATCCTTTTTTTTAACTTATTGCAAGCCAAAGTATGGTCCAACCACAGTCTTAATCAAACCAAACCGCTAATTCAAGTAGTATTTTTGCCCATCAAATTGCTACCTCAATAAAGTATTAGTTTTTGACTAAAACAAAAAGCAAAAAAAAAAAAGGTCGAACCACATACCAAATCTTGTGGTGTGATTTGACTCACAATGCAACATAGTTTAATTTTGCAAATTTGAAAATGTATCAATTGAGTTATATCTTAATGACTTGATCGACAATATACCGAATCATTAACACCCTTAGTCCTTAGATCTAAAATTAGAAGATAAGGGGCTTCACTTATCTTGGGCGTATAAAATGTGTGTTGGGCCCCACTACTTCAACTACTTGAGGAAATAGAGGAGAATCAGTTACAAGGGAGCTAGGAAGGATCCTATTTCTAAGGCATAGTCAACGGTAACAAGGGTTGCTCTCATAGTCTATATATATGAAATGTAATTTAGTTTACAGTCATTCATTAGCTCTTAATTACAACGCTTATAATCAGTCATTCTCTCCTCCTCCATTAAAATTCTGCAATCTTGTACTAGTCGCTGTTGTACTTACGAGTTGTCATTGACGGCGACACAACCATAGTGGATTGGTGATCAAGAGAATCACCCGCGGTTTTTCCCGTCATTCGGGTTTCCCGCGTCAATAATCGTTTGTCTTTTTACTCTTTTAATAGCGTTCTTGTTAATCGTTATTTATTACGCATTTGTTTAAGTATATTGCTCTTGTTGTGGGCTTCCTAACACCTTTTGCGTACATGGTACAAAATCGGCATAAACAATTTGGCGCCCACCGTGGGGCCGTCAGCAAGATCTATATACACTTGTTATTATTTCTTCTTACTTTCTATTCTCTCCATTAGTTCGTCTGTGCCTTTTCCTTCTTTTCTGTATTGACAATGGCAGGAGAATGGGTGACAACTCAAGAAGTCATCAACGAGCTCAACCGTGTCAAAGCAGCAATGGCCACGCTGAAGGAAAGCTACGTTGCGTCTTGCATGGAGAATCAGAGCCTGAAGTCCGCCCAGCGGCATTCCAAGGGAGCTAGGTCCCGCAACGTTGACGGCGTCCCCAGGATGCCCAATCTAGATGAAGAGGCGTTTGAGACTCCACTGAACTGTAACGTTCCTTTGGACGATGATGACTCTGACGGCGATGCTGACGATGACGCCGTCGCCGCGCTTCAAGGAAGCCAACGGCGTCCCCCTACTAGTGATCCGATCCAGCAACGCCTCCAGCAACTAGAGGACATGATCGCCAGGATCCCCGGCGTCCCCCGCTCTATGGAGAAAGCGACGTCGAACAGCTATGCGGATTCGCCCTTTGCTGACCCTATTGCAATGATCGAGGTTCTAAAGCGGTTTTCTGTCCCAACCATGAAGCTGTACGACGGCACCTCAGATCCCAATGACCATGTCTCTCAATACAAGCAACGGATGATAACCATCTCAATTCCTCGGAACATGCACGAAGCTTGTATGTGCAAAGGCTTCGGGTCAACATTGACTGGACCAGCCCTACAGTGGTTTATCCATCTCGGCAACGGCACTATCTCTTCCTTTGCTCAATTAATTAACGCTTTTAATTTACAATTTGCTAGTAGCCGTAAGATGGAGAAACAAGCTAGTGATTTGCACAGAATTGTGCAAAAATCTGACGAATCTTTGAAGGAGTTTGTCAACAGGTTTAACAGGGAGAAGGTATCAATCCCCAACTGCGACGTGAGGACGGCGATTGAAGCTTTCCGACGAAGATTGGATGAAGAGTCAGATTTGTACAAAGAGCTGACAAAATATCCTTGTCCAACGTTCGAGGACGCCCAGGCCAAAGCTTTGGCTCAGATCAGGTTGGAGGAAGACATGCAATCAAGAAAAGCATTCAATGACGTCGGCAGAAGGAAATCAACGCCGGCCAAACAAAGTTCGTGGCGCCCAAAGCCATACGACCGTCCGCAACAGGTCCACAGCGTCTGCCAGAGTGGAACCATAAGAGATTGGAAGAGTGACCCCGGCTTGCCGCCCAAACTTGCCGAATATGGGTTCAGCGTCGACGTGTCAGGTATTGTTAATACTTTACGTTCTTTAGGTAACACTGTTAAGTGGCCTTTCAGGAATGAAAAAGCAGCACCCCGACGTGACAAGTCTAAATGGTGCGAGTTCCATGGAGACCACGGACACGACACCGATGAATGTGTTACCTTACGACGCGAAGTGGCGCACCTCCTCAAACAGGGTCATCTAAAAGACCTGTTGACTGAAAAGGGAAAAGCAACAACGTCAACATATGACGAACGACGGCAACCCCCTATGTCGCCGACACATGTGAAGGTAATCAATGTTATTAGCGGTGGATCAGATATCTGTGGACTAACCTATTCTGCAGCCTAGCGTCATGCGAGAGACGTCCCAAATCAAGACGCCATCCCCAAGGAACTTCGTCATCCTCGTGACGCCGAACTCGTAGCTATGCCCATTACATTCGACGAAGACGATCTCGGAGACGACCGAGACATCCACCACGACGGACTGGTAATCTCTCTAATTGTTAGCAATTGTTTACTAAAACGTGTGCTAGTGGATAATGGCAGTTCAGCCAACGTCCTTATGAAAGACGCATTAGAAGACATGGGTATCGACGAGCGCGATATCATCCGGAAATCTACCGTCCTCGTCGGGTTCAGCGGCGAAGCCAAGCATACCATGGGAGAAGTGACGTTGCCCACTTACGCTAAAGGAGTAAACATACCAACCAAGTTCTACGTCGTGGACTGTCCATCCTCTTATAACGTCATCCTGGGAAGACCCTGGATCCACAGCATGAAGGCCGTCCCTTCCTCATATCACCAGTCCTTAAAATTCCCTACCAAGTGGGGAGTGCAGGAGATCAAAGGGGACAGACGGATAGCTCGAGAATGTTATAAGACGTCCCTCAAACCTCGTAAGATGGAAGCATAGCAATTACAGTCGCAGACGTTGGGGGAGCAGGGTTTTGACGAGCAGCAAGTCGATGAAGTCATCCTTGACACCGGCAAACCAGATCAAACAGTCAAGATAGGAGCGTCATTAACCCCCGACGTTCGAAAACAGGTAATCGAATTTCTTACAGCTAATGCTGATTGTTTTGCATGGCCACACGAAGATGTAACAGGTATTGACCCCGACGTCATAACACACAAACTCAACGTCGACCCATATCACAAGCCAGTAAAGCAGAAGAGACGCAAGTTCGCTCCTGAACGAAATCAGATAATCAATGACGAGGTCCAAAAGTTAATTGACACCGGCAAGGTAAGAGAAGTTAAATATCCAGATTGGCTAGCTAACGTCGTTGTTGTAGGAAAAAAGAATGGAAAATGGCGAGTTTGCATCGACTTCACTGATCTCAACAAAGCTTGCCCGAAAGATCCGTTCCCATTGCCACACATTGATGCCCTCGTCGACGCTACTGCCGGGCATGAGCTACTGACGTTCATGGATGCCTTCTCCGGATATAATCAAATCCTTATGCATCCAGATGATCAGGAGAAGACGTCGTTCGTCACCGACCGCGGCATCTACTGCTACAAGATTATGCCGTTTGGGTTGAAGAACGTCGGTGCCACCTACCAACGTCTAGTGAACGCCATATTCAAAGACCAGCTAGGAGACACCATGGAGGTATACATCGATGATATGTTGGTGAAATCCAAGGCTGCATGTGACCACGTCTCACATCTACAACAAGCATTCGACGTCATTCGAAGGTATGGAATGAAACTTAACCCTACTAAGTGTTCTTTTGGAGTGTCTGCAGGGAAGTTCTTGGGGTACATCGTGACGCAGCAAGGCATAGAAGCTAGCCCTGACCAGATAAGGGCCATCATCAACATCCAATCCCCAAAGAACATTAAAGAAGTGCAGAAACTTACTGGACGTGTCGCCGCCTTGAATCGGTTCATTTCCAAATCCTCCGATAGGTGTAGGCTATTCTACGATATCTTAAAAAAGAACAAGGGCTTTGAAGGGAACGAGCGTCATGAACAAGCATTGCAAGAACTCAAGGAGTATTTGATGACGCCGCCTTTACTATCCAAGCCGACGGCAGACGAGCCGCTACAACTTTATGTCGCCGTCAGTGAATCGTCAGTCAGTGCCGTCCTGACTAGAGAAGATGCAACAGGTCAAATGCCCATTTATTATGTAAGTAAATCCCTTATCGACGCCGAAACCAGGTATTCCTCTTTAGAAAAGCTCGTTTTAGCATTATTCACTGCCTCTAAAAAATTGAAACATTATTTTGAGGAACATGTCATACATGTAAAAACTAACTACCCTATCAAGTCAATCTTGAGACGTCCAGAATTGACAGGAAGAATGAGCAAGTGGGCTATTACTCTTAGTAGTTATGATATCGTATATCAGCCACGAACGGCAATAAAATCACAAGCCTTGGCAGATTTTGTGGCTGACTTCAGCCCACGATTAGAGGCATCGGCACAAAGTGAGGTAAGTATGCTTGATGTTAACACAATTAATACTAAATGGGTGTTACATGTAGACGGATCCTCGAACTTTCGAGGCGCCAGATTAGGCATATTGCTGAAGTCGCCACAAGGGGACACTATAGCCCGAGCTATTAGTTGTGATTTTAAAGCTACAAACAATGAAGCAGAATATGAAGCACTATTGGCTGGTTTGACTTTAGTTAAAGATCTGCAAGCCACTGACATTGAGGTATACAGCGACTCATTGTTAATAGTTAGTCAAATCAAAGGAGAATTCGCCGCTAAGGACTCTAAAATGACGGCGTACCTGGAGGCAGCCAAGTCAAAGGTAAAATTGTTTGCAAATTTTAACATTCATCAGATCCCAAGGGATCAAAATACGCAAGCAGACGCATTGGCCAATATTGGCTCGGCCATGAGAAAATCAGGATTCAAGAATATACCCATAGTGCACTCAGCGACACCAGCAATCGACCGATCAGCAAACGACGACGACGTCAACGAAATCAGGGTGACGCCGTCAACGAGTTCGATGACGCCAATCATCTCATATCTCAAGGACGACATACTCCCGGACGACAAGCTACAAGCAAGAAAGGTACACTTTAAATCTTCGATGTATGTTCTGATTGACGACGTACTTTGTCGAAAGTCTATTGCAGGACCTTATTTACGTTGCCTCGACGGTGACGAATGCAAGCAAGTACTCCAAGAGATGCACGACGGGAGCTGCGGTAACCATTCCGGCGGACGCAGTATGTCTAACAGAACTTTGAGAATGGGATACTACTGGCCGACATTGAGACGTGACGCTGCCGAATACGCCAAAAAATGTGATGCTTGCCAGCGACATGCTGCCATGTCTCATAAACCAGCAGAAAAGCTGCACCCAACCATTACCCCGTGGCCATTCATGAGGTGGGTGATGGATATTGTCGGCAAACTGCCTCAAGCACCGGGGCAGAAGGTGTTCATGTTAGCAATGACGGACTATTTTTCTAAATGGATTGAAGCTGATTCATTCACCCAGGTACGCGACAAAGAAGTCATTACTTTTATTTGGCGAAATATAATCTGCAGGTTCGGCGTACCATCAGAGATAATCTGCGACAACGGTTCACAATTCATCAGTACACCCACGCGTAACTTTCTGGCCAAATGGAATATACAATTAAGTACTGCGACGCCGAGATATCCACAAACTAATGGACAAGCTGAGTCAAGTAACAAGTCAATTATAAACACTAGGGGAAAAAAAAGGAAGGGTTGCACTGGAAGGGCTGCGTTTTTTGGAAAACGCAGCCCTTCGTGTATGAAGGGCTGCGGTTAGCCCAAAAATCGCAGCCCTTCGTATATTATGGGCTTTTTTTTTTAATTTTATTTGAAAGGGAATTCAATCTCGCGCGTTGGGCTTAAAAGTTGAGCGGGCTAGGGTTTATTTCTCACAATCTCCCTCCCTCATTCTCTCTCCTCTCTCACAATCTCCCTCCCTCATTCTCTCTCCTCTCTCTCCTCTGCTCAAGAGTTTTTGTTGGTTGATGTTCGCCGCTCTGCTGCACACCGGTGGTCCGACGCACGCCGCTCATTCTTCGCCGGTGGCTAGGATCCCCTTCGTCTCTCCTCCTTCGGCTCTCGGGTCTCCTTCGCTCACACCACCTCGCCGGATTTTTCACTTCACGCACCACCACAAACCAGTCGCCTCTCATCCCCATTTATTTTTATGCGCGGCTTTTCTATTCACAACGAGGTGATTTATTTTTGTGCTTGATTTTTGTGCGTTTTTTTTGGGTTTTAGAGCTCGAAGTTTTCGAACCCCTAATGACTTGATTTGTGCGTTTTCCGGCGAGGTTGTCGGTGGTCTCGAAATTCGGAAGTTTCCCATGTGGTGTCGATGCTGGTGCTCATGCTGTTCTTGATGCCGGCGCTTTCTCTCTCCTCCTTGGTTTAATTTCTAATTCTAAAGATAAGGTAGGTTTTTTTTTTGTTTGATTGTTTGATTTTATTGGATGTTTGATGTATTTAGGTTGTTTGTAGTTTTGGATTTGAAGTACATGATTTGAGATTTTAGGTCAAATTGTGATGTGATGAAGGTTGAATTTGACAATTGAGATGATTTTGGTGTGTTGTGGAAGTGTTTGTGAGAGGAAATTTGAAATGAAGAATGTTGTTTGAGATTGATGCTGGAATTATGAATAGCTTCGATGCTAAGATAGGGCTGAATTTGTTTAACTTTGATTGAATGTTTGTTTTAGTAGTCGGTTGAGTGGAGTTTTTGAACATTTTGATGGAGTTTGGTCTGATAAGTGGCTGAATTGTGGAAATTGAACTGATTTTGGAGTTAAGCGTTGTTAATTTTTTGATTTTTAGGAGTTAAAAAATGCAAAAAAAAAAAAAAAATTTTTAAATTTTTTTGGGTCAAAAGGGCTGCGGTTATGGTCAAAACCGCAGCCCTTTGTATAAAGAAGGGCTGCGATTTAGGCCCAAAACCGCAGCCCTTCCATATTGGAAGGGATGCGGTTTTGGGCCTAAACCGCAGCCCTTCTTTGTGAAAAACCGCAGCCCTTCACTTTTAGTGAAGGGCTGCTACGGAAAGGGCTGCTGGCCAAAAACGCAGCCCTTAGGACTGTTTTGACCGCAGCCCTTCCGTTTTTTTCCACTAGTGAAAGATCATCAAACGACACTTGAAAGCGGCCAAAGGTAAGTGGGCGGAGGAATTACCATCAATTCTTTGGGCAAACAGAACCACTCCCAAGACGGCGACGGGGCAAACGCCGTTCTCACTAGTTTACGGCTGCGAAGCAGTTTTACCCCCAGAAGTACAGATTCCGACGGCAAGATATGGATTATTGACACCCTTAAGAAACGAAGAGGAGATACACCACGACCTCGTTACTAGCGAAGAGTTGAGAGAGGCAGCACTCGTAAGAATGGCGTCACAACAACAGATAGTGGCCCGAAGTTTCAACAAGAATGTTAAAGCAAAGGCATTTAAGGTAGGTGACTGGGTCCTTAGAGAAGTATTCCTGAACACTAAAGAACTTAATGCAGGTAAACTAGCACCAGCTTGGGAAGGGCCATATCGTATACAGAAAGTAGTAGGCAACGGCGCCTACAGGCTGTGCACAAAGGAAGGTAAACAAGTCCCACGAAGTTGGAACGCCATCCACCTGAAACTTTATCATTTCTGAAATTAATGTTGATGACAAAAGGGACGCCGTCACTGGTAGATAATTGATTGAAACATACCTCTTTTTAATCATGTCATTTTGTTCTCAACATATTTTCAGTCCTTTAAAAGTACCATTGACATAAGCAACATACTGACTTGAGCGTCGGAGGGCCGTTGGTAAATCCAACGGCCATCTCACTTTTGTTCATGAAGACAGGTATGTACGACAAAGACGCATCGGCAAAGGATACTCTCAATCAGACAACACACAGTAACCTGACGCCGTCACACTCGAAGACGGCGGCAACTTACATCAGTATGCCGGAGCTCGACGGCGGTCAGGCAAACACAATGTGACTACTATACAATAAGGAACACACACCTTAAGAAGTCATCAACACTACAGACAAGCTAAGCATACTTAATTGGAAGTGGTGATTTAGCCCTTCATGACAATTAATGTTGCAAATAGCTCCCTACACTAAAGGTACCTACTTACATATATACATACGCACAACGACATTTGACAAAACATACATGGGGCAAGTAAAACACACAACGAAGAAACATTTGATATCCGCCGTTACGGCAATAAGGACAACTTAAAACTTGCGATTGTTTTAAAGTAAATCAGTGTTCTAGCGCCAAATGCAATTAAAAAAAAGGGAAATTGTTCTATGTCGGTGGCACAGCACCATGCAAAAACTAAACATCGAAAACCATTGTTTAATTTGTGTCCATCACATCTTTGTTTTCACCACCAGGGATCGACTCAGCTGTCTCCGTCGTTTCAGCATGCGCCGCAACGCCGTAAGGAAGAAGATCAGCGTCAGACCCGTAAGCGTCAAGAAACATCTTGATGTCTTCCTCTGGGGTCCATGACGCCGTTTGGCCATCTAGGAATTGCTTCATCAACCTTGCCTTGGTCCTCCAAGTATAAAGGCTGGCGGCGTCAATATGCTCCTCTTGTAACGCCGTCACCCTGGCTTCTAGCTCAGCAGTACGGACGTCCAGCGTCTCCTTGAGTGACGCTGCTTCCACAACTTTGGCACCCAATTCTTCTTGAAGTGATGCCACTTCAGCAGTCTTAATCTTCAACGCCTTCTCGGCCTCCGACTGAGCAGAAATAGATCTCTCTAGTTTCGCTCGAAGGGTTTTACATTCCTTGTCCAGAGTAATTGCAGAGCTGCGGATGGCCAAAGAATTTTGGATGGCCTATGCAAGGAAATAACACAGGTCAAACATTGCGAAGTGCAGGAGATACATTACTACTAAGTGAACACTAACTTACATGCAGTTGTAGCGCCAACCCTTCGTCGGCAATTTGATTAATTGGAAGCTTCGCGAGACGTTTTTGCGGTGCAGGGAAGGCCAATTTCTCAGCGTCAGGCCAAATAGTAGGAGTAGTGTGCTCTAAAAACCCCTTGGGGAGAGAAATACTGAAGCTTCCTTCTTTAGTCGGCGTTGATTCTCTGACGACGTCGGTATCGCCAAGTTTGACGCCGGCGGGCGACTGACGATAGGAGTAACAGCGGCAGAAGGGGCGGGCATGCTAGCCTGGGTCCTCTTCCTTTTTAAGGTTCTTTCCAGCATCTCCGCTTCCGACAGAACAACCACCGGAGACTTGCTTTTGGCGGACTTGGTGTTTTCTGGCGACAGTACGACATTATGAGCACGGAATTACATCAGATAAAAGGTGACGACGTTAACACATACACATTACCTGAAGCCATTGAAGGAGAACTGTGGTTGGAAGGTTCGTCGGGGTCTTGGGGATGTTCGTCGACGTCGGCAGGCACAAGATTGAAATTGGCCCTAAATGCACGTTCCTCCGAGGAGTAAGTTTTCAAAATCTGGTTGTGTTTGGTACGGGAGTAGTCGCTTTCCTCCAACGACAAAGGTAAGATCTCTGCAATACACCACAAAATTAGACGTTGTCAATTTTCTAAGCCAACAAAAATTCACAAAATAAGCCAAAAATTATACCTCCGGAATTCCAGCCGTCGCATAAAAAAGCGTAATCTTTCCACAACGATGCCTTTTCTACAAATACGTACCTTTTCTTCCATCCTCTGTCATTAGCCCTAGTATTACCCACAAGGGATAAACGCCCAGATCTCAAGAACAGGGTGTACCTCGTGTTTTCAACCTTTTTCACTTCATACACATGCAGCAAATCCACTAACCCAAAATCCATGTTCATACCCTTAGCCAAAACATCGATTACATGGATAATCCTCCAAGCCAAGGGCATAATTTGTCCAGGGCTTACTTTAAGGGTGTCAAGAAATTCAGTCATGAGAGGGCAAAGGGGGAATTTGTGGCCAATTTTGAAGGGATACTCGTAAAAAACTACCCAACCCATGGGGCAGTCGTCAGGACGTTCTTCCTTTTCAGGAATTCGGACCTTTGTTCGGAGATGTAACCCAGTTCTTTCTACAAAGTCATCTATTTCTTCTTCTATAAAGGTGCTAGGTACACTAGGGCCTCCAATTACACCGGCATTGATAACAATCACCTCCCCACTGATTTCAGAAGGTTTGGGGGATTTGCTAGCTTTTCTAATTTTGACAGCATCTTTAGGGGCCATGGGTGAAGAATTCAAAGAAACAGAAACAAGAAGACAAAGAGTTATTACCTGCTTTTGCTCGCCGAAGAGAAGCCGCAGAAAGAGGAGGGAGAAGCTCTTGATTCTTCAGAAAAGAGAAAATATTTTTTGAAAATTTTGAAGTGACAAGGGGGAGTTGAAGGGGTGGCGTGTGCTTTATACCATGGGGACGTGTGCAATTAGGCGGTTGAGAGCAGTTCTTGGGCTGAGTAATTGTTGTAGTTCCCCAAGGCAGTTGAGAAACAACATCAATTAGGGGCAATTGTTGGACCCCATTTTTCATAATGGCGGTATTTGTTAATTTCAAAATTAGAAGATAAGGGGCTTCACTTATCTTGGGCGTATAAAATGTGTGTTGGACCCCACTACTTCAACTACTTGAGGAAATAGAGGAGAATCAGTTACAAGGGAGCTAGGAAGGATCCTATTTCTAAGGCATAGTCAACGGTAACAAGGGTTGCTCTCATAGTCTATATATATGAAATGTAATTTAGTTTACAGTCATTCATTAGCTCTTAATTACTCCCAACGCTTATAATCAGTCATTCTCTCCTCCTCCATTAAAATTCTGCAATCTTGTACTAGTCGCTGTTGTACTTACGAGTTGTCATTGACGGCGACACAACCATAGTGGATTGGTGATCAAGAGAATCACCCGCGGTTTTTCCCGTCATTCGGGTTTCCCGCGTCAACAATCGTTTGTCTTTTTACTCTTTTAATAGCGTTCTTGTTAATCGTTATTTATTACGCATTTGTTTAAGTATATTGCTCTTGTTGTGGGCTTCCTAACACCTTTTGCGTACTTGGTACAAAATCGGCATAAACAATTAGCACCCTTAGTCCTTAGATCTAACTTCTAAGAGGATTTGCTACAACATGGAAGGTAACGCCTCCCAGGATACAAGCACAAAACTTATTATGGATTCCAAGGTGTTGGGCTCATAAGTCATAACCATCAGTCCCTTATCCTATAAAACCCAACAAATTGGTTTGACAGTTGAGAATCGAAGGTTTTGGCAAAATCTAGGTAATCCAGAATTTTATAGTACTTTGCTTTCATGTCTATACATTTTTAGTAGTCCTTTTTTTTCCAGTCATTTAATTTTATGAATTAAAAATCTTCGATGGATTAAACGACTTTTAATCGAAGTCCGAAGAGTGTGGTCTTTTTAGCCGGACTTTTTTTCGGTTGATCAATTTGGGATGTCGTGCTATTAGCTTAATGATAGTCTCTTATTGATTAAAATCATAATTAATGATAATGATTACAACATAATACGCTCATGGTTTAAATTGTTTCATAGTATCTCTCAATGGTTTTTTTTTGTGTTTTTTTTAATCATATACTACTATATTCTTGAGTTTTCACTAGGTGTTTTTTTTTAAATTGAAGTTGAAATATGTTGTCTTGTTAATTTGAACTGTATGTGCTTTCCGGAGCAAGATGCACATCATGTTCTTTTGTATAGGTTCTAATATGTCCAACAGTCTTCCTCAATGTTTTTTGTTTTTTTTCTTTTTTCAAATATCAATTAAGCTTTAAGTAAGGCTTGCGGCTTTTAGTGAAGTTATACCATGTTTAAAAAAAATTGTAGGATTATTTGCCAAGAAAGAGCTCAACTATTTCCCATTTACTTTTATAAGTCCCAATTATTAATTATTCTCTATAGGACCCATGTTTCATATTTTGTGATTATTATAAGTCCTAGCAGGTCACTTACCTGCTGTAGCAGGTTTAATGTGGCACGTGCTCTCAGTTTAATGAAAACACGTGATTTTCCCATTCCCTCCCCCGTTTAAAATTTCACCTTTGTCTTCATCTCACCATCTCCTCAATCCCTTAAAATTTTCCCATTCCCTTCTGCGAATTCTCCTCAATCCCTCTCATCTCACCATGACTGCTCAGCAACATTCCGGAGGTTCTTCCAATTCAAGACATTCAGGAGGTGCGCAATTGGATGTGGTTTGTAAGCACAACATTCCTTCGAAGCTGAGGACTGTCAAAGCTGGAGGAGGAAATCAAGGGAGGAAGTTTTATGGGTGCGCGTTGTGGCCTGTAAGTATAAATTAGGGTTTTAATTTTTTTATTTTCTTGTCATTATCATAAGTTAGGGTTTAAATTGGGGCTTTGTTAATAAATACGAAATTAGGGCTTTTACATGAAGCGATTGAAATTAGAGCTTTTAGGGATTAAAAATTAGGGCTTTGTTAATGCAATTGAGATACTGATATTTGGCTAATTTTTTTTTGTTAGGCTGAGGATTGCAAGTTTTTTAGATGGGAATGCAAGGAGTCTGACTGCCCAAAGTGTAGTGACCTACAATCAAGACTGTTGGAGCATTACACTTCAATTGCTGAACTGGAGCTCCAGTATAAGTCTGTGGAGGAGAAATTAAACAAATTGAAGCTGAAGAAAGAGAAATTGTGTGAAATGGTAGCTGTAATGAAGACTGAGTTGTATAGGTCTACAGGAGAAGCTGTTAAGAGTGCAAGGGGGAAAGATTTGCTCTTGTTGGGTTGTTTATTTCATCGGTGTTGTTTGATGTTGTCTTTGTTTTCAATAAGTAAGTACTAGGGGAGTGGGGGAATGGGTATTTACATTGTTTTGTACTAGGGGGGTAAGTAAGTAGTAGGGAAGTTGCTGTGATGTTTTGTAATGGATGTTATGTACTCCTATATTTGCTAATGAATGAAGAATGAATTCACCAACATCAATTAGTGTAGCAAATGTAGTGCAAAATTAGTATTGCTACCAAAACACCATATCCATATAACAAGGTTGCATCTAATACCATTGTTTTCACAAAAAAATTGAGATAACTTGCATCTCACAACTGTTTTAACAAAGACAATCAATCTTCCAATTGTTTTTCAACCTTCCAACTGTTTTAACAAAGATCTATCGAAAATGTGAAGATCTAATTGACATGATAACAAAAGAGGACTTTTAAGGTGAACTAGCCAAAGCTGGACTATCTTCATGAATGGCTGGTTGATGCTTGACTACCCAATGGACAGCCTGATGTTGATGTAATAGTAGGTTGAGACACCAACTTTGGACCTCCTCTCTGTCCAGGAGCCTGTAAGCCAGCAGTGATGATAATGAGCAGTGTTGATCAAGAAAACTCACAGTAGCAAAAAAAATTCAATTAGCATTCAATTGAAATCAAGAAAACTCACATTGAGCATTGTTGATCCATCTTCACCAATAATAACACCAAGTCCTTTTGGCATCTGCTACAGCATAATTAAACTGAACAAGTTAAAAATGGTTAAAAAGTTGAACAACTGAAAAAAATTGTGCAGAACACTTACTTTGTTTCCTCCTTTTTTTCCCCTACCACTTCTTCCACCCCTTCCAGCACTTCTTCCACCCCTTCCAGCACCAGATCCACCACTTCCAGCACTTCTTCCACCCCTTCCAGCCCTTCCAGCACCAGATCCACCACTGCCAGCACTTCTTCCACCCCTTCCAGCACCAGATCCACCACTTCCAGTACCACCTCTCTTGAAAACTCTTCCATTTCTTTCTGTTCTACTTGGCTGTGCAGTGACTGTGAAGTTATCATTTTGTGGTGTTGGTGCCCATGTTGTGCTGGATTCTGCAGCTGTTGACTTGCATCTCTTTAGTGGAGGTTCTGGAGGTGCACTGGATACAGTGTCCTTATTAGGACATGTTCTTTTGTTGTGGGTTTTTGATTTACATATGCTGCAGGTCATTTGAACTCCATGTTTTGTTAACCTACCAGGCTTTTTGGGATTCTCATGGGGGTCTTTCCTTCTGTTTTTCCTTGGTCTCCCAGATCCTATCTTTATTAGGGGTGGGTTCAGAGGGGAGTTGATCTTTGGCCAATGTCTATCACCAACAACAGGTGGGATTGAACCTCCATAAGACTGCAAATATATGTCCCTGCTGTAGTAGCCACAAACATAATCTTCTGCATTCTTGTGGCAGAAGAAAATGCATGAGACTGCATGGCAACAAGGGATGCCAGTTAAGTCCCACTTCTTGCAAGTGCAGGACCTTGCTTGTAGATCAACAGTTAAGCTGTCCATGCCTTGGTTCACTGAGAAAACTGTATTGGTGGAAGGTATGGGAGTGCAGTTAGCAGCCCATTCTTTCTCTTTTTCCAACCTTGCTTGAATTCTAGGGCATACTTGTGCAGAACTACCCTCCATCTCTTGTCTTTTAACAACCAATCTCTGCATCAAGGCTACCCTAATGTCTTCTAGCAAATATATCAAGTGTTTGGTCCTGGCATTTATTATGTAGCCATTAAAAGTCTCAGATAAGTTGCTAGTAATCACATCCACCTTGGTTGTTGTATCTAAAAATGCCCTACAAAATACTTCTGGCTTGTGAGCTTTGAAGGCAGTAACAGCATCAGGGTTTTCTGCCTCCATTTCTGCCAAAACTTCACTAGAGGAAAAAAGCCCAAGGGCTGCGGTCAAAAGAGGCCCAAGGGCTGCGTTTTTTTACCGCAGCCATTGGACTAGCAGCCCTTGGCATTTAGGAATGGCTGAGGTTTTTAACCGTAGCCCTTAGCGCGTTAAGGGCTGCGGTCAGGGTAAAAATCGCAGCCCTTGGTGGGATAAGGGCTGCGGTTAAGGGCCAAAACCGCAGCCCTTGGTGAGTTAAGGGTTGCGGTTTTGGCCCTTAACCGCAGCCTTGTGACCCAACAAAAAAATAATTTTTTTTTTTTTACATTTTTTTGGTCCCAAATGTTCCCAAACAGTTATACATTTATAAAAGTATCGTTTTTCATTGCAAATTATATTTTTTACACAAATAAAGAGAAAATAATAACTAAATTACATTCTCCATATATTTCTGGACATCAATGTTTTTTACAGTTGCGAGAGATCAATTGCCTTGCAAAATGAGTATATCTTCCTCTGCAAATAAACAACAAAGTAACAGGTCAAGCTATTTTGGGAGATAAAATAAGCAGCACCTTTAAGCTTCTCAGCCCACCATATCATATCAGGCAGCAAAATTGACAAGGTTTGCAATACTTACCCATGCTCGTTAAGCCCATGAATAACTATGATGATGCCCCTGAAAATATATAATTGCTATTAATTATAATATACAAAAACAGAAAATGCCAAGTATATCAAAGTTTCAAATATGACATATATGCAGAAGTCAGCTGAAGCAGGATGGATGCAAACACAATCACACAACAAACTGTCCCAGGACAAAAATCACCTACTGAAATCAAACCTTTATCAGTATTATGATGAACTTGATATTCTTTGTCATACTTATATGATAACTTACAAAAGCAAGCCCACTCAGAGTCTATATGAACCTTCATTTGCAGCTAGAGCCCAGAAGCATGCGACAGATCAAAACTTTAAGAGAATGAAGAATCGTGCACAGAGACTAAATATTAATAAGCTTTGGATGAAAGTGATTTACACTTTTAAGATTGTCAGCAAGGGGCCGGATTTGAAACTCATGCAACCAATAAACAAAAAAAAGGAGCTCTAGAAGATTGATGCTTTACACAAAAATAATGTCTAAGATTTCAGATGCATCCAAATATGCAAATAACCTTAAAGAGAATATGGCAGCCAATTGGGAAATTGAAAAAAAATTAACAGACATTTCACCAACCTTCCAACGATTATCAACAAATTCTAATATCTCACAGACTTTATTTCTCAGGTGAGTCTTAGGAGTGTCAGGAAAACTCTGTTGCAAGGAATCCAGCACTGATATCCTGTGGGCAGGATTGAATGACTGATACCTGAAAAATCAACAACAAATTACTATAACTCAAAGAGACATTGGTATCTTCCAGCCAAAGTAAAAGTGTTCACATTGTCAGATTGTCCCTTATGATTTTTTATTCATGATAAGAGGCTGATTCTTTCTCAGAGCATGCTCAGTCATATTGTGCAAATACTTCTGTTGTCGCATCCAAGCAGAATTTTCTTCATTTAGAGCGCTTCTGACTTGCAATCAAGTGGAATTTGGGTATCATCCTCCTTACTTTGACTTCTATCAATCTCCACTCCCTGCATCATTGGCATTCCCTCAGCAAGATTCGATCAAAGTCCATAAAAGTGAAGATGCAAAATGTAAAAGCATAAACATTTCAAAACAAATTTCTCCAACTCAGTTCTTTTATATTTTATTGTGGATCGACACCCTACTACATTCCACAAGGGCTAATGTTGTGTTCCGAAGTCCAAATGGTAAATTTGTTCAGCATAATGGAGCACACAATACTACATATATGGGGTGTGCATACATGGGGTGTGCAGGGGGGAGGGCTGGCAGGATGTGCAGGGGCAAGGGGAGTGCAGCAGGGGGAGCAGTGGGGGGAGGGCTGGGGGTGGGGGTGCAGGGGGGGAGTGCCGGTGGGGGGAGTGCAATGAGTTCACAAAGAAATAGCAAACCCAGTACACTTAAGCCAACATTGTAATAGTAGATCGAATGCTAAACCTAACTTCTACAATGACACATATTTTTTACAAAAAAAGATGTTTGTGGAACCAAGAAAAAAGCAATAAAGAGCATTACACATGTAAGACGGTGCCCTTTTTATTCTGCACTCTATAGAGCAAGAAACAACAATTCCTAGTTTCCTACATACTCAACAACATTGATAGTCACATGCAAACTTGTAACTATGCTGATGGGGAAAAGGTCTTCAACCTTAAAAAAACATACTACACAAAATAAACAGCGTAGATGGGGTGGTTTATACTCTTAAAATAAGTCAATCTCAATCCCAGTTATGGACTCTTAGAGAGCCTTGAAATAAAATTCTTAACTAATTCAGGATCTTAGAGGAAAGAAGACATATAAAAAGCCTATTGGACCAGAGTATTTTTCCTTCATCCAATTTGTACTCAATTGCCATGTCCTGACGAGAAGCTTATAATGACAACCATTTCAATATGATAACAAGAACGGAGACTTTCTTTGCAGGGGGCTTCCAAAGAGAAAATAGTCATCTAATATGTGCAGTTGTAGTTTTTCCTATAGGTCAAATCATATAAAGATTTAACCCTACTTCACCAAAATCGAGGACCACATGAAATAAGGTACAAATTGGTGTAGCCCAAACTCCTACCCATACACAAAGTAGATATGAGGATGAAGTGTGCCTAAGCCATAAAAAATGAGCCAAATCTCTTGACAAAATAACGAATTCTAGAAAAAGTACACAACATCAAACTTTATGTTATTCATCAAGGATGCTGAAGACACTCAAGAATAACTTTGCCATAAAGAAATTTAGTGGCAACACAGCAATAAACGAAAATAACTCTCTAATTCAGAATTATTCTCTACCCTTACACCAAAAGGGTTGCTCATGGTGACTTAATGCCTAGGATCAGGATACTCGAGTAACTCAAGAAAGCACTTTTAAACTTTATGCAACGCTTAGAACTCTGAAACAAGACATAATATAATGATCCATTACCAATCCATTACTATATCCAACCAATCCGTCCGAGCAATCGATGGATGAACAATATAGAAAAAGAAGCCATTGCCTAACTGATAAACTTAAAGCCAAAAAAAATTAACATAATATGTATCAACTGTACAGAAGCAATTGCAAATTATTTAAGAGCAATTAAATTCACAACAACAACATCATCATCATCATCATCATCATCATCATCATCATCATCCATGAGAACTATAGCAATAGAGTGTCTTACCAGCAGAAATTGAAGTGGACTGCAGCTGATCAGACACCTTATCAGCTTCTTTAGCACTAGACTCTGAGAACCATTATAAAAAACAACAACAACAATCCAACAAAAAATAAAATTCAGTAGTTAACATTAAGATATAATAATAAAACCCACAAAGTTCCAGAAAGAAGAAGAAAATTCAAGAAAAGCTCAGAGTAAATATCAGGAGCATTTTGGATCAACCAGGGTTTGCATTTTTCAAATTCAGGAGCAAATTCACAATATTCAGCGGGTAAACCACATTCTCCACAGTATAACACCTTCACCGCCTCTGGCTTCTCTGCCATTAAAAGCTCTCTCTCTTTCTTTCTGTGCGTGTCATCCAAAATGAAACAAAAACACACTCCAATAAAAAAAACCCTAACAACACAAAAATTGAACAAAAAATCATCAAATCAAAACAAGGGTAATTCTTTTTTACCCCAAATTACACTAAAAATCATCCAAAATCCAATACCATCAACAAATTATCAACTGAGTATAAAAACAACAATAAAACGAAATATCAAGAAAAAAAGAAGAAAATAAAACCTTTTTTCTCCACCAGAAAATAATTGACCTTTGAAACCCTAGCCCGCCGGATTCTTCGGCGGTTCCGGCCTTTGCAGCAATATCGTCGGAAGACTAGGGCTTTTCACAGTGGAAGGAGGTGTCGTCGACGAACGTGGAGGTGAAGAAATGCCGGTGTTAGAACTCACTTCAAAGCCATTGTTGCTGAGAATTGGCGATAGTTGCCGCCATTGTTACCGAGAGAGTGAGCATCGCCGACGTTCTTTTCGCGCCGACGAGGAGATAGGTTTCGGCGGCTGAGAGTGAGAGAGTGGTGAGAGAGAGGTGTGAGAGAGTGGTGAGGGAGTGAGAGGGAGGGGTGAGAAATATAGCGTGTGGTAAGTAATGTAGCGTGTGGTGAGAGAGTTGGTATTTGGGCCGCTCAAGGGCTGCGGTTAGCCCAAAACCGCAGCCCTTTATCTTAAAGGGCTGCGGTTAACCTTAAAACCGCAGCCCTTTAATTTAAAGGGCTGTGGTTTTAGGGCTAACCGCAACCCTTCACATTAAGGACTGCGGTTTTCAATAAACCGCAGCCCTTGCACCGCAGCCCTTGTATTTTTTTCCACTAGTGCTTCATTGTAATCTGCTAAGGAGTATGCTTTAGCAGCCTTCCAAAACATCAGTTTCATGTCATCTCCCTTGTGTGCCTTGTGCCAATGGGCAAAAATATGTCTGGCACAGTGCCTATGCTCACAGTTTGGAAATACTAGCTTCACACTACTCAGTATGGCCTATGTTGCATAAAAGAAAATGCATTGCTAAGTAATATTGTTCATGTACTAACTAAGATAATGTAATTCAATAAGCAGTAAAAGAGAAGATGAAGAATATACCAGATGCTCATCTGAAACAATGGTGAGACCATCTCCTTCACCTAAGCTGAGAGCTTCCTTCACCTGGGTCAGGAACCACTCCCAAGAGGAGTTGTTCTCTCCTTCCAAAATAGCCCATGCAACAGGGAACATCTGGTCATTTGCATCCCTGCCCACTGCTGCCATCAGTTGTCCTCCCAAAAAAGTCTTCAAAAAACAGGCATCAATGCTCAAGAATCTCCTACACCCCTCCATCCATCCTTTTCTAATCCCTTCAAAACAAATAAACAACCTTTGGAACACTGGTGTAACACATCTTCCTGTAGTCACCAAGGTCATAACTGTGTTAGGGCAACTGTCCTTTATAGCTTGCAAGTACCTTCCTAATTTGAAATAATGCTCCTTCATTGAGCCATGTAAAAGCCTATGAGCCTTGTACTTGACCTTGTAAGCCATAGACCTCTTGATGACTACTCTGTAGGACCTCCTCACAGCTTCCATTATGTCTTTGGCTGGCCAATGGGGTCTTGCTTTAAAGATCTCTAAAAATTGCTTAGCAAGCCAAGTTGATTTCATATGCCTATTAGCCTCCATATTTCTAGTGCAGTTGTGCTCACCATCTACTGACTTCACCACAAAACATTCCCTCCTTGAGTCCCAGATTCCAAACAACCTGAATGGACAACCTTTTTTACACTTCACCTCAATTCTCTGCTGCCTATTAGTATTACTTGCACAAATGTACAAGTTTCTCCCACACTGTATTGCAAAGTGTGCAACTGCACTCCTGAAAGCCTCTCTGTTAGGGAACCTTTGTCCTACTCTCCAGACAAACCTTGACCAATCTGTGTCTTCAAGAACCAACATCCCCCTACCCTTCCTTCTTCTACCACTATACTCTTCATCATCACTGTCCTCTGGTGTTTCATGGTCATCCTCACTGTCATAGTAATGACTCAAACACTCTCCCTCATTAGGTACATCATGTTGTTTAGATATGTTCCTTGCACCTCCAATCCTACCCTCCTCTGCCTCTTTCTGTAGCTGCTGAGCAAGTTGCAACAATTTTAGATTTGCTGCTTTCACCCTCCTCCTAGCAGTTTGCAACTCATCATCACTGGTCTCTGGATATTCACCACCCTCAACACCTTCTACCTCAAATTCTGGATCTTCTTGTTCCTTCTGTCTATGTAGATTTCTCAACTCCTCCACATCAATTTCAGGATCATCAACCACCTGCCTTATATCTTCTTCTTCTTCTGAACTACCAGTTGAAGGCTCATAACCAGGATCTGTATCGTCAGAAAACTCCTGCTCTGAACCTAGTAATTCACTCAAAGTAAGGGGGCTCTCTGGCCTACAGTCATACCACTGGTAATAATCATGTGGAAAGGTCTCTTGGTCATATATGTAGGCCTCATCAGGTACAGGAGGCCTTGCTTTGCTACTTTCACCAGGAGTTTTTGGTTCAAGTTGTTTCTTGGTTGCTGTGTTGTCTGCTTCTGGCTTGTTACAAGTGGGTTGGGAGGGTTTTTTTGTTGTTTTGTTGCTATTCTCTGTATCAACAGTGGGTTGGGATGGTTTTTTTGTTGTTTTGTTGCTATTCTCTGTATCAACAGTGGGATGGGAGGGTTTTTTTGTTGTTTTCTTACTGTTCTGTGTTTGTGGTTTGTCAACAGTGGGAAAAGAGGGATTTTTTGTTGCTTTCTTGCTGTTCTGTGTTGGTGGTTTGTCAACAGTGGGAAGGGAGGGCTTTTTGCAGTTCTGTGTTGGTGGTTTGTCAACAGTGAGTTGGGAGGGGGTGATCTGTTGTGGGAGGTTGGGAGGACTGATCTGTTGTGGGAGGTTGGGTGGATTGATCTGTTGTGGGAGGTTGGGTGGATTGATCTGTTGTGGGAGGTTAGGAGGGCTGATCTGTTGTGTCAGGTTGGGAGGGGTGCTCAGCAGTTGGGGTGTTGATGATAAGTGTGGAAAAGTTAGGGTTATATGGGGGAGGTAGGTCTGTAGGGAAAAAAAAGGAAAAAATCATCATTTTACTTGCAAAATTAAATAGCAACTTACTTCTTCTTCTTGGAGAAGAAACCCTCGGAAGAAATCTCCTCAACTTCGTTTTTGTAAAGAATCGCCTCCACTTGAATGAATGAAAAAAAAAATTTACTTGCGCAGCTTCGTTAATGGTGGCAACAGAGAGGAGCTTGAGAGGAAGAAGACAATGGGGGCTTCGTTTTTGGGGAAGTCAAAAAAACCACCAACTTAACTTAACTAAAATAATTAACCTGCAAACCAATTAAGTCAGCAGCTGGAAAAATAAATAAAAAAAATCATTAAAGGGGTGGGTCCTACATTTTAAATTTTTTTTACCTTCTCAACAGGTTATTAGTAAAGTAGGACTTATAATAATCACAAAATATGAAACATGGGTCCTACAGAGAATAATCAATAATTGGGACTTATAAAAGTAAATGGGGAATAGTTGAGCTCTTTCTTGACAAATAATCCAAATTTGTAATGAAGTTTAAACCTGAATTAACTAAATATGACTCCCCTTTATAAATACTCCTGAATAGACAAGGTTGATAGATAAAGTTAGCCAATGGATACAAGGATAAGGTCGAGTTATTATGACTTTATTTAGACAAGCTCTTTAATGGACATGGTAAGAATGGTAGGCCAATAATAGTGTAAATGTGTAATGGTGAAAAATAGGGTTTAAAATAAGCGTTAAATTTAGTTGGTGGGGGTTACTAATATCACTCTCCTTACGCCTCTATTGACCTTCCCCGCTATCGACTGGCTAATGTCCCTCGGGCCTTCACCCATAGAGACCGAATTGATTTGGCCCAATGACAAGGTGACTCGCATTGATTCATAATGGTCCAACTTAACCCTCCCGATTACCAGGTTTAGACTCCCACAATCCGTTTGGTAGTTGGTTATAGATGATGGTAATGGGAATGAATTTGTATGTAATTTTGTTAAAAAAATCAATGTCCATTCCCATGGTAATGCTAATTCATCTCAAAGTGTCCATTTTTGTTCTTAAGTTTTCATTCCCACTTAATACCACTCCCTCAAGTAGTAAGGGGTGGTAATGAAAATTCATGAGAAACACAAGCTTCGGGGGCGAAACTCGGGTTGGTTGTGGAGAGGGGCCAGTTTAACAAAGAATTATAAACATGGTTGTGAAAGGGTGCCAGTTTACCAATAAAACAACTCTTATTTTCATTTTCTTAATCTTCTTAGCCTATTATCCTTCAAGTTTCTATTGTTTCATGAGGGGGTCACATGGTCCTCTTAGGCCCCTACATAGCGTCGCCCCTAACAAGCTTCAGGTTGAAATTGCTTCCCATGGAAAAAAAAAACACAAGCTTGGGGATGAGATATTGTTTCTCCATAGAGATTAGTGTTTTCTTGTTAAATTACACTTGAAAGTTATTCTCATTACCACCATTTATTAAAAGATATCACACGGGCTCCAGTAGAACTTTAATTGTTTCAAGTAGCTGCTTATATGATTTTAAGAGCATCATTAGAGCATCATTAATGGTGATTGAAAAAAAAAGATTACATATTTGATCTTAAAAAACCCCCCTTAACAATGAATGAAATAAAGATTGTGGGTTGATTGGCAAAAAAAATTTGTATCCCACGATTGAAAGCATGATCAGGCGTGGGAGTGGGACCCACCGCCTGATCTGGCGAAAATTAATTTTTTTGCTTTTCTTCCAGTCAAAACGCAGCGTTTTGGCTGGAAATTAGCCAAAACGTAGCGTTTTGGCTTGAAAAAAAGCAAAAAAAAAAAATTTGCCAGATTTCTGACGCGCGCGTCAGAATTTGACACTTGTCAATTTCTCAAGGAGAGAGCAATAATGCAATTTACAAATATAAAAAATGCAATATCTTTAAAAATACAAAGCCAAAAAAAATAAAAAAATTACCAATGACTCTATTTGTAGATCTCGGAAAAATAGAGTCATTGGTAATTTTTTTATTTTTTTTGGCTTTGTATTTTTAAAGATATTGCATTTTTAATATTTGTAAATTGCATTATTGCTCTCTCCTTGAGAAATTGACAAGTGTCAAATTCTGACGCGCGTGTCAGAAATCTGGCAAATTTTTTTTTTTGCTTTTTTTTAAAGCCAAAACGCTGCGTTTTGACTGGAAGAAAAGCAAAAAAAATTAATTTTCGCCAGATCAGCCGGTGGGTCCCACTCCCACGCCTGATCATGCTTTCAATCGTGGGATACAAATTTTTTTTGTCAATCAACCCACAATCTTTATTTCATTCATTGTTAAGGGGGGTTTTTTAAAATCAAGTAAGTAATCTTTTTTTTTCAATCACCATTAATGATGCTCTAATAGGACTAGCTAGAGAATACTGAGCGAAAACTTGAATTTCTACTGCAAAGATGTAATAATTGTACTTGAATGTTGGGATCTTTGTAGATTTGATGTATTGTCAAATAATATGCATATGCATGTCCTGGTTGATACCCTAGCTCCTAGATTATGCATGCATGTTTTGAGATGTGTACGGAAAGTATGCTACTTGTAGTGTATGGACTGTAAGAATTGCTGAGAATGTATTATACGAGTCAGATTACCTAAAAATTAACATGTATGTCTAGCCAGGCCCATAAAGACAGACAACTTCTTATCTGAAAGACTGAAACACTTATCCCTGATTTAGAAGTGATGGAAGCAGAGAAGTAAATTGTCCTTTAATTCTTTTGTAGAGAGGGTTTGCCAAAGCATCCAGTTGGATGATTGAAAATATATCTTTGTAGGGAATATGATTATATGAATGTTCTTTGCGCAAATATAGACTACTTTTAATTTTATAGTGTTTTCTTGTTGTTCCTTTACCCTCTGGTCCATTTTTCATTGTAGAGGGTGGTTTCAATCCTTGAATTCTTGCAATTATCCTCGTGTATTCAGCAACAATTTCTTAGGTAGCATCTAGAAATTTGACCAAGTTAAAACTCCAATTAATTAAGCTGAAAAATGTCGTTTGTTGAAAAGGTATATTAGAGTGGTATATGGTGGTTAATGTTGTGGGTTGTGATAGGTAAAAGAATAAAATTCCTTATGTAGAGGTAACGGTGGTTTTTATTGTTATTACTTTACTAATCCAACGATTAATTTTATCGAACACAACTACTTCTTTTGCCAAAAATACCCTTAATCTAAATTGAATCTCTGTTAAAATCACTATTACTCTATGTTTGGCTGAGTCAACAACCACCATATATAATCAGAGGAATGATCTTGTCATTTGTAGTGTGTACTTATGAAATTAAAACACGTAGATGCCTAACTGTCTTATTGGAAACATGTGATTATAAAGAGAGATAAAGGTGCTTGATTGGGGTTAGAGGGTACTCCTATGTTCCACATAACTGAGCTGGATGGTTAATCATGTTTAAGCAACTCCGACCTTGTTGTGTAGCTTTCTTTAACAGTAAGTAATTAATGAGTCTAAAGTCTAAACAGTTGGCGCCTTTGAAAATACTGCTTGGCTCAAGAACTATAAGTTGTCTCTTCATTCCTTAAATTCACTCTATATATACCTACCACAATGTTAATCCATGTTGCTTTTCCGTGGTTAAGCGGATTTATTTCTTGAATGAAAAATCTCTAATGTATCTTTTAGTCTTGTTGGGATCACAAAGTTGGTAGACCAGATTCATTTCTTTGGTGATCATGAACATATATGCCATTTGGATATCCTTAATCTATTTAGCATGAAAACGGCTAGGGTTTTGGAAACTAAAATTGTTTCGAGAAACCCTAGCTAGGTTTCAATCCTTTTCGGAATTCATTACCATAAATTGAACAAGTGGATTTGGATAGTGGAAACGGTTTGAAAACAGGGACACCTGTTTTCAAACCGTTTCCACTATCCAAATCCACTATCCATATAGATATATATCCATAGTCCATGGCTTTTGTAGCAAGTAACTTGTCTAGGAGAATTATTTCCAAATAGTGCAGAACCATAGTGTGAAACTGCTGCTGGTTTCATTTTAGATTAGGTAAAGATAGTCCAACAGTATGATGACTTCATTTCCATTCTTTTCTTTTGGTAGATCCCAGGGCAATGATTAAGCTTGGCTTTATATTGTGAGAAAGATGGCAAATGTTCAATTGTTTACCCATTGGATTGTGTAATATGTTACTCCCTCCTGTGCACTGATTAATGAGGTACTTCATGCTAATTTCATTCTATTTTTAGAATTTCTATTTCTTTTTCATAAGAGAATCTAGAACCAAATTATTTGAAGAGTTAATTGTTTATATATGCAATTATTTTGTCTCTTCTTGTGTTACATGCTCTGATACGGATCAAGAATTTCTGTTGGTTCAAGTTGTTTTAATTTAGAATGAGTTAGGCTAAATCTTTGATACTCTATTCATAAGAAGTGTGGTAAAGACGAAAAATACTATTATGACGTGAATATAATTAATGACTTATTCATTATTTAAAGGCATTTATATCATTTTTTTTTTCTGTTGGTTAGACAACAAGACTTATTTTTTTATTTATTCTATCTTTCCACAAAGATACTCTAGTAGGTGCCATATTGCACGCACGGAAATGGCTAGAGTTTTAGAATAACGGGAACATTTCAAAAAGGAGAATCTTCAGGCTCCAACATATTTTAGGGTTCATTAGCTCAAAATAGACAAATCTCGGATTCTAGAGCTTTCCATACTTCATATGTCCACAACGCTTGTAACAATTACAAAAATGATGGAAGAAGTGCTTATATTCTTATGTTACGTATTGATTGGGAGAATGGGGAAAGAAGGCCCTAGCTAGATAAATATGAAACCTACATGTTTTATATGTACACAATTTAATAAATTGACATTCACTACATTTTTCTTAAAACACAACATTATTACCTGACAAAATTAATTTCAGAAACTTCTACTGCATGACAATAATCAGACTAGGGAACCAATCTAGTTCAGAAATGTTGTTGTAAAAGGAGAATCATTTGTGAAAACAATTTGGTCATACTTCTTAAATTTGACTGTTCTTTCTCCACTTTACTAGGTCCTAAAAAGAATCATCATCATGCACCAAAATATTTTCTTTTTAACTATAAATTACTATTAAATAACATGTTGCCTAGGAATGCACCCAAAGTTCACATGTCATGTTACTAGGGAATTTTGTCATGGAATTAACGTATCATCTTTTATACCCCATAATGTTAGTTGGGATCTTCAAAGAAGGCAAATTAAATGGAACCAAATCTAATCTTGGTAGTTGAGAGTTCATATATTAGCTGATTTTGATTGGGATCTTCAACATATAGATTGTTACTAGAAAACATGTTTTTAAAGGCAAACAATATGATTATTTTACCACCATCACCTGCATAAAAATGCAAATTCCCAGAAATGCACCAAATCTAATCTTGGTCCAAGATTTTTTTTGTAGAATGCTACTAGAAATTCCTTGTTTAAGCACCATCATAATTCATATATTCATATATTACCCCACTTTTTTCTTCTTCTTTTTTTGAAATAAATAAATTTGTATGTCCCTCCCAAGCTAGCTCCTCCAATTAAGATGAATCCACATGCAAAAACTTTACTCAGAGACATGATCTTGTGGTACCCTGAAGGGGAAAGGATCTTGTCCATTTTTCTGCTTTTTTGTCAGTTTGAATAGCCCACTTAAAGTTCCCATGTTGAATGACCAATCCTTGTCTCTTTATGTTTTAAGATATTGCTTAGTGGGCCATTGAAATGTGGAGCTAACCAAATAAGAATTTGTATTCATAGATTTGGTTTTCTTTGAATATGCCTGTTTGTTGTGTTAAAAGACACATTCCAAGTTTACTCAACTTTCAAGTACAATAACCAAAACTCTTTCCATTCTATCTCTCTGTGTTTGGCTTGCTACTTGCGAGCTAGTGCTGCAATTTGCATTTCTTTAGGTTTTACAAGTTGAACTGATTAACATTCCATATATGTTCATTGCGTTATGGCGGGATTTAGTATTTCTCATTTGTTTCAAAGTTAGAATGATTATGATATATAGTCTTAGCCTTAAATTAATCTTCCTAGCAGAGTCTAACTAGATTGGGAAGTTTTTGATGTTCAATAATGTTAGACAAAGTTTTAGCTAATATATTTTGGAATGCGATGGAAGTTTATATCACTAGTAGAATAAATGCTTATTGCTGCGGTCATTCAGGCCCGTTCCCGACATTTTGGAGGCCTTGGGCGAACTAAAAAATATGGGCCCTCTGCAATCTCAACTAATATTCTTGACATATATTAATATAAATATATTAATGGTCAAAATTTAGTTGAATATGACTTTTTTTAGCTCATGAAATCTGGATTCACTTTACCTTACATCTTTTTATAAGATATTCACTAGATTGATGGTTATATTTTTATGACATGTATTCCTAAACTAATAAGTCATATCTTGCTTCTTCAATTTATCAAGTCATCCTCATCATCAAGTTGTCAGTTGGAGTCTGGGTTTTTGGATTACGAAATTGTTTGATTGATTTGGCCTTTTGGATTACTTCTTAAATATTTTTTTAGGTTTGAATTGTGAAAAAAAGACAACAACAAAACTCCTCCCTTTTTAAGGGTTCCACTTTGATATTCGCTTTTAGCAATGTACTACTTTATTAACATCTAATATCTTCAACTATCTTGGTTTTTTAATTCGTACAATTTATGTAAAATAGAATATTTTGAAATTAATATACATCATAACATCAAGATAAATATAATAATATTTTTTCTTATATATATATTAGTAACTTTGTAGTCGAAGTGGGATAGATGAACAATTTAAATGTAAAAAGTTAACAATAATATAAAGTCGAGGGGATATGAAATAGCAAAAGGGACATAGTTACTTTAATTTATATGAGAAGGAAAAAAACCCCACTTACTAAAGACTTGGTAGCTATTTTAAAAACATTGAAAACAAAAAGAAAAACAAAAAATAGGAAAATGAAGCTATTTCAAAATCATTGAAACAAAAAAAAAAACAAAAAGGAAAAAAAAAAGCTGGAAATAAATAAAAAACATTGGGGTGGGATTCGAAACAGGGATGGGGAGATGGAGTCATTAATAATTATGACAATCAACAAACCAAGGAGGCAACACTATGCTTCATTAATGTATGCGTGCAAATTTCCTTTTATCACAAATAGCAGATTAGAATTCAGTAACAGGGCCTTTTCTCCCTGGGCCCTGGGCGGGCGCAACTCCTGCCCAGGCTCAGGGACGAGCCTGCGGTCATTAAGTGGTCTATTGCGGCGGTTTTGGCCGCGCAACAATTAAGGGCGCAGCAATAGGTAATTAACCTATTGCTGCGGTTTTTGACCGCAGCAATAGGTCAAGCTATTGCTGCGGTTTCTGGCAAAAACCGCAGCAATAGGTTAGACCTGTTTCTGCTGTTTCTACCCAAAACCGCAGCAACAGGTATTTTTTTAATATTAAAAATACAGGTCTATTGCTGCGGTTTCTTTCCAAAACCGCAGCAATAGACGCAGGGCAGGTAAATTTTTTTTTTTTTTAAAATTTCTCGAGGCTTAATTTTTTTGTAGTTATAGTACAATCATAATATGTTACATAGCTACAACAATCCAAAATCCATTACAAAATAGGCATAAAACTAAGAAAAACAAACGAAAAAGAGAAACTAAATCTGAGAAAAACAAAATGAAAAGACTAAGAAACAAATAAAAACTAAAACGTGAGAAACTAAAAAATTAAGAAACTGAAATGAAAAAACTAAGAAACAAATTCAAAAAAAATTAAAAAACTGCTTCGTGAATGCACTAGTAGATAAAAATAAAAATAAGTAAAACAAAAAAACAGTAGAAAATATATTACAAATAAAAAATAAAAATATGAAAATTGAAAAAAAAAAGAAAAAAGAAAAAAAGAAAAAGAAACACCATCACCACTACCGAGTCAAAGACCCTGAATCAAGCAACCATTCAAAGACCCTGGATCAAGCAACCATTCAAGTCCACAAATCTGCTTCAAACAAAATCAAATTAAAATCAACCACCCAAAAATCGCACAAAATCAATACAAAATCAACCACCAAATCGAAAATATACGATGGACATCCAAAGCGTCAGTCTCTTGCACATCAATGGCGTCCTTGATTTGAGAGAAAATTTCATGCACCGTTTCGCTATCTTGCGCATCATCTGCCATTGTTAGAGCTTCGTTTCGCTCTGTCGAAGTAGGAGTAGTAGTACGGCAGAAGATGTCGAGGAACGACGAGATACAACCGACGAACGAGGAAACCTAGGAGAAGGACGGCGGCGAAGGAGGAAGACAGAAGCACGGAAGAAGGATGAGGAAGAGAGAGATGAGAGGTTAGGATGATAGATGTGTCGTGTGGTGAGAGAGAGGAGAGTGTCATGTGAGAGGTTAGGATGAGAGGATAGGGAAAACGGCTGAGTAGAAAAGAAGAACCCTAATTGGAACGCTTGTCTTATTTTATATTAAAATATATGGGGATATTGCTGCCGCAACAATATATTAAAATATTATTTTTTTGATATTATTTTAATATATTGCTGCGGTTCTTACCAGAAACCGCAGCAATATGTCTGGTAAAAAAGTCAACTTTTTTTCAAAAATTTCCCCGTTGAAACCATATTGCTGCAGTTTTTGGCCGAAACCGCAGCAATATTTTTATTTTATATTTTACCTTTTCTTTTTACGTGATATATTGCTGCGTATGGGTAAAACCGCAGCAATACCACCGCAGCAATAAACAATTATTCTACTAGTGCATATATTGAAATATTCAGTAAGAATATTATTTGGATTTAGTTGTCATATTTATAATTTGAATCACTTTTAATGTAATATTATGTGATTTAAATAGGAATTATCAATGTTCCACACTATGTGATTGAAATATTCACTAATGATGTCTGTCATTTTCTACTTGCTATATTTTTTTTTATAAATGGATGTCTATCTTACCTTGTTACATTACCTTATTTGGTAAGTATAACCTACAAGAAAGTATCAATATTCCTTAAATATTTGTCATATTTCTATAAAGTTACGGTCTTCACCTTCTTTCCTAAATATTTGTACAAAAGCAAATATAGCAAGTAAATGTAGACCGAATTTGAGTGCTTTGCAATTCAAATTTGCGCATATGGTGAAGTTGCATTTTGTATTCTTAATTGTACTTGAGAACAGAAATGCAGAACACTGAAAGCATGTTAATGATGTGTGTTTTGGCCTAGTTATATCAAGAATGTATGTGACCTAGCTAAATGCCAATTTCAAATCATCATGAAGAATGTTTGCTTGTGTATATGAATGATTGAAGCATCTTTAAGGTGTCCTGTGTTGGGAGGGAAGGGACCACATTGCTAAGTGATAGTGCCTTCCACTCACAAATCAATTATTGGGTCCACAACTTCAACTGAATGAACGAAAACTCGATGCATGGCAGTCTAGTCTTTTCATATAGGTAGGCAGCCACTATCTCACCAATCAATGTCACCAATTTGGTTAATGTGAGAAACGATATTTTTCTTTAATATAACAATTCTAGGTGTGAGTTATTTTAAAGTAATCTTAATTATATACCTCTGTTGCCTTCCAAAAAAATCTAAAATGATGAATAACTTGTTATTTCATCATTATTTCGTTTTATTATATTTTTCATCATTCTCGCCAATTTAGAGGTAAAAAAATTTATATGGATCTGATACACACTAAGGGCATGTTCTCTTCGGCATAAAACAATTAAACTGAATTGAAGTGAATTAAATTATGACTAATAGTAATGATAATAATTTAGGAAGCCGAACCGAATCGAACCGAACCGAACCGAGGCGGTGCGATTGAACCGAGCCGAACCGGGCGGCCGGTGCGATTGGGCCGACCGAATTGACCGAAAATAAGTTGGGGAGAACAGACCCTAAATTAGTATGGACCTAATACTAGTACATGTGATTTATGAAAAAAGGGTCACCATGTCGAAAAATATATATATAAAAGAGGAGTAGGTGTAGATTGTAAAGGACGACAATGTGAGAAAAAAAAAGGTTACTACTCCCTCCGATCTTTATTAGTTTACCCCTTTCTTTTGCACAAAGTTTTAGGAGAAACAATGTTGTGGGACATAGAAAGAAAGAGAAACTATTATTTTATGTTAAAGTTGAATGTATGTGTGATGGAAATTTAGTGGTCCTATTCCAAAAGTAGAAACAAAAGAAATGGGTAAACTAATAAGGGACATCCCAAAAAGGAATACGGGTAAACTAATAAAGACTGGAGGTAGTATGTTATAAAATAAAGATTCCAGTATGATAAACTAATGTAAGAAGTAGTAAATATATCAAAAAAATTGTCACTATGTTAGATAATACTCCTTCCGTTTCTTTTTAATTTACACACTTTCCTTTTTAGTCTGTTTCTTTTTTATCACAGTTGTTTTTTCTATTCTTGGTAACATGTCACATCTATTTTCTTCTTTTTTTCCACCCATGTCATCCACTTTTTAATATATTAACCCACTTTTAAGTTTCTCTCTCCACCTTTTCAGTTTATATGGGACATCCCAAAAAGGAATACGGGTAAACTAATAAAGACTGGAGGTAGTATGTTATAAAATGAAGATTCCAGTATGATAAACTAATGTAAGAAGTAGTAAATATATCAAAAAAATTGTCACTATGTTAGATAATACTCCTTCCGTTTCTTTTTAATTTACACACTTTCCTTTTTAGTCTGTTTCTTTTTTAACACTGTTGTTTTTTCTATTCTTGGTAACATGTCACATCTATTTTCTTCTTTTTTTTCCACCCATGTCATCCACTTTTTAATATATTAACCCACTTTTAAGTTTCTCTCTCCACCTTTTCAGTTTATCTCTCATACTTTTGTACTTCCTCCTTGGTTCTCCCCCAAAGTGAAGTTAGTAAATTAAAAAGAAACGGAGGGAGTAATAAATTAGTGTAACTTAAGATTTTAAAAGGTTATTATATGGAAAAAAAGGATCACTATGTCATATGGGTGGTTTTGATCCACAATAATACTACCTCCGTTTCTAAATAATAGTTACACTAAATAATACTACTTCACGCATGTCGATGTAATACTTTGAGCCCTCATATCTCTCATTTTGTATTTGCAAAAATTATAAAAAGTTGATATTTTAAAAGTACATATCGAGACGAAATAAAGAAGACCCCACATGACTATATTTTCGCTTTTCCATAAATCACAAATGATAGTCAAATTGAAATTTGTGAATAGTATCAAAAGTCAAAGTGTAACAATTATTTAGGAACGGAGGTAGTATTAGTGTAGACCAGGTCCACGCAAGACTAGCTCCAATTAGAGATGGACATGTCATCATTTGACTTCATAATAAATCGGTTTTTCAAGTCATAAAAACGTTGTAAGAACTCTCTATAGTTGGTATAATTAAGTAATCCATGTTTGGAAATAATATAAGAAAACTATCCATAGTGGAGATTTTTCATGTACATTTTTCTTTTTTCATATTTAAGTAGTATATACCAATACAAGCACTGCTCGATCTAGTTGTAAAGGTTCGTATTTTACAACCATGAGATTCCAGGACAAAATCTTACGAGGGACTTATACTTTGGGGATGTGTAACTGAGTTGGATCAACCCGTACAAAATTTTGATCCAGTAATATACTGTTTTTGGTTTCTACTTTTTATCTAGTACGTTTGAGTGTCCAAAACTCAAGCTTAATTGGTTTACTTGACTTGTTTGAAAAAACAGTTGAGTGCATTCACTATAGACCCAGTTGCAACATGTAAATGGTACATTCAAGACTATTTATTACTCATGTGCTTGTTTGGAGCAAGAAAATAGTATCAAGTGTATTATGCTCGTAACACACCCAAGTTCCCATAAAAGTTGTAGTTTATTAAAATCCTTGAACCCAAAACCTCGAGATGAAAATCAATGAACAATACACAAATCCAATTTAACCTTATAAAAACTATCTTAAATCGGAAAAAAAATAATTGAATCATCAATTTCATAAATAAGTTTAGCTTGTAATTCAGTAATTGTATTGGTAAGGCTATAATATGATATTTTTTGTCCCTATAATAAGCCGAGGCATAGCTTGGACTCAAAAGCTAGAAATACTTTGTCTAATAAGGCGATACTGTATCGAATTTGGCATATATGTGTTGAAGTTTTATTTATTACTTGTGATACCCATATTATCGACTTAGGCTATGTTTCGTTCAACTTATTTTAACTTATTTCAGAAAAATAAGATAAGATAAGATAAGATAAGATGTTAGACACACACAATTAACTATCTTATAAGATAAGTTAAGATAAGATAAAATAAGACAAAATAAGCTGAATCAAACGGACCCTTAGCTAGATTAGGCATATGTAGATTTCGAGTTGAAGGAAAAGACATATCCTTAGGATTGAAACAATTACTTGAATGAAAGAACTAGAATGTCATTGTTATATATTGTCCTTACAGTCCTATTTCTATTTAATTAAGATTTTACTTTTTGTATATGAATAGTATGCATAATTTTGTACTCCATTTTAGAAAGCAATGAACATAAACTATGGCCCTGAATAATACAATCTGAATTCAATCGTATACACTAAAGGGCTGAGGCAGCATGGCACAGAAGAACAAGAGATGGAACTGGTGAAAGTGACTACAATATGTCACACCCATCCAACAGTAGAGATTGTAAAACCCTATAAATCAAAGCTTTTGCATTGCCGGGTAAGGGGAAACAATTACTGTACTTTGTGAGGACCTACAATAACAATGGAATGTGGTTAATACTACTCCTATCATTCTTCTGATCTTCACCTAATCTTCTTCCATACATTCGTGTCGTTAGTAATACTCTAATAATAGAATCAATAGGCTAACAACTTTTGACCTAATAGTGGAGTAACTCTTTGTGATCATTTTACTGCATATATGAAGTGGAGTCACACCATTTCTGCTGGGACAAATATTCTTGCACTGACTATTGATTATTCATTGCTTTCAATGTCATGTCAACTCATATAAATCCAAATCGCATAATTATATATATTGTTTATGCTACAACATTTGCTTATAAGATCCGTGATCCACTGATGATCCGTCTTGCTACATGTACGTACGTAAAGAAGATGAATTCATTTAATGAGTACTTATGTGTTACAATGTTACAATCTTAGGGAGATATTTAAGATTTAGGGTCATCAATCTCATCTGACATTGTTATTCTATTTTAAGATGTAGCTTTCTGCCTCTCCATATATCCAAGGATATGGAGAAGTTCCTAATTCGCATATTACTTTATTACTTCCTCCTATTTAAAATGCTTGCAACTGTTTGATTTACATTTTATAAAATTCTTCTCACTTTTCATATAAGGGTATCTACAAAGTTCTTATCACTTCTATTTTATTTCATTTTTGAAAATAAATATATTTTTATTCTATTACCTACTTACCCTGCCTTATGGACCCACTACTTTTTACCTTTGCTAACGACTTTCACACTATCTCTCCTACTAACAAATAATATAATAAATAACCCACTTGCATACTCTCTCTCCTCTTCTTGGTTTTTGGAGCTACAATAAATTAGTAGAACTTTATGGAACAGAGGTAGTATTTGCCAGTATTTAGTTATCAAGCAGTAGAAATTATAAAAAGTTGATATTTGGAAAATACATATTGAGACAAATCCAATAACAATTTATTTGTAGCATTTTTATTATATATAATTAAAAAAATGCTAGTCAAAGTTTGTGGATAAATAACTTAAAAGTCGAAATTGCAAGTATTGAGAAACAAGTGAGAGTTTTGCGAGACTCTAATTTTTAAAGTGGGAGAGAATAAGGTAATTAAGCTTAAGTTCGGATTCACTGTAAGGACTATGGCAATGTCCTAATTATATAGGATTTTAAATTTCTCAATAGGATCTTAAATATTTCCTTTTTTAAGCCCTTGCGTTAGAATCGTGAATCAAGTATGATAAGCATGTATAATAGATTAGATTATGAATTTTTCTAACCAATGCCACAAGGCATAGGTTAAGAATTTTAAGATTTCATTAAAAAATATACTAACCTCTGTTTCTAAATAAATGCAACAATTTGACTTTCACGCTTGCCAACGCACAACTTTGACCATTAATATCTCTAATTATGCATTTGCAAAAGTTATAAAAAGTTGATATTATAAAATTATTCATTGACACAAATCCAACAACATCTTATATGATAATTTTTGTTTTTATATATTAGTAGAAAAATACCGTCTAAGTGAAGTGTGTGAATAGTGCAATTGTAAAAATGTTGCACTTAAAGAGAAGCGAGAGGAAGTATAATACAACAAGATTCTATTTAGGAATAGTAAATCAGGATATATACTTGAGATAGAGATAATTATGTAAGAGTGTTTTAGTTTAATTAGATTTTGAAATGAAAACTTTTTGTATAATGATATCTTATATAGGATTTTTGATACTCTTAACCTATGCCTTGTGGCATAGGTTAGAAAAAACCAGATTATAAAATCATATTGCAATTCTATCTTTGAGATTTTGGAAATTTAGTATCATTGTGTTTTAATAAACTTCCTTGAAAATTACGTTTACATAGTTGTCAGGTTCATGTTATTTGTAAGATCTTATAATATTTATTTGAACTTAGATCTTGAATTTCGAAAATGATGTCCCTACATGACCTACCATCATGCTTCTCGTGTCGTGTTGGCCCTCGTGTCATGCTGGCCATTTTGTCGTGCCATCTTGGCCCATGTTTAGATTTTATTCACCTTAAAACTCAATGTTATTGTTTGAAATCTAAAGGTCAAGTACTCCTGCCCTAGAAGATGATGCAATCAATTTTCTAAATTTTGTTTTACAAAATATTGTTAAATTCTCTCAAAGTAATAGTTGACGTTGCAATAGATTCAAGCTTCTTAATTGGTAAGGTTATGCTAGGTTTTGGTTGTTTCTTTGGTGCAAGTTATTGAGCGTCGAGTTCTATAGAATCGTTGAGTTATAATTACTCACCCTAAACTTAAACTATTGAGTTTGACTTCAATTATAATTAGGCATTGTTCTTTTGAGTTTAATTTCAGTTCGTTTTGGAGGTATAACAATGTTCATGCGATGTATTTTTGCACTAACCGATTTGCCTTTGATAGAAGGTTGCTCTTGTGAATTTCTGTGTGCTATACATCTGCTCTCAGTTTTAGAATATTGACATAATTTCGAGGATCTCGTTCTAACTGTATCATCCGGTCTCTTCTATTATGATTGCGAGGGTGTCATAATAGATAAAATCATGGCCTCCTAATTTATGTATATTAAGGTCATCTTACGTACTCTTTGCGTAGCAAGGATACTTTGTACATTGCTTATATACAAAAAGGTAAGACATAAACCCATTAGCCCTGATGTGGGATTCTAACCCATTTTACTTTTTCTTTTTTGTTTTTTTGGGAAATGAGAACCATTATAGACACTAAAATACTAGATTCGACTATAATATATATTTCTAAATCTTAGAATATACAACTTTAACGTGGTTATCATCCACAAACCAGCCAAATTTCATAGAGATTTTTCTATCCACTAATAGTGGTGATGAAATTAAACTTTGTTACAGCATTGGGTAGAGGTGGCATGTCAGTTGTCACCTACGCTATGATATATTTCTATATCAAGAAGCAATAGCCAGTGAAGCAAGCAGTATACTTATAAAAAAGGTTATCTCTTTAGTCTTATATTAGCTACTTTGTTCTACTCCATATATATGTCGCAAGTAAAAATCTGATTAGATAATTGGCGGATTATAATAATAAGAGGGGTTATGCAATAGAGAGATTCGGAAGGGAAGAGAGGGAAGAAACGAATCTTATAGGGGAACGTGGGAAGTAGGGGCAGAGAAAAGCTGAATGTGCTGATAAAAAAGACATGCATACAGAATGTTACTTCTCTATAATTTTTAATTTGTGGTGAGTGAGTGGGGTGCTGCTGCCTGCTGCGTAGTACAAAAATAGGCCTAAAGGGGCGGTAGCTCGGGGTTCGAGGGACTCCCTACTCATCCTCTGACGGCTAACCCACCCATCACTCTCTCTCTCCTCTGCCCGCACTGCCCGTATACTATTATTGCACCACATAACCAAAAAAAATACTAGGACGACGAATATCTAATGCTATGTGAAAATAACACGATTATTGTCTTTTAATGATTCAGTCAAAATATTACAAAATCTTTCGTTGAACAGGGTATAAGGACAAAACTGTCATTTTCTACGGTATTATTATACTTCCTCTGTTCTTAAATAAGTACTACGTTGAATAAATTGTCATTATTTACGATCTAACTTTGACTCTGTTTTCTCGCTATCATATAAAGAAAAACATAATTTAGTGAGATCTTGTTAGATTCGTCTCAATGTATACTTTCAAAATATAAACTTTTATAATTTTTACTTGTGCGAAATGATAGATACTAATGATTAATGAAGTGCATTGGATTACATGAAAAAGTGAATGTAACTTCTATCCAGAGACGAAGGAAGTATAACACTAGTACACTAATACGATGTTGATAAGTTACTCCAAGCATCAACTTTTCATAATGTTTTTTTGGCGGTAGAAAAAATAAGAAGAAAACTAAGAACTTAATATTAATACGACACATTTATTGATAAGTTTGTTAAAAGAATAACTTTTCATATTTTTTTACTCATGTGTAATGAGATAATTTTTTTTTTGAAAAGATGTAATGAGATATTTTTAAGTAATGATTAAAAAGATGTTTATGGTAAGCATTGAAAAAGCAAATGGGAACCTAAAAGAAAAGGAATTGATAGAGTATTTATAAAGGTTTTGTTAAGAAATTGATAGAATATTCAAGATGATAGTGATGAATTGAGACAATTATATGATACCTTTCTAAATTTAAGGTGTAAACATAATTTTCTTTTTGTAGCTTTTATTTTGCGTATTAAATTTGCACAATCTATGATGTATATCTAATTGCAAATTTTAAGCGAATTCAATAAGATCCTATAATACTGTGGTCTCTAGTCAACGTTTTCTAACTCAACTAGAATATTTCAAATGAGCTAAATAGAATATTAAGAGTGCATTCTCTTCAGATAAAAAAAAAAAAGTTCTAGTTAATATTAATTAAAACAAGCTTCAATAAATTTAGGTACCGTTAGGATATATTTAGGAGTATTTCCTAAATCTATCTATCTGGAAGTGTTTATTTAGAGATAATATTTATTAGTATTATATTTAGTTTAGGATATGTTTTCCTAGTTCTACCTAAGTTAGGTTTTATATGATGTACTGTAAATATCCCCTTTGGGTTAATAATAACCCCAACCAATTTCCCCTTCAATCTATTTTGTCATGGTATCAAGAGCAAGTTAAGATCTTGGGTAAAAACTCAAAAATATTATTCTCTTGCCGGTGGGTTTGAGTTTTAAACCCACCGGCCAGATTTTTCCCTTCAAAGTTGAGATTTTTTTCTATTTGTCTGCTTTGTTCTCGGCTCTTCCGCTGCTGTCTTTAGGCACCGTCTTGATTGGTGTCTTTGTTGCCTTACTGTACGTGTTTGATGGCTAATTGTTGTGTGCCATTATCTCACGGTGTTGACTACTATTGTTGCTGCATGTCTTCATGCGTTGTTGTGGCTTCTAATTGCCATATTGATTGTTGGGGTTTATTGGTTTATATCACTAGTGGAAAAAACCTTATATATCACTTAGTAACAGATTCGGTTTTTACAAAACCGCATCTGAAAATCATTAAAAAAATAGGAGGGAAACATGGGCGGAAAATCTGATCCGGTCCTTTAGTGAACCGGATCAGATTTTAGAAACCGCTCCGGTTTTCTAAAATCTGATCCGGTTCACAAGACCGGATCAGATTTTATAGCAGCTAGTGGGCTTCTTGAGCGGTTGAGCCTCGACATGTTAGGGTTTAATTTCGTTGGGCCATTTTTAAAACAGGGACATAGCAGTGGCTTCTTGGGCCTTGGCTTGTTAGGGTTTATTAACCCCTTATCCTCCTGCTGTTCTTCATTTCTCCTCTTTCTCTCTAAGCTCTCGTTCTCCTGTGCCTCCAAACCACTCCCTCTTCTTTTCCTTTCACCCTCCCACTAACAAACACCACACACGACCAACCAAAACCAGTCATCGTTTCTCCCCTCCTGAGCCACGAAGACCACCACCAAGACCAAACACCAACCACTAATTTTCTCCCCAACCCCCCGCCATTCAACAGAATGCATTTTCAAGACGAAGAAAACTGGCTTGCAGAAGGAATCGCTTGCAGAAGACGAAGCTTTCTTCGTTTTCAGAATCGCCGCCATTCAACATAAATCACTTAAGTGTAATTTTCTTCGTTTTTAGAATTGAAGACGAAGAAAAATGGCTTGCAGAAGGAATCGCCGCCATTCAACAAAATGCATTTTTCATGCTTCGTGCTGTGGTAAATTTTAATTAATACTCAATTCTACATCTATATTTTGTTGAATCTTTATTTTTTTTCTAGATCAGATTCAAAAACGCTTAATTTCTCATATTTTTTAGGCTTCGGATAATCTCAGAGAAGCTCTCAAGTATTCGGCGCAAATGTTGTCGGAGCTCCGAACCTCCAAACTTTCTCCTCAGAAGTATTTCGTTTTATAATTTTCGTTTTTTATAATTTTCGCTCTTAGTTCATTTTTTCTTTCATTTTCTGTAATTTACGATTTTTAGTTAGATCTAGTTCATTTTTTTCGTAATTTTCGTTCATTTTCTGTAATTTACGTTTTTTTTAGTTAGATCTAGTTCTTTTTTTTTTGTAATTTTCGTTCATTTTCTGTAATTTACGTTTTTTAGTTAGGTCTAGTTCTTTTTTTTTTGTAATTTTCGTTCATTTTATGTAATTTATGTTTTTTTAGTTAGATCTATTTTTTTTTTGTAATTTTCGTTCATTTTCATTTTTGGTTATGAAATTCCAAACCTTTGTAATTTTCGTTCGTTTTTTTCATTGTAATTGGTTGTCAAATTTCGTGATATGCAAATCTGGTTTTTTTTTGTATATGTATGTATCCTTATGGTTAAAGGTGAGCGTGGGACTTGTGCAGACCTGCAAGCTGCAGGTCTGCACCTTTTTTTTGGACATAAATTTCACAATCTGCAGCTGTTTTGAGGTAAAAATCGGTTTGACCTTAAAATCGAATCAATAAATATTTTACTGATCCGGTTTTGGACCGGATCAGTAAATATTTTGGATCTGCTGCGAGCCCACCTGATGCGGACCAAAACCGAATCAGTAAGCCCGGTTTTGACCGCATCAAATGGGCTTTTTTCCACTAGTGTATAATAAACCTTATGTCTGCTACTGCCGTTGCACCTTTGATGTGGCTCCGTATATTTTTCTTTAATTTCCAAGCCAAGTTTCTTCTGGCTGGTTTCTCTTCATGAATTGATTTGGTTTGGGACGAGTTGTTTCGTCTCATACCACTCCACCAATTAAGAACCTAACTTATTTGGTTCTTAACCATAAAATCTCCCCGCAAAAATTTCCGCCTCTCCCTGTGCTATGAGAGAGGGGTTTAATATGTTGTGAGCACGGTCTTGCTCAGAAAAATCAGTATTTGAAGAGAGCTCGACTTTGCTCAAGAAAAGTCAATGTTTGATGTGAGTGTGATCTGCTCAAGAATTATTACGGGTTCGACGAAAATAACGTTCCCGCTTTGTTAAAATATTTTGTGAGTTCGAAAAGAATGACGTTCTCATCGAAAAGAAGAAAAAAAAAATTGGCGGGTTCGAAAAGAATGGCTTTCCCAACAATATATCTATTTAATTTGATTTTACTTAAATTTTTTTGTTTCTCCAATCGTAACGTTCGTGTTACTGCCGTTACGATTGCGGGAGGGTGTTAGGATAGATTTAGGAGTATTTCCTAAATCTATCTATCTAGAAGTGTTTATTTAGAGATAATATTTATTAGTATTATATTTAGTTTAGGATATGTTTTCCTAGTTCTACCTAAGTTAGTTTTTATATGATGTACTATAAATATCCTCTTTGGGTTAATAATAACTCCAACCAATTTTCCCTTCAATCTATTTTGTCAGTTCAACTCTTGCAACTATAGAAATACTACCTCTGCTTTTTTTTATTTGCTACATTTGTTGTGCACGGTTTTCAAAGCATTATTTAACTCTTAATATCTCTTATTTCGCTTAAGTAAAAATTATAAAAATTTAATATTATGAATCTACACGTCGAGACGAATCTAACAAGATCACACATGACTATATTTTTACTTATAAAATAATCAAAATAATCGGTTAAAGTAGTGACTTCATTCCCAAGGCAATAAATGTAGCAAATAAAAAAAAGCGGAGGGAGTAATAGAATATAGAAACACACCTAATGAGAGAGTATAAATTAATATAATTTATCTTAAATATAAAATAATGTAGCCAGTTGTTTAACTAAAATAGACAGAACAAATAATGCAAAGTTGAAAAGGACAGAAAATAGGGCCCAAAGGAAGAAAAGGAGTAAGAAGAGCTTATCTCCCCCACATTCTATCTAATGTCGCATTCCACTGCCCGCACGCTGCCCGTCCAGAAACAGTCCCAAAATATTGAAAGACGACATTCAATTAAATTCCCATTTCAGTTTCTGTCACTCCGGACGGCACGCGCGGTCAGGTTGCTACTGCTTTACCCAGAAATATCCGAATAAGTAAAAAGAAAGATAGTGTCACCCCCCAAAAATAATATAAAAACTATAGTAAATAAAAGAGCATGAAAGTTTGAACGTCGTATTATTGTACTCCGTACTAGTAAATACTACTCCATGAAAACTGAAAAGGATGGTGATGTACTACTATTACTTTTACTTTTTATTCGGTTCCAATATTTTTAAGCTCCATGAAGTTGATGTTTCTTCACTGATATGTTTGCTTAAGTACTGACATCACTGACTAATAATGTAGGTAAAGATTTTGGAGCTTGATGGTATAATCAAAAGCAGTCACCTGTTCCATAAATTAATTGAATAATGGTTGATTATTGATTTTCATGTGAAGTTAGTTGTCAACTATTTTAACCTACTACAATTAAGGATATGACATGCTTATAAAAAGAAGAATTCGGTTATAATAGTTGTGTGATTTTATCATTTTATGTAAGAGCATTATATCATTCGGATACCTACTCAAAGAATTGCGATATTATGAGTAATCCTATAAATGCGTCATTGGTAACATAAGTTATGTTTGTGAATAACCTCGTACATGCATTAACATTAACCCCATTTATACATTATACCATTTGTGTGTGTCAATAACCCACGTCCAGCAACCTTCCACAAAAGGTATAATTGGTCGTATATAAGAGTTTGGGTGAAGTAAGACGATTATCTTTTTTGACGGAAGAAGTACTAAAATTCTCCTACATAGTTCACCTAAAATAAAAAAATTGACATAGTATATATAGCTGTTAGTATTTGTTAATGGTTTGGATAAGGTTTTACAGCAAGGTGGTGGGTTTCATTCAGGCCCGGCTCAATACCGGCCCAACCGGTTCAGTGGAACAGGGCCCCAAAAATTTGGGGCCCAATTTTGGTTTGCAAATGGAAGGAAAAAAAAAAAAGAAAAAAAAAGAGAAATCAGTCATCACTCATCACGCATGCACTGTCACCCGCAAGAAATGGAAATAGACTTTCCATCTTCTTCATTTGTCACGCCACAATTCTCTCTCCTCTTCATAAATCAAAATCCCCAAAAAATCATGATATTATTCAACTTCCCATATTAATTTTAATAATCACTCTTTATTCAAGGAAATTTATCTCATTTCCAATCTTAATTTTAGCCAAAAAAAAAACTCAATTTCATTACTCATTCCATATTTCCAATTCTCCTCAAGAACACCAAAGATGGAGAATTCTAACGGGAAGATTTTTTTTTTTGCTATTTATTTGCGATTCAGATTCAACTCCTCTCAACTCATATCCAAAAAATCGATTTCTTTTATCATCCAAAAAGAAATTTTAAACGTTGGTTTACAAATTACCATACGGGAAGAACAAAGTCTTCAATTTTGATTGTGGGAGGTCCGGTCCGGAGGTGAAAAATCAAGAATTGGTGGGCTAATTTGTTATCAAAGTCTTCAATTTTAAGGTAATTTCACTTTCTTTTATGCAATTTTTCTAGTAGAGATCAACTTTATAATTTGAAATTAAAATTTATAATATGTAATTTCGCCTATTTGATGCCTATTTTCGATTTCATGATTTGGTTTGTCTCGCAATTCCGCCTTATTAATTTTTCTCGCAATTTTATGCCTATTTTATGTATAATAAGAAACCTACTATTACTTCTCGTGAAATTCGGATTCGTTGTTAGGCTTGTTTTGCCCGGTGAATTGGCTAAACATCTTTTTTCGAGGGTACTAAGGTCGTTACTAAGTTTACTCGTAGATTTGAGAATTTCTGTTTTGTTGTTTGGTGCTTTAATTTTGGAATGAATTTGGTGTATAGATGATCTGATTTGAGATTAATGGAATGATGAAACTTTTGTTGAATCAAGTAATTGTGTGTTGGTTTTGCTTTTTAATTTTCATCAATTTTTTTGATATTAGTTACAGATGGTCATATTGGTCAACTGTTTTTATATTGTGATATTCAGTTTTTAATATTGAGATCATACGAGTAATAATGAGTTGTAGGTGTAAAAGAAAATTGCTGTCAAAATTTGTCTTTGTAATATGATAATCTTGTACTGTCTTTCATTTATCTTTTGCAAATCTGCCTAATCTGAAATTACTTTGCTTGATTTGTCTTGCGAGAATGCAGTCTCAGACAACCTCCAACCAGATTTTTTTTTCTTTTTTCCAAAGAATGACATTGCATAGAGGAAATTAAAATGATTGGAGTACAGGTGGTTTCTATCTTTCTTGTTGTTTCTTTATAAATTATAATTTCTTCTTTATAATTTTTTTTTGAAGGGCCCCATTTTAATAGATAGCACAGGGCCTCCATATTTCATGAGACGGCCCTGGTTTCATTATCCCATATGTTCCCATTACTAAAGAATAAACAAACATAATCATGATATTTATTAGCTTGCAAAAATGAAACGGTTAACCCTTTTAATTAAATGAAATTTAAACAATTCTTACATCAATCATCAAAGTACAAAAGAAATAAAACAATTAACTTCTCGATTGCTTACACTACATAAATACCTTTCTATTATAAAAAGAATAAGATTTAAACAATTAATTAAGCAACTCAGACTATTGTGATACACGTTTTAGCTAGCAATGACTTCAGACGAGTGGCGTAAATCAAACTAAACCATTCACATTGTTTCAACAAAACTTTCTTCCTTTAGAACGAATTATTGAAATATGTAAAGCCATCTTCCTATCAAGCTTAAGGATTCAAATTTAACTGAATCAAGCTAAACTCAATAAGTTGCGCCAAGCGCACCACTTTGCATCAGACAGAAGTTTGTGTGTTGATACGGGCCGTAAGCAGTTTGCAAAATTGGGTCATCGCAAAATCTCTCGTGCTGATGCAAGCTAACTGCGTGCCACGTAGGCAGCATGCTCCAAGCACAAGAGGCTTGCGTTGAGTGCACAAGCCGTGCACTAGGCGCACGGGCTATGCGTGGTGTGCACGCTCCTTGCGCCAGGTGCACGTCCTGATTTTTTTCCTTGGCGGTCAATTATTGAACCCTTCGAGTATTTCCCTTTAAAACCCGACTTATTCCGCGATTTTAAGAGGAGATTTTGATCAATATTGCAACACATATTCAACTCAAAACACATCAAAAACCTCCCTACAAACTATACTCAAACCACATTTGAACATTCAAACGCATTCAAACAAGCATATACATTCTTCTTTTTTTGTAATCTTCATTTAAGTTCATTACTTTTTTAAAGCTAATGATTGATTCGTACAACATCCATACAGTCAGACCTAGGCGAGTTCAATCTCTATGGCAAGTTTATATAAATACCAGGATCAAATTAGAGTTCAAGTTGCACTTGAAGAAAAAGATCAGGCTTGTTCAATTATATGCATAAGAATGAGAGTAACTATCCACTTGAGACAAAATTATTTTCTTGCTACTATTATCATTTATAGACTTAACTTACATATATCCTGCCTACAAGACAGAAGAAAATATTAGCGACATTAAAATTGACAAAAACGCTTTTAGACTGCTTGAACGTAACTCATCCTCTTGCCTTTTGTTGGGGCATTGATGGAGTCGAGCAAACATCCAAGCGCCAAACCACCGCGAGCCATCACAGCGGCAAAACAGCGGAGCAAGGTGTAGTGGCCTAGAGCCCGGGCGGGCATTCATGGAGCTTGGGCGGGCTGCTCGGCCCTGGCAGGCCCCCCACATCCCGGGCGGATGGCTCGGTCCTGTTCTTCTTATCTCGTGGCAGTAAGTTGGCTTCTTATCCCCCCGGGCGGGCAGTCCAGTGGCCCGGGGAAGCGGACTATCCCGGGCGGGCTTCCTCCTTCTCCCGGACGTGCATTAATTCGAAATTTTGAGGCAGGAAGTTGGGAATTTTGTTCCCCGGGCGGGCTGTGTTTGGACCCGGGCGAGCGATTTCTCTTGCTCGTCCGGGCAACCCAGATCTGTCGGAATTTTTGACGGATTTGAGCTTTAATCTCGACCCTTAGATTTTTTTATTCCCCTTAGAGTATATATAAACCCTTCTCTTTCATGTTTTAGGTGATCATCCACACAAAGTGAGATCTTCATAGGATTTAGTGAAAGAGGAGAGAGAAAATAACATTAAGCTCATCCATTAATGCTTGTAGTCATCATCCATTGTTACCATTAATCAAAGGTGCTTGCTTGGTGGGTTTTTTCTCCAGGTGCTCGGATTTTCCCACGTTATTCGGTGTGTTTTCATTGCTTTCCTTATTGTGCTTAGTTTCATCACTTTCCATTAGTTGTTGATTAGTGTTAATTGCAAATAATTAGTATTTTGCGTAGTCTAATTCTTAACAAATGGTATCAGAGCCAAGGTTAATTTTGGTGTAGTGGAATTAGATTTGTGTACAAAACTAGTTATTTGTTGATTGAAGTTCAAAGTTTTTTGTTTTGTGGGTATAAAGTTGTGATTTTTGAACTTGGGTTGTTGTTCAACAATGGAGGATGGAAAGGTGAGACTTGGGAGGTTTGATGGGAAAGATTTTGGCTTTTGGAAGATGCAAATAAAGGACTATTTATACCAAAAGAATCTCTTCCTACCACTTGAAGGTAAAAGGCCAAGTGGTATGAAGGAAGATGAATGGAAAGTGCTAGACCGATAAGCTCTTGGTGTGGTGAGATTGACATTAGCCCGGAGTGTGGCTTTCAATGTCAAGGATGAGAAAACAACGACGGGTTTGATGGAAACTTTGTCAAGTATGTATGAGAAACTGTCGGCTATCAACAAAGTATACTTAATGCGTCGTTTGTTTGATATATATGGAGATGGTTGATGGTAATTTGGCCGTCGAATACATCAATGAGATTAATTCGATTTTGGGCCAATTATCTTCGGTTGATATTAAATTTGAGGATGAAGTGAAGGCATTGATTTTGTTGTCTTCTTTGCCCTTGTCATGGGAAACTATGGTGACCGCCATTAGCAACTCCTCCGGCAAAGAGTAGTTGAAGTATAATGATGTGAGGGACTTGATTTTGAGTGAGAGCATTCGAAGGAGAGAGTCCGGTGAATCATTGGGTGGTGCTTATAGTAGTGAAAGTAGGGGGAGAAGGAATCAACAAAGGGGAAATGCAAGTCATGGAAGATCGAAGTCAAGAGGGCATGACAAACCAAATGGGGGAGCTCATGTGGTGTGTTGGGGTTGTGGTGATGAAGGACACTTGAAAAGAGATTGTCCAAAAAGAGGGTATGGTAAAGGGAAGAAGAAGGTTCAAAATAGTGATAAAGAGGAAGATGCATCAACAAACTTGACTTCGGAGTACATTTCCGATGCTTTGGTGGTAAGCATGGGTGATGCGGAAGAGTTGGTTGGATGCTCGGGATCATGGGTCTTGGATTCAGGTTATTCTCAGCATTCCTCACCATATAAGGAGTTGTTTCGGAATTTCAAATCCAAAAAGCTTGGAAAAGTCTTTCTTGCAGATGGCAAGGTAGTGGAAGTCATGGGGAATGGTGATGTGAGTGTGAAACTCACTCATGGTGGCTTGTTGGAGTTGAAGGATGTCAAGTTCATCCCAAAGTTGATAAAAAGCTTGATTTATCGGTGACTCAACTTGCCAAGTGGAGTCACAAGGTTGTGTTTGATGGTGGTTCTTGGAAGATTGTCAAAGGAGCTATGATCATAGTTCGGGGGACAAGAAGTGGAACACTCTACACCATGGGGGGACACAAAAAAGGAGCCCGGAATTGGGGTGGTAACTTCATGTAAGGTGTCGTTTGGTCGGGAATCTATCGATAGTGGGCCAAGGGATGTGAACCGTGGTAAAGCGGTGTCCCGGTGGCGAATTGACAGTAAGCGCACAAGGTGAAGGGCGGCACACAAGCATGTTGTGCCGGAAATCCTAAGTGGAGGAAAGGGTGTTTTGTTCGAGTGGGAGCAATGTGAGTTTGTTTCTAGAACAATGAGAAGCTTCTTTGGCTTAGGTGATTACTGCTTTGTTGGGGTTGGATTATACCTCAATGTGCTTCTTTGGTTGGAGATGAAGTGAGTTATCTTCCTTGGTTGAAGAGGGAGAAATCTTCATTTGGTTGTGGTGTCTCTTAGATGAACCGACCACCGGGTTAGGAGGGTGTGTAGGCTTGTGTATGGATGTTACAATGATTTGGAGGTGGTGTTGTTGAGAATCAAAGTCGACGTAGACTTTGATGTCTCTGTATTGGGGTTGATGCTAACTTCAATGTCATTTTCTTGATGTAGTGGAGATGTGATGTCATGGGGATGCTTAGTCTAGGTGGGAGCATGGTGGTAATGCTCGGGTTTGCATCTAGGTGGGAGCATGATCATGATGGGTTTGGATGATGATTTTTTTTGGGGGGTTTGTATATGGTATTGCCTTGAGGAGGTTTGTGCTCATGTTTGCCCCAACTCCAAGTAGGAGATTTTTGGGGCATTGATGGAGTCGAGCAAACATCCAAGCGTCAAACCACCGCGAGCCATCAATTCGGCAAAACAGCGGAGCAAGGTGCGGTGGCCCAGATCCCGGGCGGGAGTTCATGGAGCTTGGGCGGGCTGCTCGGCCCTAGCAGGCGCCCCACATCCCGGGCGGACGGCTCAGTCCTGTTCTTCATATCTCGTGGCAGTAAGTTGGCTTCTTATCCCCCAGGACGGGCAGTCCAGTGGCCCGGGGAAGCGGACTGTCCCGGGCGGCTTCCTCCTTCTCCCGGACGTGCATTAATGTGAAGTTTTGAGGCAGGAAGTTGGGAATTTTGTTCCCCGGACAGGCTGTGTTTGGGCCCGGGCGGGCGGCATGGCCCGGGCAAGCGATTTCTCGTGCTCGTCCGAGCAACTCAGATATGTCGGGATTTTGGACGGGTTTGAGCTTTAATTTCGACCCTTAGATTGTTTTATTCCCCTTAGAGTATATAAACCCCCCTCTTTCATTTTTTAGGTGACCATCCACACAGAGTGAGATCTTGCTAGTGTTTAGTGAAAGAGGAGAGAGAAAATAGCATTAAACTCATCCATTAATGCTTGTAGTCATCATCCATTATTACCATTAATCAAAGGTGCTTGCTTGGTGGGTTTTTTTCTCCCGGTGCTCGGGTTTTCCCACGTTATTCGGTGTTTTTTCATTGCTTTCCTTATTGTGCTTAGTTTCAACACTTTCCATTAGTTGTTGATTAATGTTAATTGTATATAATTAGTGTTTGACTTAGTCTAATTCTCAACACCTTTAAGATTCAACACCACGTCAATTTAGGCACACCGCTCTATCTAAATCAACAAAATGATCCAATTTGGGAGGAATTAAATATTATGGTGCTTCTAGTGGGACGAAAAATAATTACAACAACTGTTTAACCATTATTCAAATATAAAACATAGAACAAGTCGAGGCATTTCTTGAACTAATAATTTGTTCTCTCGTAAAAGAAATGATGTTAATGTAGTGCATATGTACATACATATAGCCTAATTGAATGTTGTTCAAAACAGATTTACTAGTCATGCTTATCTTTAGTTTTCTCACAAACTAACGGTAGAACTCTTACTTTATTTTCCCTATAGATATTCATTTTGTATTTTTCTAGGTCATATAAAAACAAGTTAGGCTAATTAAAAAATGGGATATTATCTCAGATAACCCTGACATATAGCCCTTTTTCCCAAATAACCCTGACATATTTTTTTTTCCCAGATAACCCTAAACTTGTATTTTGTCATTAAACTTAACGGGATATCTAACGGTGTTAATTTTTTTTAATTAAACCCAGATTAATTAGCCTCTCTTGCTCTTCATCTTCTTCCCTCTCTTGTTCTTCATCTTCTTCCCTCTCTTGTTCTTTATCTCCATACCACCATCACCACCATCACCAATACCACTATAATTGGAAAATTCTTGCTGGAGAATTCGAACCCGACAACCCCAATTCAAACACAGCAGCCCCAATTCGAAACCTAAGCTGGATCCAACATCCTCTTTCTTGAGTAAGAATATTCAGAACTCTATTAAGTAGTTTTCATATTCATTACCCAAACAACTTGGTTCATATTATTCCTCTGCGTGACCTGGATGATTAGGATTAGTTAAATACCTATGGGATTTTATCTTTTCTCTTGCATATGTCATTGTAAGCAAGGCTTTACTAGTTTCGTTTCCTATCCAAATGTAAAAATGGGACTAGATGTGATATTTTAGGTTTTATGTCATTCTTTGGGGAGTCTGTTCATCTCATCATCAGACATGGCAACAAATAGTATAGACTCAGGCTCATTTGTATGGCCTTGCTGCCTTGCATGACATGATTAAGCCTTTGATTCGTGGTTAAGCCCCTTGATGTAATACGGATCTGCAGCTTTTCTTTAATTCTTTTTGGAAGTTGATTAGTTTTTTTTTCCTTGCAATAAACGTGATGTGTACCTTGATTGACTGGAAATTGGCAGTGCCACTTGTGATGCAGTGCTTGTTTGAGATTGGAGCAGGACTGAGCTCCGGCTTCGGGTATAACGAGGGCTAAGCCTAATAAGATCTTATCTGAACTACAGTATGAACAGTTTAGGTTTCAAATTGGGGCTGCTGTGTTTGAATTGGGGCTGCCGGGTTCGAATTCTCCAGCAAGAATTTTCCAATTATAGTGGTATTGGTGATGGTGGTGATGGTGGTGTGGAGATAAAGAACAAGAGAGGGAAGAAGATGAAGAACAAGAGAGGGAAGAAGATGAAGAGCAAGAGAGGCTAATTAATCTGGGTTTAATTAAAAAAAAGTTAACACCGTTAGATATCCCGTTAAGTTTAATGACAAAATACAAGTTTAGGGTTATCTGGGAAAAAAAATATATGTCAGGGTTATTTGGGAAAAAGGGCTATATGTCAGGGTTATCTGAGATAATATCCCTTAAAAAATTGTTCTCTTGTAAAAAAAAAGAAAAAAAAGAGGATTAGTTTAATGATTTCGATTATAAGTGGGCTCTTATATCCTCCTCTCTTATTCCATGGAAAAGATATTATCAAAATAACCTTTTTCGGAGAGGAAATATTTGTGGTATGAAATTATATCCAGATTACTACTCGTCTATGTTAGTGGATGTCGTCTCCCTTGATAGAAGGGTGCCCTAACTTCTTATAATGTACCCAAAAAAAAATGTTAGTGGATATTGTTAGGGCGGCATAATGTTTGTGGCTCAGGAAGATTTTTTTTTTTAAAACTAGACGCTTAGAGCAACTCCAATGGTGAGCTACAACACCTTGTAGCTTGACTTGCCACATCAGCATTTTAAGCAACCTTGCTTGCTAGCTACAATGTCTCCCAATAGTAAGCTACATCACTTTTTAGCTTGTCATTTAAAAAAAAAATTATAAATAAATAAAAGTTTCCACATGGCATATCATAATTGGATGTGTTACCCTTGTAGGAACGTAAACTGGTAACAACTAAAACAAACTTATCTGTCAACCGTGGTGTGAGAAGATCACTGCCCTAAAGTTGAATTTGCCCCGCAACAACACACGGACTCACAGCAATCAACCTCCAGGGATACACGGTTTCTGCGTTTCCGGTGTTGACAGAAAAGCAGATTGAGAACGATCTTGAATATTTCCCAGAATAATGGAGGAGAAAGAAAGAGAGACGAAGAGGTAATGTTGTGTGTTTTTCTCTGTCCTCAAAGAATCCCAGAACAGAAGTATATATTGGGAGAGGAAAACCAAACGAGATCAGAATATGGCTGAAATCGTGGGAAAAACGGTCAATCAATGAAGATTTTAATGGCAGTAAATCAGGAGAGAAATTAAGAAACAATCAGAAGAGATATTATGGGAAAAACGGTAACTTAAGATTGATAAAATCGGTCAATAAATGCTGACAGATTTTTGACCCAAAAAGATAGTTAAGTTAAGTTTATTCCCCATTCCCCAAGACCCAAGGCCCATGGCCCTGGCCCGGTCCTGGCGGGCGGCGGCGGCACGCGTGTGGCAACCACACATCACCACATACCCACTAAAAGCCTCATTGCTACTCAACTCAACGGGTAGAGAAAGAGTAATGGTTATAAATCTAACTCTTCCCTTCTATTCTTTCAATGTGGGACAAAAGATAAAAGGGACTCTTCATGTTCTTTTAAAGCAAACTTAGAGTTTCTACTAAAAACTCCAACAATCCCCCACATGATTCAAAAGAAGAAAACAGAAAGAAACGGGGCTGAAAAAGATGATATGGGCAATCGATACTAGGTTTTAAAGTATCAATGTCTTATGGACTTGAATTGACACTCAGTGCATACAAATATGTCTTACTGTCGTAATAGGTAGATTTTTCTTTGAACCTTTCACGAAGTTAGCAAACCATAGATGCGCACTCAACCATTTTCAAATCAAGACACGTTCTCGCAATTGTAATATCGGTGCCCCACAATTAACCTGGATTCTCATGAATGCTCTAGAGAGCCTAAGCCTTTTGACTCTCATAGGGGATTGGGCGTAACCCCCACATTCACATAGGTAAGTTCATCAAGTTTGTAGTGTCACAAACCACCTTAAGTAAGGCTATGAACTTATTAAGAGCTCTATGCTCAACCTTACACATATAACAGTAGGTTAAAACAAAATACTACATCACTTTTATTAATAGGAATGGTAGTAGTATCAACAACTCGAGTTCTTTTGTGATTTCGTTTGACCTTTTGAACTTAGAAATTCCTAAGAAGGGTATCCATCACAATTCACTCCATAATAGGCTTTAAACCCATTCCTTGTGCTGACTCCACCACCATTTTTCTACAAAGGTCTTTGGTGAGAGGATCATCAATATTCCTCTCTGACTTTACATACTCGAGTGACAACACATTATTTTTAACTAAATTTCTAACTATGGCATGCCTTAAGCGAATATGCCTTCTCTTTCCATTATAGGCTTGATTATTCGCTACCCCAATTGCAGCTTGCGAGTCACACCGCATAGAAACTGATGGAGCTGGCTTCCCCCACAATGGAATATCAGCAAGCAAACTCCTTATCCATTCAGCTTCTTGATCTGCCAACACTAGTAGAAAAATGTGAATTTGCGTCTCCCGATTTGCGTCGAACATTTAAGAAGCCGACACAGATGGTCAGGCACAGATCATTTGCGTCGGATCTGCTGCCTATCCGACGCAAATTTTAAGTGATGTGCGTCGGACATTGCCCCCTGTCCGACGCAAATCACTACTGCAAATAGGGGAAAAATGATTTGCATCGGATACAGATATGCACGCGACGCAGATGCTGAAGGAATAAAAGCAGTTTTGGCCCATAATTTGCGTCGGATGGACCAATAGAAGCGACGCAGATGAGGTGTATTTGTACGCGAATTTAAAACTCCCCCACCCTGTGAATTTACAACTTATTTCCCCCAAACCCTACAACTTCTTCTCTCTCCTCACCCAACTCTCCACACCTCATTCTCTCTCATCCTTCTTCGGCAAACCATATCTCCGTCACTCTCCGCCTAAAATCTCACCTTAAATTCCAAGAAAAATCTCATCAAAATGGAGGTATCGACGACGATTGATCCGACATCAACAGGCCCCGCTTCTGCCATTCTCCTCCTCCAACCTCACTTTCTCTCTCCTCCTCCTCTTCTTCTTCTTCTTCTAACAACAACAATGGCGACAATTCCGGCGAAAAACCATACCGAAATCAAATCCAAGTTAAAACAACACCAACAACAACAATCTCCAGGTTTCAGCAACACGACCAAGGTAAATTTTTTTTGGGCAACAAATTGAAGAAATTGATTCCGACGACTACCTAACAGCCTATGATTCCAGCAACTCGAACCTCTCTTTTTTTCCGGCGACACCGAAATCAAACACAGGTTCGATTTTTTTTCATTTTTAGATCTGATTTGTTTGGCATTTATCCTAGTTTAGGGTTTCATTTTTTCATTTTTTAGATTTGATTTTCGGTTTTAATTTTCAGATCTGAAAATTCGTTTTTTCATTTTTAGATCTGAAAAATAAAAATTTTCTACTGATGTTGGTGATAGTTCGCGCAACTGAAAATAATGGCATCTCGTTTTTTTATTTCTTATATCTGATTTTTTTGTTTACTTTTTTGCCATTTATCCTAGTATTTTCAGATCTAGGATTTTCGATTTAATTTTCTGTTGTGAAATTCTTTTTTTCATTTTCAGATCTGGATTTGGTTCTTATGTCTTCTTCCTCGAGCTCATTGGAAAACATCGCGGAATCATAGGCTGCTCACTTTCTTCCTCTATTGTTCTAGATTCAGTTTTAGATTTACATGTTATTTACATAAGTGCAATGTAATTTATTTGTATCTATTTTACATTTTTTTTTCTTATTTTAAATGGATTATGGTGGTTTGTAATAAATTTTTGACATTGTCAACCCCAGAAATGCGCACAAATAAGTTCTCTACAAATTTATGACTTCATGTTTTTTTTTAATAAAATAATAGCCATTTGCGTCGGACTCTGGGTTATGTGCGACGCAGATGAGTTGTCATCTGCGTCACACATAGCGCTGAGTCCGACGCAAATGGCAATCGCATATGACTCATGTATAGCGCTGCCTGGTGCTGGCGAGGCATCATATGCGTCGGACGTAGAGTTATATCCGACGCAAATTGCTCAACATCTGCGTCGGATGAGCATCCGACGCAAATCCTGTCTCTCTCATCTGCGTCGAGACCTGTGCCGTCGGACCTATGTCCGACGCAAATGGGGGTCCCAGGTCCGACGCAAATCGTTAATTCTGTACTAGTGCAATTCTAAAGCAATAAACTCAGATTCCATTGTAGATTTGGCAATACATGTTTGCTTTGATGATTTCCATGATATAGCTCCACCAGCAAGAGTAAAAACATAACCGCTAGTAGATTGAATTTCATCATTATCCGACACCCAATTGGCATCACAAAATCCTTCAAGGACACAAGGTGTCCTTTGATAATGCAGACCCCAATTAATAGTGCCTTTTAGATACTTCAACAATCTAATCAAGGCAACCTAATGCTCTCGATTAGGATTGTGAGTATACCTGCTCAATCTACTAACATCATAAGCTATATCAGGTCTAGTATAATTCATCAAGAATATTACACTACCAATTATTTTTGCATATTGTTCTTGGGATATACTATCACCCTTATTCCTTATCAAATGAATACTAGAATCATATGGGGTTTTCACATGAATGCAATGAAATTGATCAAACTTCTTTAATATTTTCTCAACATAATGAGATTGATTTAAAGATATCCCATATGACGTTCTAGTAATCTTTATTCCAAGAATAACATCAGCCTCTCCTAAATCCTTCATCTCAAAACAAGAATTTAGGAAACTCTTAGTTGCATTTACTACGTCTATATTGGTCCCAAAGATTAACATATCATCCACATATAGACATATGAAAACGCAACCAAGCTCATCAAATTTGGAATAAACACAAGCATCAGAATCATTTACCAAAAAACCATTTGAAGTAATAATTTGATGAAATTTATCATACCATTGTTTTGGTGCTTGTTTTAAACCATACAAAGATCTAATAAGCTTGCATACCTTGTCCTCTTGACCAGGAACCTCACATCCTTCAGGTTGCTTCATATAGATCTCCTCATTTAACTCACCATTCAAAAATGCATTTTTCACATCCATTTGATGCACAATCAAATCATGAATAGATGCAAGTGCAATTAATGCTCTAATGGTGGCTACCTTAGTCACAGGAGAATAAGTATCAAAGAAGTCTAAACCGTATTTTTGGCGATGCCCTCCAACTACAAGTCTAGCCTTATACTTGTCTAAAGACCCATCAGGCTTGCATTTCTTTGTAAAGATCCATCTACTACTTAGGGCCTTACAACCTCTAGGAAGGTCTGACAAAATCCAAGTATTATTACTCATAATAGACTCTATTTCACTGTTAATAGCCTCTAACCAAAAACTTGAGTCTACAGATCTCATGGCCTCAGCATAGGTTCTCGGGTTCTCTTCCAATACAAATGCATTAACATCTTGCTCATCTAAACACTCTTTCTCAGCTAGAAAGGTAGTAATAAAATCAGGTCCGAAACTAGACTCAATTCTAGCTCTCTTACTCCTTCTAGGTTCTAAAGTCTCACTAGATGATGCAATGTCATGATGCAAAGTAGAAGAAGATGCAGCAGGCAAGCATGATGGTACACTAACTTTCATAGGAAAAACATGCTCAAAGAATTCAACATCCCTTGACTCTCTAATAGGACCAAAACCAGAAGCATCCTTAAGAATGAGTCTATATGCAGCACTGTTAGACGCATAACCAATAAAGATACCATATACAGTCTTAGGTCCAATCTTACTCCTTTGAAAGTCAGGAAGTCCTATTTTACCCAAACACCCCCACACTTTGAGGTAACCCAAATTGGGCTTGAAGCCTTTTTCAATTCATAGGGAGTCTTATCTAACTTCTTATGGGGAACTCGGTTAAGAACATAGCAAGCAAAAAGAATAGCCTCACCCCACATGTTAGTAGGCATACTTGAACAAATAAGCATTGCATTCATTATATCCTTAAGAGTCCTATTTTTCCGCTCAGCTATTCCATTTTGTTCTGGGGTATAAGGAGCTGTAACCTCATGAATAATCCCATTAGACTCACAAAATTTCTTAAGGGAAAGTCAATCATATTCTCCACCCCTATCTGATCTCACCCTCTTAATCTTAAGGTCCAATTGGTTCTCAACTCCGGCTTTATAAATTAGAAATTTCTCTTCAGCCTCATCCTTAGAACTCAATAAATAAACCTTAGTATAACGTGAGAAGTCATCAACAAATGTAACATAATACTTCTTTCCTCCCCTACTCATGGAATTCTTAAAGTCACCTAAGTCACTATGGACTAACTCTAATAAAGTAGAGGAACGGGATACATTTTTGTTGAATGATTTCTTAGGGTGCTTAGCTTCTACACATACTTCACATTTCTCAAAAGATGTATTGCTAAAGTCAGGAATAAGACTAAGTTGTTTTAGCTTTTTAACAGATGCAACATTCAAATGACCTAGTCTAGAATGCCATAAAGACACAGACTCAACAATATAAACGAAAGCAGTAGAGTTCTTATTATCAATAACAACATCCAAAACAAAAAGTCCAGCATTACAAAAGTCTTAACCCACAAAAACACCATTTCTGGTTAATAAAAGTTATCAGATTCAAAAGCTAACTTGATCCCAGCTTTGTTTAAAAGAGAACCAGAAATGAGGTTTCTGCGGATGTCGGGGACATGCAAAACATTCTGCAAAGCAATGGTTTTCCCGGAAGTTAATTTCAGGAAAACCTTTCCTTTGCCTAGAACACTCACAGTGCTTGAGTTGCCCATGAAGACGCATTCTGCTTCTGAAACTTTGTTGTAGTCCTGGAACATCTCCTTGTTGGCGCAAATGTGACGGGTTGCACCAGTGTCCACGATCCATTCAGAAACATTGCTTACCAGATTGACCTCAGACACCACAGCAGCAATGATGTCATCTTCAGCAAGGTTGGCTTGAGCTTTGTTGTCTTTTGCTTTGTTTGGAGCTTCCTTTCTTTGACGATAATCTTTGGCAGCATGCCCATACTTACCACAAACGAAGCAACTTCCCTTGAACTGACCTTTTTCCTTGAAGTTGTTATAATTCTGCCTTATACCATGAAACTGATTTGGACCCTTACCTTCTGGTCCTTTACCTGCAGCAGCTTTATTTTCCACAAGATTAGCAGAAGAGGAAGAATGATCAACTGATTTCCCTTTGATTTGGATACGGTTCTGCTCCTCAATCTTAATGTGGGAAACTAATTCTTGCACTAGTAGAATAATTGCTTATTGTTGCGGTCATTAAGTGACCTATTGCGGCGGTTTTGGCCGCGCAGCAATAAAGGGCGCAGCAATAGGTAATTACATATTGCTGCGGTTTTTAACCGCAGCAATAGAAGAACCTATTGCTGCGGTTCTTACCCAAAACCGCAACAATATGTATTATTTTAATATTAAAAATTAGGTTTATTGCTGCGGTTCCTACCCAAAACCGCAGCAATATGTATTATTTTAATATTAAAAATTAGGTATATTGCTGCGGTTTTAGGTAAAAACCGCAGCAATAGTTGCGCATTTTTTTTTCAATTTTTTTTTTTTTTTAAATTTAAGTCTTCATACTATTCTCAACCTTAAAATGCAATTACAACCAAAAGTAACTAATAAATACAGCACACTGAATTCATGCATTGAGTAGAAATTCAAAAATAATGAAAATAAAAAATTACAATATCTAAAAGAGAAAAAAAAACAGATATTCTCATGAGGAAATCAAACTAGACCTAATTGAACATAATTACATACAAAAACTGAAAAAAAAAACTGAATAAAAAAGAATTCAAAGAAAACGAAAAGAAAACTAATTAGTAATTACATACAAAAAATGAAAATGGAAAAAAAAATAAAATGAAAAGAATTTGAGCAAACTGTATTACATACAGAAAATGAAAATGAAAAAAAATTACATTCAAAGCAGATCGACGGCGAAGGTTAAAGGTTGAGGCGAGCGATGGTGAGCGAGGCTGAGGTTGAAGGCGACCAAGGTCTTGGGGTGGTCGAACGCCGGGCATCTCGCGGTCAAGAGACGAGCGCCGATTTTCTTGTGTTCGGCGGTTGGAAGAGAGGATGCGAGATGATGATAGAGGAGGACGAGACTGAAGATCGAGCAACGAAATCTCGAAGAACGACGAGGAGAATCGGCCGACGATCTGGAGGGAGTGAGAATGGAGATCTGGGCGAGGGAGAGGAGAGATAGAAAACGGCCGACGATCTGGAGGGAGGCGAGGGAGAGGACGAGTGAGGGAGGCGTGAGTGAGAGGGAGGCGTGAGTGAGAGAGAGAGGAGAGTGAGAATCCATGGGTAATAGTGGAAACGGCGCTCAATTATAAGGCTCCCCTATTTTTTTTTAAAAAAACCCTAATGACCATATTGCTGCGGTTTTTCCAAGAAAAAATAATATTTTAATCTATTGCTGCGGTTTTTAGTGGAAACCGCAGCAATAGATCTGGTCAAACCAGTCAATAAATTTTGAAAAAATTTCCGTTGACATCTATTGCTGCGGTTTCCACCCAGAACCGCAGCAATATCCTTATTTTATATTTTACCTTTTCTTTTCACGTGATTTATTGCTGCGTATGGGTAAAACCACAGCAATACCACCGCAACAATAAGCAATTATTCTACTAGTGTTGAAGGGTAAAGTCTTTCTGCCTATGTTTCAAGGAATGAACAAAATTTTCCCAGGAAGGAGGTAATTTCTCAAGTAAACAGTTGGCTTGGAACATATCAGGAATGGCCATACCCTCAGCCACAATATCAGCACACAAATGTTCATACTCATGAACTTGATATAGCACATGTTTATCATCAGACATTGTAAACTTCAACCAACGACTACAAGCATATTTCTTAGTCCCAAAATCATCAGTACCATACTTAGCATTCAAAGCATCCCAAATATCCTTAGTATTTTTCGACTTACTATAAATCATGTAAAGGGCAGAAGTCATATAATGCAGTAACATCCCACGACAAGTCTTATTATCTTTCACAAAATCCCTAACAGAATTCTCAGGAGCAGCAACAGCAAACAAACAATAATCAACCCCAATTTGACCCAAGAAAAATTCCATCTTATCAGACCACATCTTATAATTTTTCCCATCAAACGGATCTAACTTAGACATATCAGGGACAAAGGGATTGGTAATAGGGACAACATTAAGAATACGCACATCATCATCAGGAATTTCACCAACCATAGTTCCGTAAAATAGATACAAAAAAATTCAACTTTAGAATGTAGGAACATAAACTGGTAACAACTAAAACAAACTTATCTGTTAACCGTGGCGTGAGAAGATCACTGCCCTAAAGTTAAATTTACCCCGCAACAACACACGGATTCACAACAATCAACCTCCAGGGATACACGGTTTCTGCGTTTCCGGTGTTGACAGAAAAGCAGATTGAGAAGGATCTTGAATATTGCCAAGAATAATGGAGGAGAAAGAAAGAGAGAAGAAGAGGTAATGTTGTGTGTTTTTCTCTGTCCTCAAAGAATCCCAGAACAGAAGTATATATTGGGAGAGGAAAACCAAACGAGATCAGAATATGGCTGAAATCGTGGGAAAAACGGTCAATCAATGAAGATTCTAATTGCAGTAAATCAGGAGAGAAATTAGGAAACAATCAGAAGAGATATTATGGGAAAAACGGTAACTTGAGATTGATAAAATCGGTCAATAAATGCTGACAGATTTTTGACCCAAAAAGATAGTTAAGTTAAGTTTATTCCCCATTCCTCAAGGCCCATGGCCCTGGCCCGGTCCGGGCGGCGGCGGCGTGTTTGGCAACCACACATCACCACATACCCACTAAAAACCTCATTGCTACTCAACTCAAAGGGTAGAGAAAGAGTAATGGTTAAAAACCTTACTCTTTCCTTCTATTCTTTCAATGTGGGACAAAAGATAAAAGAGACTCTTCATGTTCTTTTGAAGCAAACTTAGAGTTTCTACTAAAAACTCCAACAACTCTCTTATTTTTTCAAGCTACCCTGCTTGTTTGGGCTACACCTGCTTGCAAGCAGATTTATTTTTTCTCTCTCCAGTGGTTAAGCTACAGCTACATATTTAGCAAAAATTACAAGCATACCCTTATATGAAACCATTGGAGATGCTCTTATATAGATTAAGTTGGCTATAAGGAGGCCTAACTAGTTACTACTAGCTAGCTAGACCCATGTAGCTGAATTTCATGATTGTGCTCAAACTTTAGACCTCAGCAACTAATTAGAGATCTATAACTTGAAATGGATTACTATCATCATGGATTAAGAGAGCATCAGTATTTTTTGGCACACATCACACGTGTATTAAGTTGCTACAAATAGAACTAAAATTTAACCACTGAAATGGTGAATAATTTATTAAAATATACACTTTAATTGATTATATTCGGAGTGATTATTCTTTGTTAATTCTTGGAATTTAATGCATTCCTTCTACATTCAAGTATACCTTGCATATGATGCATCCAACTATCTTACTTATTGCTCATTGAAATTCATAAAAACCTGAGCATTAAAATGATCGAGTAAAAAAATTTTTTTAGTTCATTATGCACACGATAAACCTATTTGCATAGTAAAATTTATTGTGATTTAACATAAAGATTCCCCATGTTTTTGTTTTCTGCTATTTCCTGAACCATTTTTGAGACATTTTTTTATAATCTTGGGACATTTTTTATTTTATCACCTTTTGCTTTTTCCTTGTAAAATATGCTTATTTGAGTTCTTTAACCTCACCACTAACCGGTTGGGATTATATGCTCATTTTGTATTACATTTTAGGCTCTGATCCCTTCTCTTTTTGATACATGTGCACAAATTGACAATGTTTCAAAAGGAGGAAGGATCACGATATTAAATTAGACTCAAAATAGGACGCAATATTCTAACTTCAGGAAAAATAAAGGGAGTATTCAATTTGCGAAATCATAAAAAATAAAAAATAAAAATCCGATCCATGACTATAACGGCCTGTTTGGTTAGTGGTCATAAATAGTGGTAATGGTAATGAAATTTAGTGTAAATTTGTAAAGAAGTTCTCATGCCAATGACCATGAGAATGAAACTTTATCACAAAACATTGATTTCCCTTTATAAATTTCCATTACCACCCAATACCACCTTCTCAAGTGGTAATGGATAGTAATGCGATTTTAGGAAGAAAATGAATATCTTGGGATGGAGTAGCATTACCTTAGGTGATGATATTAGATTTCTAATACAAATTTACACTATAATGCATTACCATTCTCATCATTTATGACCTCTTACCAAACAGGGCGTGAGATTATATGATGTATGGAGGAGCACCATTAATGGCATAAGTCTCGGCTATGGTAGTACTGTGGAGAACAAAAATAACTTTACACGTAGCTCCACATGATAAGCTCTTTTATTCCTCCTTTCTTCTCTCTCCCCCACCTTGGAACTGTAATCATTACCTTTGAATGGCATCTGCAAGAATGGAAACTCCAATGACTCTTAACAAAGATTATTCTTTTAGTAATATTGATTGCATCACCTATTATTGAAACTTGTCATTATTATTTGTTCATAATCCTACTTGCCACTTCCTAAACCGCCTTTTTTTTTCGGGTGTTAGTGCTTTTGCAAATTACCAAGGGATTTGATCAGATCTATATTTCATGAGCTTAATTATTCATTAGAGATTACTTTGCTGGAATTTTCGCTTTTGTTCCATGACTTCTTTGATTAATGTCTTAAACTTCTTCCTACCTGCCCTCTTCACTAACCGCTGCTTTTTAAAGTTAATTACTTCTTCTGTTTCAAAGTATTTGAAATGTTTTGATTTTTAAGCTATTCACTCACTCCCATTTGATCGTGTTTTGGGAATTCAATGTAAGAAAAAACATAGTCATGTGAGATCTTGTTAGATCTATCTCGACATACAGTTTCAATATATCAACTTTTTAAATTTTTTACCTAGGAATTAGAAATATTAGTTATTAAAGTTATGAGTTGGCAAGCATATCCGGAAAAATGTTTCAAGTTATATTAAATGGAGGAAGTATTTGTTGTACCAGATTAGCTTCATGTGCATAATTTTTTATATGTAGCCTATTCTTCTAGGATAGAAAGAGTATTCACCTCTAATAGATGCCAAACTAATTTACTGGTAAATTTTTAAGGGTGGTAAGTAAAATTTGGTAAATTAGGATTGAATCTTACTAGTCTTTGTGGCTATACCTAAAACACAATGTAGAAATATATCTAAGCTCCATGGACAAAGAGGTGAAGGTTATTCATTAAACTTATGATATAGTAAGAATTGTTTAAATTATTAGTTCAGATGAAGATTATATTTTTAATAATTTATATTATTCACTTTAAATGTCATATGATTTAGTGCCTGTTAAAGTGATTAATATTAGTTTTTTTGAGTTCATACAAGGTATAAAGGACAGTACATATAATGTCTCAAGTGAATGGGCCAGAGGAAGATATGAACCTACTCAGTTCTCAATTCTCTTAAGTAGAGTAAATAGTATTAGTGGCGGGTAGAAGGTCTTGTATTTAACAATCTAACCCGATATTAACTTTTCTAAAACAAATTAACTTTAGATAAACTTTATTAAAATATACTTAAATTATTTTCTTGTATAACTAATAGCTTGTTTCATCGTCAGATCGTCTCATATGCGAACTTGGAGGTTGCAATCACGGTAGCAATAAGCCTTTCAGATATTGGAACATTCATGAAAAGAATAAACAACAAGACAAGAAAAGAAAACTTAGGACGAAACTAGTAAACAGAAGTAGGAAGGGCTACAGGATTGGCCTATTTTAGGTTAAAAATACCTGATATGTGAAACAAGTGCTGTTAACCATATGTTCTTGGTTAATGTTTCATAGTCATCCAAAATCATGAGGGTATCATGATATGGGTTTTATCACAAATATGTTTTACAAGATAAGAAAATCAAATAAATTACAAGTAGAGGCAGCTAGAGGACAGATTGGGTTGAAAAAGGACAAAAAAATTCCATACACTACCCTCCAAGAACCTACCCACATTTCAAATTAAAACCAAAATCCTCAAATCAACTTTTAATTATTTTAATTGCAACAACCAAAAAGCAAATTTCATCATGTATATATCTCTGTCCAACTAAAGCTTCCACTCACTTGCCCTTTTATCCTCCTTCCATCTTTTCTTTTCCAAATCACAAAGAATAGCCCAACACTAAAACTCAAATCCAGTCAACTTAAAACTTGCAAAAACCCAAACTTTCTCTTCTCTTTCTTCTCTTCAGTTACTAACACATAGAAACAAATCTCATCTTGCTTTTGCTTTTCCACTTTGCTTACTTGATCTAAAAAAAAAAACCTTCCTATACCATCTTTTTAACACAAAATTTAAGAAAAAAAAATCACCAAAAAGGAGCTAAAGAGATGATCCAAGAACTATTAGGAGGAAATAGTGCTCCTACAAGTTTTTTAGGTGAGAGAAAGATTTCCATCCCTTTCTCTTCTCCTCCTTCCACAACATGCCCTTCTACCACACCAATTCTTACTACTACTTCCATTGCAACAACCACAGCTTCAGCAGCAACGTTAGCAAACGCCTCGAATTCGGCGAGTAGTGGTGGTGGTGGTGGTGGTGGTAATAACAACTCCACCGAGGCTAACGCTAGCCAACAAAACCTGAGGTGTCCAAGATGTGACTCTACAAACACCAAGTTCTGTTACTACAACAACTACAATCTCACTCAACCTCGGCACTTTTGCAAGACATGTCGGAGGTACTGGACTAAAGGCGGTACCCTCCGAAACGTTCCGATCGGAGGCGGGTGTCGTAAGAACAAGAGCACAACAGTAAATGGCTCAAACACTTCCTCAGGTTTTGCAAAGTCATCTACAAATGCCATGGCTAAAGCCAAGGCTACCTTATCAACTGAGTTGCTAGTTAATGGCAACCCTGGTTATCTTGGAAACGGGTTGTTGGATCATCTTCATCATCATTCGGAGCTCCAATCAAACCCAATCCTTTGGCCTTCACTTCCACAAAACTCTCACATCTTGTCTTTGCTTAGAGGCTCTAATAATCACTTCCATAACCCTAACCCTAACCCTAACTCGCTTTCGAGTGTTTTTAATGGTGTTAAAACTGAGGGTTCAAATTCAAATACTACCACCACTCTCGGGTTGGATTCGTATGGTAATGGAGCTTCATCTTTACTTGGGTCATATCCAAGGAGTAATAACCAACACCAAGTAAATGGGTTCTCATCTGGAGTTCAAGATTATGTTCAACAAAATGGGAATAGTAGCAATATTCTAGAGCTATATCAGAGGTTAAAATCATCATCTAATTACAGTAGTTATTGCGGCAATGAAAATCCGGGTACGGTTATCTTAGGTAATATGGTTGGATCAACATCACCATCTTCTCCAATGCATACAACTATATTGGATTCAGCACCTGTTGTAGGAGGAGATAATTATGGAGGTTATAGCTTCATGACTTCTCCTGGAATGTCTGGCTGGTCTGAGTATCCAATAGTACCTATCAATGGTGCATATCCTTAAAACTATATACACTTATATATATATATATATATATATATATGGCTTTGTTTAATCTTGGCCTTTTTTTTTTTACCTTGTTCTTCTTGTTTTGGGGGGTGTTTATGTAGTTTCACTTTAAATTGCTCTTTTCTATGAGTTGCCTCTAAGTTGCTGATTGTTTCTCTTCATTGTAGTTAGGTTGGGGTTTGAGGTATATGAATTAATATGGCTAATTACTCTTTATGATATGTTTATTGTAATGTTATTCTTGTTTCATACATTTATGTAAGCTCTAGCTTGTAGTGAGAGTGATCTTTGGTTCAGAAGTTGAACCCTTGGTCCTGATGAAAAATTATATTATGCATGTTCAAGGCTAATTGTGAAATTAATGATAAATCTATCTAATTTCTAGTATATAAATTGATTATATGGTGATGAATTGTATGAACTTTTTTCTCAACACTGAAGATTTTTTCGAATTACTCTTGACCAACTTGTTGAACAATAACAAGGCGATCCTCCTTTCTTGTTATGTTTTTTCATATATCAGATGATTTGGGTGTTCATGGTAGGGAGATTGATCTTCTAATTTGTTTTCTTGAGATAAATGATTGTCAATTGTCATGATAGTCAAAAAATAAGTTTGTTAAACTTTAAGTAGTCTTAATGAAGTTTAAGTTTTGAAGGTTAGACTAAAAATTTCCGAACAATTCCAAATTCATCATTGTGATATGTCCACAATTTTTCCCTAGTTCCAAATTTATCACTGTGATATGTCCGCAATTCCTTGACGAGGCAATTATAGACCTACAAATATTTGAGAGCGATGTATACCACAGTGATAACTTTGACATTATTCGCATTTTTCCACTTCTATGAAGCATAAATCTACGCACAATCCAAGTTCAGTACTGTTAAACTACTGTCCAATAGAGAAAAGGGTCAATAATCTATCCACTAGGTTTGTCACATATACAACATGAGATAGTGAGTGCTAGGTTTCTGCTTGTAGCTGTGAGAATCTGCTCTGATTTTCTCCTTAGATTCTCCATATCTCAAGACTTTATAATATGTGCATAAATGTCTCCTTTCACGAACTAATAGTTAAAATTTTTAAGTCAACTGAAATGCCATTTGATCTCTCATGTTTTAGCATTTTTCAAAAGCATGATGATTAAACAAGTATATTAAATGTTTCTAATTTAAACCAAGCGGATCAAATTCAATTGAGACTGAATTATCGGTGGTGAATTTGCGGACAAAAATTAAATTTTTGATTATTTGAGGGGCAAGGAGAACGTCACGAAGGGCAAAAGGTGTTTTGTGGAGGTGAGTGTGCCCATAACCCGTTATCGGAATGCGATTGCCATTACCAACTAAAATATTATTATTAGTGCTTAACTTAAACGAGGGCAAGAGAGTACCTGAGTTATGGGTCATGTGAGAGGATGCTCCGGAATCCATATACCAATTGTCGTCCGGTTGTTGAAGATGCATTGTTGAAAAAGCATGGCCCAATTCAGTAGGGGTCATAAGAGGCCCATAGGGAGCCATAGGAGATGCCGTGTGGGCTTGCTGCTGCTGGGCAATTGGATAGCGTGCCACTGGGGGGACTGGGCCAGGGCCTTGAACACGTTGCTGCTGGGGGTAATTATAGGGAGCCTGGGCCCAATTGTTAGGAGTCTGTGCAAGAGCCCAATACGCTGGGTGTGGACTAGGGGCCCAATATGTGGGTTGGGGAGACCACGAAGGAGCCTGTTGAGGCTAGTTTTGCTGCTGCTGTTTGCCCCTACCACGCCCTCGACCCCGACCACCATATTGGCACCCACAACGTCCTCGGTCACCAGGACAGCTGCCGCCGCCGCCACCTCCACGGGACTGTTGCTGCTGGGCTGGTGGTGTAGAGGATGATGCAGCAAGTTCAGTTTGTGTATTAAAAGACTGGGCCGTGGTATTAGGCTCTTGAGCTCGGCGAGATTCCTCAAGTAACAGGCGAGAACGGGCATGCTCGAACGATGGAAGTGGATCGGTCTGTTGAATCATGGATGCTACAGTATCAAAGTCAGTGTTTATAAGACCCGACACCATACGTAATACAACCTTTTGCTCAGAGACAATTTGATCAACGTTGGCAAGTTGATCTTTAAGACTTTTTAATTGTTGACAATATGCAGAGATATCAGTAAAATTGGAAAGGTGAAGAGCATTAAATTGATTTTCCAAGTACACAGCCCGGGTGTGTTTATTATCTTGAAAAATAGCCCGAAGACGATTCCAGGTTTCTTGAGCAGTAGCACCACGATAAATAACGGTTTGAAGAAGATCCGGATAGATAGTACCATAGATCATGGGTTACATTTATATCCTTCTACTTGTATGTTGATGCTGATTGGGGTGGGTGTCCTGACACTCGTCGTTCCACATCTGATTATTGTTATTTTCTTGGAGACAACCTTATTTCCTGGTCATCTAAGCGTCAGGCAACTCTTTCTCGTTCAAGCGCCGAAGCAGAATATCGCGGTGTCGCTAATGTTGTTGCTGAGTCTTGCTGGCTTCGTAACCTCCTACTTGAGTTACATTGCTCTCTTAGTCAAGCCACTCTTGTTTATTGTGATAATGTCAGTGCTATCTATCTGTCAAGTAACCCTGTACAACGTACACCAACGCACCAAACATGTTGAGATAGATATTAATTTTGTTCGAGAAAAGGTTACGTTGGGTCAGGTCCGGGTTCTTCATGTTCCTTCCAGATATCAGTTTGCAGACATCTTCACAAAAGACCTCTCTCGACAATTATTCACAGATTTTCGATCCAGTCTTAGCGTACGCCCTCCTCCCGCTATGATTGCGGGGGTGTGATAGAGAATATATTTAGGATCATATTTTCTCATCGGTTTAGGATAATATTTGTATAATCCCTATATAGTTTGGATTCCTAACATGGTTAGGATTATTATTTTGTAAACACTATATATATTGATCAATGGGAATAGTCTAGATTTACGGAGTTTTACACAATCTAACAGTTATCAACTAGTGCTTGAATCTTGACAGATATATATATAGCAACTTCAGCCAATCAAGATTCGAGTTGTATTTGATGCTAAATACTCCACATTCTAAACACTCGGTTATGTGTTCATCTGCCTACTTAGCTTGTGGACTAAGATTATCCCGTAGGATTGCATCTCATTTCCCTGTCATCGATTCTAATTAATCTAAAGCCTAGTAGCAAAATGAAATAAAAGACGTATCCATTATATGAGAGCCAATTTCTTAGCTTTTAATTTTATCAAAGATTTATTTCAAAAAAAAGTTCTAATCAAAGATCCAATTTCAAGAAAAATAATTTTTCCACTTGGTCAATTGATTTAGAGTTATTATGATGTAAAAATGGGCAAGGTAGCTCTTGTTGTTAGAAACAATTGAACGAGACTATGATGAATTGAGGATGCACATCTACTTGGATGTTTTTAATTAAGAATTGGGATGAGTTAACATTAGTAACTTACTAATCTCTATTATAAAAGTGAAGGAGGAGCAATGGTGTCCCCCTATTAAATTACAACTCTACCCTCAATAATAAGAAATAATAACACCATACATAATAATTATATACAAAACATTCCAAAATAAATTTTCAATCAACTCAAAACCTTCCTCAATTAATCATATCAATAAATTTAAAGTTCAAGGCTTTAAGCACAATCAAGGCATATTGGACATCACGTTTGACAAATAAAATTAAAAATGAAAAGTAACCATGTACTAAACTATACACAATATACAAAATACGGAGTAACACATTTTTTTTTGAGGGGAAACGCGAACACCGTTTTATTAAGCTAGATCAAGTTCTGCCAAAGCAGTAATGCTTTGGGGAAAAGAGTTCGTACATACAAATTCCGAATTAAAATCAACATTCCACCTAGCCATTAAGTAAGCAACGGTGTTTCCCGCGCGTCTAACATGATGGCAACTAAAAGCCATAAAAGAACTACTAAGAGATAAAACATCTTGTATAAGTAGGAAGATGGGTGCATAACCCATTTGTGATTGTGAGATAGCAGTAGTGATGGTCGACGCATCACCCTCAAGGCACACCTTAGAGAATCCTAGCCTGCGAGCCAAGATAACCCCGATGCGCACTGCAGCAGCTTCTGCCATCCTCGCCTCCCAAGCCACATCTAACCAGGTAGCTGCAGCAACCAGAAGCTTCCCATTCCAGTCCCGAATGACAACTCCAAGACCCACTCCTCGATTGTCCATAACATGAGCATCGAAATTCACCTTGACCCACTCCACCTCCGGTTTCTTCCATGCCACCTGTGAAGATATTCTAGGTGGGGTTGTAGTTTGCCCCACTCTGTTAGAAAAAATTCGCATATCTTCCACGAGCCTCCAAAAACCCATAGCCAAGTACATAGGTGAAGGAGGGGACGCATAAAAAATGGACTTGTTTCGACATGTCCAAGCTGCCCATAACAGTGTAGCAAACAACAACAAATCTTATTTGTTCAACTTACCAACAAACCACATAAAGAGCATATCAAAAGAGGATCTAGGGGAATCTTTAAAGTAATCAATAAAACCACTATTTTTCCAAATCTCCTGGGCATGTATGCAATCACATAGAGAGTGTATAATGGTCTCTTCATTTCCACATAGTTGGCATGTCTTGTCGTGTGAGATATGCCTGAAGAAAAGTCATTCCTTCACCGCCAAACATCCCTTGCACGCTCGCCACATAAAATATTTCGAGTTTATTTGGGCCATCCAGCGACCATACAACTTTCCACATTTCATTTTCATGTTGCCCTGCAGTGATTTGCCACGAGCGGGTAGGACCCAACATTCCCATCCAATAGCCAGATTTTACGGAATAAATCTCGTTTGAGTTCGGTCACCAAAACCAACAGTCCTTTGGCCAAAACTTCGAAAGGGGTATATCACGTATTTTTGCAGCATCATCAACAGAGAAACAGGTCGCCAATAGTTGCTCATTCCATCCCCCAGAATCGTAATCAATGAGCTCAGCCACCCTCATGTTCGGATTCACATCATGAATTGGTGTCGAAACAAATTGATTCCCCTCTCCCGGAAGCCAAGCATCCTCCCACACTTTTACATCCTCACCATTTCCCACTCTCCATTTAGCTCCCTCCAACAACAGAGCCTTCGCACCCTAAATGCTACGCCACGAGTAACTCGGATCAAAGCCACGATAAGCCTCCATAAACTCAGAATTTTTGAAATACCGAGCTTTGAGAAGTTTATATAACAATGATGTTTTATCACTACATAACCGCCAGCATTGTTTTGCTAAGAAGGCTTGATTAAAAACTTTCAAATCTCTAAAACCCATACCCCCCATGGATTTTGGCAAGCAAAGGGACTCCCAACTATGCCAGTGAAGCTTTCTCTCATATCCATTTGTACCCCACCAGAATTTAGCTAGCAATGAATGGATTTCATCAAGTAACCCTTCCGGAAGACGGAAGATACTCATCATATAAGTCAGAATCGCCTGTGCAACATCCTTAATGAGCACTTCCTTCCCTGGGCGAGATGATAACTTTTCCTTCCACCCATTAAGCTTCTTCCATATTCTTTCTTTAAAACAAGCAAAAATCCCCTTCTTTGATCTTCCTATGATTGTCGGCAAGCCTAAGTATTTTTCATGTTTATCAACTTCCCTAACTCCAAGAGTCTCCACAGTTTCCTTCCTCCGTTCGACAGACACTTTTTTGCTAAAAGCAACCTCAGTTTTGCTTAGATTGACTTTTTGACCCGAAGCTCTCTCATATTTACTGATAATATCAGCAACTATAGAGCATTCTTGCATATTTGCTCTGGCAAATAAAATACTGTCATCTGCAAAGAAAAGATGAGAAATTCTTGGAGCCCCGTTACATATTTTTACTTTATGATGAATAGCATAATTCCTGGCTGCTCTTGTAAGCAACATAGAAAAAGCGTTAGCACATAGTAAAAATAAATAGGGAGAAATGGGGTCACCTTGCCGGAGGCCACGCCCTGGAATTATCGAGCCAGACACGCTGTTGTTATACTTGAAAGAGAAAGAGATACTATACAAACAACTCATGATTTTCTGAATCCACTGATCATTGAACCCAAATTTCATCATTACATGCTCTAAGAAGCTCCACTCCACCCGGTCATATGCCTTACTCATATCCAGTTTTAGAGCAATCGTTCCATCCTTCCCCTCTCCCTTACGTTTAATGTAATGAAAAATCTCGAAAGCAATGAGAGCATTATCTGTTACCAATCTTCTGGGCACAAAAGCACTTTTGTTTTCAGAAATCAGCTCCCCCAAACACCCCTTCAATTTGTTTGCCAGAACTTTCGAAACAATTTTATATAACACATTACATAAACTTATTGGACGAAACTCTGACACATTTTTCGAGTCTGCGCATTTAGGTATAAGAACAATACATGTTTTGTTCACATCATGCAAATCCACCTCTCCTCTCCACCATTTTTTCACAAAAAGAATGACATCCGGGCCCATAATATGCCAAAATTTTTGGAAAAATAAAGCATGCATTCCGTCTACACCGGGGGCTTTATTAGGGTGCATTTGAAACAAAGCTGACCTGATTTCCTCACCATTCGGCTCCCGAAGCAGCATCTCATTCATCTCGGCTGACACTCGTGGCTCTAAGCTATTCGATATTACGAAATACGAAGTAACACATTGAATAACTACAATCTCAATAATGTTTTTATCTCAAAAAAAAATCTCATTTTCAATTACAAACACTTAACAAAAAAAACTCAAGAGGCTTGGAATATCATAACTTTTACAATTAACATAAGTAGTAAAAAAATTCAAAAAAATTGAGTATTACTCACAACCGTAAATACACAATAGTCTTTAAAAGGTAATGCAAAATTACAATAAAAAATTTGCACTTTTGGTTATAAAATGATCGTCAATATAAAAAAAATGTACATAATGCAAAGAGAAAAAGACACCCAGAATTTAACAAAAAAAATGTTATGTAAGTGCAATTTCTCTTCAAAATAATACAAATCAATTCAATTTTTAAAATCGAAAATAAAAGAAATCATTCTTAAAATCACATTTAAAGTGGGTGAAATCATACGTTTCTATGATAATGATTCGCTTAAAATTATAATCAGCCAACCGATTCTATATTATTTTATGACTGAATAACATCACTAAGTCAAAAATGTCACCGCACGCAAAGCGTGCATATAAGACTAGTTCCCTATAAGTCACTCCGAATTTGTTAATTTATGTGACAAGGAAGCATCAAATTTAGAAAGTGATACAAGATTACTCTTTTTTTAAGGCTAAGTTATACAAATAATTCTTACATTAAATTACACAAAATGAATAGTTTTGGCCAAGCCCAAGACATTATAAGGTATCCATGACAATTAATTAGTTTAAGGAAATGGGGAAAAAACACTTCGGCTAATCCCCTCCATCCAAACCTTTGTACTCCCTCCGTCCCTTATTAAGTTTTCCATTTCTAATTTAGGCACTATTTATAGGTAAAGAAAATCCTCAAAAAAAAGTTCCAATATATACGAAAAAATATAGTCATGTGGGATCTTGTTTGATTCGTTTCAATGAGTACATTAGGAGAATCACACTTTTATAAGTTTAACTAATATGTAACTAAAGATAAAAAAAACGTGCACTGGCAAACGTGCACTTAAATAATGAAAAATCTTATAAGGGACAGAGTTCCCTATCTCGCCCAAGTCCATGAAAGCATGGAACCAATAATTAAGCTGAATCTACGCTTTGTTATCTATGTTTGTTTGATTTCTATTTATCCATCATGCCATAATGGGTCGGGCCTTGGTAGGGTGGGTTATAATTGAACAAGTTGGGACTGGTGTCGGCCTCTGAACAACTATTTCTAGGATGCGCGTCAAAGTTATTATTTGAACTAGCCCCATTTCGAACTTGTATTTTTAAACATCGCCAAAACATCATCATCATCAGTATTATCACCATTGCTAGGCTTTACTTTCTATGGCATATCATCATCATTACTCTAGCGAAGATCCCTTACATCGTCAAAAATCAGCAAGCCCCATTCGTAAGGTCGTTTAATAGGGTGTTCAAATGAAAGTGAGTGTGACATGAGGTATAACACAAGGCTTTCAGAAGTGGAGGGGCTAAAATTTTATAGGAAGTTCAAACAAAACAAAAAAAAAAGCAAAAATTCTTTTTACTTTTTTCTATCTTCTACCACATGGTCGGCTTATGATTCGTTAAACCATTAATTTCTCACTTGTTAACCCCGACATTGACATAAACAAAGACTACCAAATTATTTGAAACGGCCGTGTGCATCAGCTTGCATGAATCATGACAAGTCATTAAATTGATAGCACATTATCAGTCATTACTCATTACTAAAAATTACACGAAGCCATAATCCTTCCAAAAGGTAGAGGTGGCACTGTGGGTCGTTTTAGATTGTAAAATGGCCTTTGTTATTGAGTATTTTCTTTTTATTAGCTTTGGTGGGCTGGAAAACCGAACTATTATTCAAACTGGTGTAGATATCTACAGCTTCTTTAGGCCCAAAGTGATGTCCCAAAAATTAGAACTTGGGCTCATCGTATGGATTAGGAGAAGAAATACAAAATATACACCGTACATCAAGGTATTACTCATTTGCAGAGTCTAAATAAGTAAGGGTTTTTCTAACCTCTGCTATAAGGTATAGGTTAAGAATCTCAAGATTTCATAAAAAAAATTAATACCATAAGATTTTATTTGGGGATAAAAAATGAGGATATATACCTGAGATAGAGATAATCATGTAAGATTTTTAAGTTTGGTTGGATTTTGAAATGGAAATTTTTATAATGATATCTTATATAGGATTTTTATTGCTCTTAACTTATGCCACTCCAACAAGTAAATGAGCAATCAGGTAATATTTGGTCATTTGGTAAGAGTCGTACCAAGTGTATAAAATAAATTATACACAAATTGGACCTACAAGGCTGCAATTATGTTGTTTTTTTGCAATTTTGTCCCTTTTCAAACCATTTTCTGATTGTGCAAAAGGCATGAACATTATGTATTGTATAGTCATCTTGCATAAAATGGCATATATGTTCAGGGTCGGCCCTGACATTTTGTAGGCCCAGGGCGACATAATTTATAGGGGCCCTTTTTCCCTTAATACTATAATTGTAATTTTAGACTTTTGAGTTTTGAGTAGTACATAATGCTGTTGTAAGAAAAAAGAACATAACTTGACGAGCCAGTTTTTTATTTTCATTATATTTTAAAGAAAAATCAATCCATACCCATTAAAAAGTGAGAACTTCATCTACTGTAGCTTAGGAACAGTGAAATGTCTATTTCGCCCCTTCTACTCCACCCAAAGTTACAGTGAAATGGCTGTTTTGCCCTTGCTTTGCTTACGATGCCTTCTGCTGTTCTTCTCTTATCATCTCATTCATCTCCATCGTTCATCTCCTATGACTGACCTAATTTCTTCCTTCTTCTTTTCACCTCTTTCCATACCACATCGTTCATCGCCTCTTACCTAATTTCTTCCCTTCTCTTTCCACCTCTAACCTAACCACTTTAATTAACAGTGGAATGTGTATTTGGAGGCTATCGTCGGAGTTAATGAGGTTTTCGTCGGATTCCGTTCCAACTTGGCCGGCTGAGAGTGGGTTGATCTTGAAATGGCGTCCTAGGGACATAGTAAGTTTCTTTAAATTTTCATTTCGTGCGAATAATTTTAAGGAGGTGAGAAATTGTGATGTACAAGAAAAGTATGTGTATGTATTTGCTTATGTTGTTTTTGAAAAAATTCAGGTCTAATTGAAATTATTTGTTTGAGCTTTAGGTATCCTATATTTTGATAGTGGTGTTATAGTGGTGTGATACTTTTGGGAAGTTCATGTAACATAGTCTTAGTTTTATCTAATACATAAATGATGTTGATTATGAGCTTGGACGGGGATAAAATTGAACTATAATTGGCAAATTCTAAACAATAGTACTTGAGAATGTTTTGATGGCGAGATGACTATAGAATTTCATAAGCTAAAGCTAATTGTTGTACGTTTGCATTTGTGGTTTTCTAGATGTGATATTTGGAAAATTATGTGGTTATTTAGGATCAATGCGATAATGGAGTTGGGTTTTTGGAGCTTATGTTTAGTAATAATTATCTTTAATTAATCCAAGAGTTTTTTTTGTTCTTTGGTTTTAGATACTTCCAATGTTTTATAGTTCTGTCATATCTGTTTATAGCTCATGCTTTATGAATTTTTCTTAGGAAAATGAGTTGGTGAACCTAATTTAAGTAGTTGATATCTTCCCCATGATTTGTGTAAGGTGCAAAAAAATGTATAGATCTTAATAAATGGCAGTGTTCAACTCTAGAGAACATATACTCAGGCAAGCCTCGTGAATAAGAAACTGACATGGTGAAGCATTTTCTTGTTTTTCTCTCTGATGTCTTCATTCAGGTCAGAGCCTGTCTGGTGTGGTTGGAACTCCGGCTTATGTTGCTCCCGAAATTTTGGTGGGTGAATATTCAGAAAAGGTGGATATCTGGAGTGCTGGTGTGCTTCTTCATGCTCTTTTACTTGGTGTTTTACCCTTTCAAGGAAGCTCTTTGGAAGCTTGTTTCGAGTCCATCAAGAGTGTGGATCTTAACTTTGATAGTGGCTTGTGGTTATCAGTTTCACAGCCTGGTAAGGGACAAGTTGCTCGTATGCTAACAAGAGATGTTTCAACAAGACCATCTGCTACTGATGTTCTAAGTAAGTGAAGTCTTTCTTATCAGTCTTTCTCTGCAGTGAAGTATTGCTCCCTTTTCTGCTTTACTTCATAGGAATGCCTCTTGTAAATGAAAAAAACTTGCCAACTTTTGCTTCTTCTAGAATAGGTAATGTGATCATATAATTGCACCCTTTTCCACACATGTCTTGATTATTGATTTTATTTTCAAAGGCATCTAGATGCCAATTACCTCATATATCGATGCAGAAGAATGACAAACTTTGAGGAATAAGGAATTTTTAGAGGATCTTACTTTATGAGAGAGTGAAATTCTATTTTTTCTATATTTTTTCTTGCCTGTTCAGTTTGTAGGTGTAATGGTAGACCTTTTTAAGTGCATATATGCACACCAACTTTCATTCGTGGGAAACAGCTGGGGCTTGGGCGCTTGAAAGATAGTAAGAATACTTTCTGTGTACGTTCTATTGTAGTTGCATCATTGGGGCTTGGTGGCACACATATTGAGGAACTCATGTGATGGGGAGACAGATAGAGAGACTCAAAGAGAGAAAAACAAAAAGGTCCCCATGTGATAGGAGAGAGATAGAGAGAGCCAATCACCAAATAAGGCAATGATGCAATTAATATGAAACATTCTGAATGAAAAATGATGCAATCGTAATGGAACGGAGGAAGTAGATATTTGAAATATAAGAAAAAGATGCAATCTTTAGGCACTTCTCCTGTGATTTAAAGAGAAATATACGAAGATCTAAGCTTTGCTGGTTGTTGAGTTTTTTTAGAGTGATATCAGTATGAGAAATGGAACGGGGGAAGTAGATATTTGAAATATAAGAAAAAGATGCAATCTTTGGGAATTTCTCCTGTGATTTAAAGAGAAATATATGAAGATCTAAGCTTTGCTGGTTGTTGTTGAGTTTTTAAAGAGTGATATCAGTATGAGAAATGGTGGGATACTTTTTATTTGGCAGATCTTAATGTTTGATTCACACTGTTTAAAAGCCATACTCCCGACAGCTCGTACATCACATGTTGCTTTGTCTTGTTGAGATAAGATTGGAATTTTACATACTGCAGCAGAGTTGAACTTCGTTGGCGGCTCTCCCAGGGTTCTCTAATCTAGGATCCTTGGGAAGAGGATCAAGTTGGCCCAATTTTATGCATGTACTATTGTATCTGAGGACGCCTTGCTTTCTATTTTTCTGCATATGTGCTTTGAGTTCTCTTTTCTTTTTCGTGTTTACTTGATTAGTTGATGTGCGGGTGCACTTGATTATGGAATTGATTTGTTGTTATTGGGTATTAGCATATCACTGGGAAATAATTATTTCTTTGACTATTGTAGTCTGCAGGTAGCTGTTGTATACACTAAATTCTTCTAGAGATGTGCGATTTATATCTTTTGGTTTCGAACGCTTTCTCTTAGCTCCTTCTTTTTTCTCTCTCCCGCTTGGCGAGGGGAGGGGGTTTGACGGGGGTGGGGTGGCAGTCATGTATTTAGTGTGGAACTTTGCACTCATGTGTTTGAATACTTTAATGTTTATGTAGCTAACTGTGTATTTTTCTCACATTGCCAATTTAACTTGTGTCTGACTTTCCCATTGTGTTCTGCAGAAAGTAGCAATTGCAGTACAATGCTCCGGATACCATTTACTTTTGGCAGGTTAAAAAGGACTTGCCTTTTTGAAGTACTCTTGTATGCCATTTATGTAATTTTATTGAATCTTGCTTTTCTTACCAGGCACGACGGATACAAGAGTTGGCTATGAGAAATTTCGAGAACCTATAGGCAGAGAGTGATGATAATGATCCAAAACCAGAACCCAAGGTTGTAAGGAGGGGAAGACCGCCAACGGAGAATTTTAAGAGACCACCAGGTAGACCTCCACTAGAGAGGGCTAACTCTGACTTTCCTGTACTGCTACTGGTGGAACTACAAATCGATCTAACAATGAGGTGACAAAAGCATCTCATCTAGAAAGGTATTGATCAACTGACTCAGTGGCACAGTCCTTATATAGTTATATGGCTCTTGATATGGCAAGGCTTATGTTGGCTGGATTCGACCATCGCCTCCTGTCAAAGGTATTCTTAAATTCTACTTTTCTCTTCTTCTTTTCTTCTATATCTTCGTCTTCTTCACTATTGTTACATTTGTTAGAGATGAGCAAAGAAAATGCGATTTCTCCAAAGAGGAGGCAGTAGATGTTTTCTTCTCTAATTGTTGAATCTTTGATGTGAAATTATGATTGCTAAATTTTGAGAATTTTTACTTAAATTTCAATTTTGCTTGTAATTTGGTTTGCCGTTAGTGTTCTCATATAAAGCTACAGTACTAAGCTACAATTTGGTTTGCATCATATGTTTGCTTCAGGTACCTTTGGTCGGGTATTGGAGTGCTGGGATCGTGAGCGGAAAGAATGATCGCCATAAAAATTGTACGTGCAATAAGAGAGTAACGGGAGGCAGCAATGATTGAAATTGATATGTTGTAACAACTGGGTAAACATGATAAAGGAGGCAATCGGTGAGTAATTTGTCCTTGTTGCACTTGCATCTTTGTGCTTGCTGTTGTGTGGCATTGTCATGGAGGTTTTTAAAGTTTGAATGCAATGGTTGAATTTGGTTTGTTCCTTGCAATTGTGTGCAAATAAGAAATTGGTTTGATTATCATAACCATATTTGTATTGTAAGTATATAGACAATATATTTGTTTTAGAATGGATTTCCCAATTAGACATAAGTTTTGGGATTAGGATTCATGGTTGAATTGTCTAATGGTCTTCACATGTTTTTGAGAACCTTGGACCAAGCTTATATGATTTCCTTCGCAAAATCAACTACAGTTCATTTCACATTGATATTGTCCATGAGATTGGAAGGCAACTATTGGAATGTGTAGCAAAACCAACCAACTTCATCATAAAATACCCCTCTATCTCTGGAAAACTCCTGATCAGGTGGAAAAAAATGTCGACAAATGCTCCAGAACCGTCTCCTTCACTTTAGCTCTCAGACAACCCACACCCAGAACCAACTAATTAAATCTCAGAAAATGTACCCTTTTCACTAAATTTTAGTTTAAGAGCAATCAAAATCAGAGGGAGTTCTTCTAGCAACACCACTCAAAAACGTGTCTCTGTTACTCAATGTTCTGCAACTGCAACTCTTGCGTAAACTTCGCAACCTACTAAAGTTGTTTAAAGTGGAGAACTTGAGTTACCAAGGTTAAATAAGGTCTGAAGTTGACAGCCAATCAAGTGGGTTCTTCTTGTTTGATGAAAATATCAAAGCTTTTACAATTTACTTAACTTGGGTGTGATAGAAATGCTGTTTTTTATGTTTATTCATTTAGGTTTAATAAGGTCCGAAGTTGACAGCCCACCAAGTGGGTTCATTTAATTTTCCTTACATTTATATTATTGCTATCCCGAACCCTGCTTATCGCTCCTAAGTAACTCTTTTGCTGAAAAGTACAAGTACGAGAACAAACTTCCTCATACTACTATTATGATATACAACAATAGCCATTTTTTTATTCATCGTGTATGCCTACATTTATTTGTCACTACCCTATTATATAATTTTGTCAATGAAGAACTCATGATTTGATTGGATATGGAAAGTTTGCTCTAATTCAGTTTTAATTGGTTTAGTTAGTATTGTACACTTTTAGCAAAGGATCACCAATTTTTAGGTGATCCTATTACTTTATAATGGTTTGATCACCCTGATAGTAACAAACAGTTTATAATCTAAAAATCCAGATGCCAAAATACTAGAAATTTTATTAGCAACTGTTCATTTGGTATAACTCCCTATGTTTGAGGTGATCAGGATTGATAAAATTCAGAAAGCTGGTTTTGATTAATATGCAGGCGAGCTCTGAGGTTAGTGAGTGGCAAAAACGGGAAGGAAACTGTTAGCTCCACTAGAACAGTCCCTAGCAACTATTGGTCATTTAGGATCCTTTTTTTCCTTGATATTCTTGATTTTGGGACTTGAAGTGTGCAAATCGAGTATGAATGTGATTTGGTATTTGGGTTGCGAAATATGGTGTTGAGAGAATCATTTAGCTTAGGACATTGCTCTGTTGATACAAATAGTCTAGATCTACAATGCTGGATAAGATAACCTTGTAATCTTATGCATAATATGAATGAAAGTGAGCTATTTTGAATGAACGAGTATCTGTAAAAGAGGGTTTTGAAGTTGACATTTATTTTTCTGACACGGGGACCTTTGCCGCTTTCACCTCTTTTAGAGAGGTTTTTCAGAGGCAATGAAGGACTTTGTTTCATCCATGTTCATTCACAAATATTCTCCAATATGTGATTTTAGTAAATAACCAAGTATAATACTTGGACTAAGGGTAACGTTGGTAATTTTCTTACAATCCCACCTCCTAGACCCGGGTATCTCTTCGGTTTTCTATGGCAGGCGAAATCCTAGCCAGGTACAAGATTCTTCTATGCTACCTTTTTTGAATCTTCAATCACTACCACTAAACATAATTAAGGGTGATCTTTTATGCTCTATTGCAAGCATGTTGTATTAATTCCCTGATGCTATCTATTTGGTTTATAATTTGTTTTCTTCATTGTTGTCATTCAATAATTAGTTTTGTTCTCGTCAATGCAGCTTTAGGAAGGAGACATCGAATCAATTTGGGCCGCATATCCTCACTCCGGAGCTCGAGAGACATTTGGATGACTGACATTTGCATCTATGTTAACGCCTTTGCAAGTGCAGCTAGCTCAATGCAAATATAGGTGTAGTTTCTAGCGAGAATAATATAACATGTTTAATCTTGTCCAGACTTTCTGCTGAAGCATATTCAAAGTCACATGATGTAAATAGCATCACTTGCAACCGTACCAGAGTTGATCTATGCTCAGATTTGTAGTCTGATGCATATATTTTGGAGGATTAAGACGTAATGTAAATATTTAGCAGTAACTCTGCATTAAGTTCTATGTTGCGTGTTAAAATCATGTATGTATCGACACGTGATGGTTGAATTTTTCATGTACAAGAGCATTAATAATGATGTTGGCTACAGAAACTGGTGTTTGCCACTCTGTTGTAAGAATAATTTATGTAGAATTGAAATACGATTGCTATATGAGACAAGAAATAATTGTAGGTGTGTAATCAACCGATGAAATCAAACATTTAATGGAAATAACAATATGGTAAATAAACTATGATATGCATCACATGCAATTTGAAATAATATAGTATATAACTTAGATAGAAATAATAAAAATGCTCAATTTCATAAACCCTAACTATAGTTATACACTAATGTCCTTAAGATAACGTATGTTAGTTGCAAAGTAATAGCAAGTCATGAACAATATGTTTCTATATATACATATACTCCCTCTATTGTTTAATAGTTGCAAACGACTTGACACATTGTTTTAGGAGCATGATAGACGAGCCAAATGGACAAGTTGTGTAAAATAATTTACGCACACAATTATACAAAACCATTTGATTGCAACTATATATTAGATAAACAAGTATTACTAGAAATTATAGAAGTATCAATCATATGTAATTGAAATAATATTGTTATTAGTGTAAATTATAGAAAGTTGATATTTTGTAAATATACATTAAAACAAATCTAACAACATTTTACAGACTTAATTTGTATATTAATAAATAATTTTCGGTCAAAGTTGATACATAAATAGTGCAAAAGTCAACATATTGCAAACTTTAAAAAACAGAGAAAGTATCAAACTGCATTGAGTTAATTTATACCATTCATGATTAAGATAATTAGACCGTCCATTCATTAATCAAATTTTGCTACCTTGGGGGACGATGCGCGCCGGCCAACAACTAGTAAAGAACAAAAGAGTAATCTTTTTAAAATGGATGAAAATGCATTTTACGATTTAAGTTTAGAATATACTTCTACTAGCTAATAACCAAGTATATATATGAATAAGTAATAAGATATTTGTAAGTTGTAAGTCGTAAAAGAAAATCAAACTTACAAAAGTCGTTTATAACTTGTAAATTTAAAGATATATGCATTTAAATTTTTATTTTTTTTAAATTGTCATTATGAAATTATTATCTTATAAAGATCTAAAAGAAGAGTTCAAATCAAAGTGCTTTTATAAACTAAAGTACTAGTTCTACATATTGAATGTTTTCAATTCAAATACTTTGCTATCATTTATTAAGAATAGACATAATTTTATATGCATATAATTTAACCTTATGAAATTGCCAATATTTAAAAGAAAATGAGATTTGCAAGATAGCCACTACCAAAGTCTAGCAAGTAGTTTCCCCTCAAAAAAAAAAAAAAGTCTAGCAAGTAGTTTATTATGCCATATTATGCCACTGGAAGTGGAAAGTACAACTGAGTACTGGCAAAACTAATTTGACAGTAGCATTACACTAATTTGACAGTAGCATTACACTAATTTGTGCCCTGGGTGGTTGCCCCTTCCGCCACCCCTCAGGGTCGGGCCTGTATATGTTTATTACCATAAATTTTATCAAGGTACAATTAAATTTTTTTTCCCTCTATTTTAAGACAGTCACACCCTCGTAACTGATTTTTCTTTAGGGAAATTAAATACCCCCACAATTTAAATTTAAAAAGAAAAAAAAATCAAATGAGTACAAGAAAACTACATCTATAATTTAGCAGCCTCTCCACACTTGAGAGCATTCGTAGGGATGTCACTCTCTGTCCTAAGGCTCGGTTCATTGTTCCATGCCCTGAGATAAACTTGTTGCCCCAAATATTGCCTATGCCAGATTGCTGACCTCAAATTCCACATTCCTTTGTTATCCAGAGATACTAATACCGCTGTCCATGAATCTCGATACACCTGCAATTTTTTTCACAAAAAGAAATCTATAAGTCACCTGGAAGTTGGAAAATAATGTCATCGAAACACAGACATAAAATGTTAAAAGTTTGATAGTTAGATATTGGACTTTCAAAATCTAGGTTGGGATCGGACTTAAAATCTTAGCCTCATAAGTTTTTTGGTCCAAGATCCGCCGCCACTTATCAAATTTAACTATATTGTCCATAACATATGCCAAATGGTAAGTGTTTAGTCCGGTCCAGAAGATCATCATTAGGACTACTACCAACAACCAACTCAAGGTGAATAGTTTTAACGTGTGTTTGAGGTTACCTGGACAGTGCTCCTCCATACAGCATCCACCAAATTGTATTTTCTCCTCATTTCTGGACTCCATTCATTTGCACCAAATCTGAAATATTCACATTGTTTTTAGTGTTAGGAACAAGAATTTAAGCTAAACAAAAGTACAACTTAAGTGATAATAGAAAGACATATAATTAAACTTACGCGACTACAAAGAAGTTATGACCATCTAGATGCCAAGATTGGGTAGTGGCCTCGTTGTTTTGGAAGATGATTTCTATATAATCATGAACATCCATGCCAAAAACTGTGGTTCCATACGACATTGGTCCTGCTGCTGGTTCTTTCCTACTTGTGTTAAGGTTGAAAACACCAGAAATGTTGTAATAATCAGCAAGTTTTAGTGGTGTTTCTGGATTGACATACGAAACATTGTTTACTCCATAACGCAATTTGCCATCGATCTGATCTACTGAATTGCCCAAAATTAATGTCTTAGTGATCTCAATTCCCCCATATCGGTATGATCCTTGAGGGTTCGGTCTTGCTGCATTGGCTGTCAAATTCCATCTGTAATAGTATTCAACAAAGAAAGATTTATGGTTAATTATCACCTTTTTTTTGTTCCGTTTATAATAAGTTAGCATACCTTAAAGTTCTGGCTTGTTTCATGGACCAATGAACATGATAAGTTGGGCCGATTGGTAAAGGATGATCAGCATCGGTGTTCGAACCATTGTAACGAAGAAGTGCAGTGGCCTCTATAGATGTCCTTGCAAAACGAGTTGACGCGACAATGTAGTAGTCCTTTACTGAGCCATAGAGTGTCACCAAGAAAGCCAGAGATTGGCCAGGATGAACATCGATTGATTCGTAAATTTCTTGAAGGACATGAGAACCTTCCACCTCAACCAACTTCATTACATGCCCTTGAATCCTGATGTTGATGGATTCCATTATCCCAACATTTGCAACTCGTATCAAGTAAGTTTTCCCTTCTTCACCGGTCAATACTGTGTTATTTGGATCACCGTTGATAAGAAGACCATCAGGCATAGGCATATCAAATCCTTTGTCTAACCTTTCTTGGAGAACCTGCATACCAATGGCTAAAGTCAATTAACTTACAAAAAAAATACTCCTACTTGCTAGCTACATCCGTCTATTTGCAATATTTCGACTTTCATGTTTGTCAATATAATGTACAACTGTTTGCATATTTATAGACTATAGTGGTTAATAATGTACGTTTACGAACCTTGTGGTCTGTATTGTACCAATCTCCAACGAGGAGGCTGTATTCACCCGCTGGCTCGGGGTAAGGAAGGGGAATGACAGGCCTTCGATGAATATTGAACGCACCAAAACCTCCGGCAACTCGATGCATCGCTGTGGAAGGGAAGTACATATAGGTACCAATCTGATCCTTGCTCTGCATCGTGTAGGTCCAGTTTGAGTTTGGAGGAATAGGACAATTGGTTCCAAGTACCCCATCTTGCCACGACATCTTTCTTTGCCAAACTCCATTCCTACATGGTAAGTACATTTACTAAAATTAGACCAAGATTGTGAACTAACAAGAGCTAGCTATTAGCCTAAGAAAGGTCATAATTACAATATGTATCTTTAATACTCAAATCCCAAAGATATCTTAGATATAAAACTAATACCAAGTACATAGAACACTAACCATGTCATGAGGAATGGCTCGTCCAATTTGTTATAGATTGTGATAATCAAATTATCATTAGTATCGCAGTTGATCGTTGGTCCGGGGAATTGCCCATTTATAAGAATACCCTACAAGTGAATTCAGTTTGAGATCAACAAAAGTTCAATATGATTGTGTTTAAATCAGGCAGAATAATTACTAAGAAATGAAATTCATGGCTTAACAAATTAACTAACCCTTTGAGGAACTCCAAGAGGAGATATTGTTCCATATGTTATTTCCCAATCATAATATCTATACGGACTTTCAGCTTGAATTCCAAAAATACTTGAAAAGGCTAGAATTCCGAGGAGAAATGATACGATTGTTATACGTCTCATTTTACAAAGACAGATAATTTAATTCAACCTGCGAAATAAATATACCAAGAATTAGACTAAAATTGAGTTAAATAAACGTCCTACAATATTCTACCAATTCGTTGGCAAGCCTAATTTCATACAACGTCCTACAAGATATACTCTTCACCTCTTCTTATGACATCTTGACTAACATGCTCAAAAGACTAGCTACAAACATGCATAAGTGTGGATGATCATAACGTGCAACCTTTCTAACAACTTCCAAGCCCGCAGAGACCCTGTGTGGCCCATGTGCCCAGCCCGGCAGTCTACCGGTCTCAAAATAAGCAGGTCAACTCATCATGCTCATGGGCTTGGGCTAAAATTTTGAAGATGGTGTCTATGAATAACCCACGGCTCACCACCCGGCCCGGCCACCGGCCCATTCTGTAACTCCCCCAGGATATTACACACGCCCAACTCAGACTTGAACTTAGAAAAAGAAACTCGAAAACTCTACATATAAGCTAAAAATTATAAACATAACCATAGAAATTAAGAACACAAGAAACTAGTAAGATAATTCATTACCTAAAAATGTGTAAAGAATATATCCCCTCTAAGTATAAAAAAAGAGGAGATGCAAAAGAAGATTGCAAGGGTATTTCCCATCAATCCTATTTATAAATTCCATTGAAACAAAAATTAATGCCATGCTGGAGTCAACTGGGATATGTTGCGGCGCACTTCATGCTACTCTTAAAGTCGGCGACGCTACACTCGCCACTTTCATGGTTGGAGTGTTTTTCACTCTCAATTCTATAATTCATGTTTAAATATTATGTTAGTATAAGTTAGGCCATGTTCTTTTGGACTTATTTTCAGTTCAGTTTCTCGCAGTTCAGTTCAGTTTCTCACAGTTTAGTTCCGTTCAAACAGTCTCTCATGTTGAGCTTTTTCCCAGTTCAATTCAGTTCAAATTCTCCCAGTCTAAAAGAACGGGGCCTAACTTATACTAACATAATAATTTTGATTATAAAACCAATTTAATTTGTCTTGCATCAAGTTTAATATGTTTGAATTCAACAAAAGTCGTAATCTTGAGTTTACTAAATGTGAAAAAATTAATTTGTTATGTTACGAATTAAATGAGACGCGTCGGTAATTGAAAGAAGAAGATGAGAAGAGCGAAAGCAGCGGAGCTGAGAACGGATCTTTGAAATAAAACTATATATTAGAGATTTCAATTTCATTAAAACTTCGCTTAATGTTTCCAATATTGATTTGTAGCACCATAAATGTGTCACATGGAAGTAACAGAGGGTAGAAGAGAAAGAAAATGAGGGAAAGTTAACAAGACAGTGGGAGTTTTTTGTGGATCCAGTTTCTGTAAAATAAAAAAAAATAAAAAAGGCTTTGAATTTTGATCTTCTTTTTTTGTTCTTGTTGAAATTTTGGGGTTTCGAGCATTTTTTCTCTTGTTGTTCACACTCTGGTATCAAAGTTTGAGTTCTGAGATTGAGACACGACAGAGTGATCTTTCCCGCCATAGCTTTGTAAGAGTAGTCAACACAACTGTATTCATAAACGCTAATGAACTCGATGAGAAAGGCAAACTAATACTTCCTCCGTTCCATAATAAGTGAAACATAGGAATTGGGCACAAGATTTAATAAACATCACTTTCAAAAGCCAAAAAGTCATAAAATACCTTTTTCATTATCAAAAGGAAGACAGAGAAAAGTAAACCACACAAGTTTGTGATGGGTATTCTTGTCATTTTGTCACTTTCTTTTTTCCATTTAAGGTATGTTTCACTTATTTTAAAACGTTCTAAAATAGTACTCCCTCTGTATTTTTTTATCTTTCCTACTTTGACTTTGCACGTTTGCCAATGCACTTATTCAACCTTAAATATCTTTCATTACATATTAGTAAAAATTATAATGATTGAATATTAATAAACTACTCATTGAGACGAATCAAACAAGACCCCACATGACTATATTTTTTCTTATATATTGAGAAGAATTTAAAAGATTCCCTCTAATTGTAAATAGTGACAAGATTCTAAATGAGAAAGATAAAAAAATACAGAGGGGGTAAGTGTTTCACTTATTATGGAACAGAGGAAGTATAACTTATAAGGCTATGTTCTTTTGGACTGAATAAGTCTGAACTGAACTGAATTGAAATGAATAAGTCTGAACTGAATTGAACTGGTCTGAACTGAACTGAACTAAATTGAGTATTATTAATAAATACAAGTAGAGTAATATTTTTATTATCATTGATAATGATAATAATTAATAATATTAATGATAATGATAATAATAATATTAATACTAATACTAATAATATGCATAATACTCCCTCCGTCCCTAAATAGAGTGCCCATTTTTCCATTTATGTTTGTCCCAAATAGATTTCCCATTTCCTTATTTGTTATGGGTCCACCAATTAAAATATTATTTTGCTTTTAATTTTTATAATATAATCCACTTCCCCATATGGCCCACAATCTCTCTCCTTAATAAACAATTCATAAAAAGTGTACCAACTTATATATTTAATTATGATTTAATACAACTAAGGTCATAGACATGATTTCTTCTTAATACTTGTGCCCAAAAGAAATGGGCACTTTATTTAGGGACGGAGGGAGTAATAATATTCTTATGAATTGAGTAATATTAATAATAACAAGTAGAATAATAATGATATGAAGTAATAATAATAATAATAATAATAACGGTTTTTTCACCATATACCCCCGACAAATCACGAAATTCACCATATACCCTTAATGTTTCTGATATTCACCATATACCCCTGAGTTTTCAAACCTGTGCACCATATACCCTTTTTCTAACGGACGTTAAGTCACCGTTAGCTTTATTTATCATTTTGCCATTATTAACCCCTAACCCTAACTCCTAAACCTAATCCCTAACCCTAATCTAAACCCTAACCCACCCCCACCCCCCTCCACCCCCCCCCCCCACCCCCCCACCCCCCACCCCTCCACCCCGCCCGGCCCCCCACCGCCAACCACCTCGGCCCCCACCGCCCCCACCAACCCGCGGCCCCCCACGCCCCCACCAACCCGCACCCCCTCCCCCTCCCTCGCAACCCTCCCGCACCGCAACCCCTCCCTCGCAACCACCTCGCCCGCAACCCCCTCCATCGCAACCCCGTGCCCCGCAACCCCTCCATCGTAAACCCCGAGTACTTTTCATGAGTTAAACATAGATTTGTAATGTTCTTTGGAATTTATGACGAAAACGTAGCTTAATTTGAGCGAAATGTTGATGAATTGCGCGATTTGAGCGAAGATGTTGATGAATTGCGCGAAAATGCGAGTTGCGGGGATTGTGGGTGGGTAAATTATCAAAAACGAAGAGGGAGAAAACGCGAACCGCAAGGGAGGGGGTGGGGTTCTCGCGACGGTGCGGGGGAGGAGTGGGGTTCTCGTGACGGTGCGGGGGAGGAGTGGGGTTCGAGCGACTGCGGGGGGGGAGGAATGGGGTTCTCGCGACGGGGTGGGGGAGGGGCCGGGGGTGGGGGAGGGAGGGGGCTGCGGGGGGTGGGGGGGGGGCTGGGGTGGGGGTGGGGGAGAGGGTGGTGGGAGTTTCGGGTTAGGGTTAGGGTTAGGGTTTAGGGTTGGGGTTAGGGTTAGGGTTTAGGGTTGGAGTTAGGGGTTAGGATTAGTGTTAGGGTTTAGGGGGTTAGGATTTAGGGGGTTAGGGTTAGTGTTAGTGTGGCAAAATTGTAAATAACTCTAACGGTGACTTAACGTCCGTTACCAAAAAGGGCATTTGGTGAACAGTTTTGAAAAGTCAGGGGTATATGGTGAATTTTTGAAACATTGAGGGTATATGGTGAATTTCTTGATTGGTCAGGGGTATATGGTGAAATAACCGTAATAATAATAATAACAATAATAATAATAATAATAATAATAATAATAATAATAATAATAATAATAATAATAATAATAATAATAATAATAAGAAGAAGAATAAGAATATAATAATAATAATAATAATAGTAATAATAATAATAGTAATAATAATAATAATAGTAATAATAATAATAATAATAATAATAATAATAATAATAATAATAATAATAATAATAACAATAACAATAACAATAACAATAACAATAATAATAATAATAATAATAATAATAATAATAATAATAATAATATTAATAATAATAATAATAATAATAATAATAATAATAATAATAATAATAATAATAATAATAATAATAATAATAATAATAATAATAATAATAATAATAATAATAATAATAATAAGTTGTAGTCTCGAACCGGGCGAAATGAATAAGTCCGAATCGAACCAACCGAAATGGTCCGAACCGAATCGAACCGATCGGATCGATTCGAATCGAAATGAATTTCTATTTATTCATTCCAAAAGAACAGAGCCTAAATTGTACTATATGCTATGAATAAATAATAATACTTTCTCTATTTCTTTTTAATTGGAACAATTTGACTTTTTTTACTATTCATAGTTCACCCTCTGACCTTCTGCAATGAATAATACGTAAGGAAAAAACATAGTCATACGCGATTTTATTTGATTCGTCTTAAATGTGTATTTTCTAAATATCTCATTTGAATAATTTTTACAAATATATAACTAGAGATATTAAGTCAAAATTATGTCTCGGCAAGTGTGAAAAACTCAAATGTTGCAATTAAAAAAGAACGGAGGAATTATGATCTTACTTGTACCAAGTTAAGTTTGGGCTAGTGAAAAAGACTATACATTTTAACCTTGGAGCTTGGTTTAATTTTCACTAGGGGCAGTTTGGGGGAGTGGATCCTCTTATCCTTCCCCCAATCCCAAAATGTCTAGCCCACTTATCCGACTCTTGTTGACATACGAGAGATATTCGACCACTAAGAGCTTTTAATACAAAATAGGCAAAATTGACCTCAACACCCTGAACTATAGCACAGGTGCACCAAACACCCTCAACTAGGGCTCTATTCTTTTGGACTTATTTTCAGTTCTGTTTAGTTAATTTCACTTCATTTCAGTTCAATTCAGTTTAGTTCAGTTAGTTTCCTCGCACAGTTTTCATTCAGTTCAGTTCAGTTCAGTCCAGTTCAGTCCAAAAGAACAAGGCCCAAGACTTATAGCCAGAACACCCCAAGGTACGGACCTGGATGCACTTTATACCATAAATGAGGTAGGTGATCGGAATTCTCACCGGCGATGGGAGATTCTTAATTTATTATTATTATAATTTTCCATTTTGCCCCTAATCTTATTTTCTTCTTTGTTACCCATTCTCATTTTCTCTTTCCTCTCCTCATGTCTGATTATAAGGAAGCCAAAGCTTCCTTTTCCATCTTTGTTCTCGTGTCTCCTTCATCTTAAGCCAGAGTTGCTCTTTTCGTGTCTTCACCTCAAGCTCCCCTTCTTGACTCATCACCAAGCTATACGAATTGAGCTAAGAATTATGTATTTAATTCATTACTCACCAAATTGAATAGGAAACAAATTCCCAAAACCCCAAACCCTTCCCATTCTCTCTTATGTGCGTGCGACTCTCTCTCTCTCTTCTGGGTTGCTTCGTTCATCGGCGCAGCTGTCCTCGCTGGAAGTGTTTTGGCCGCGTGGGGTTGCGGTTGTGCTGCCAATGTTGCTGTCAGCGTTCAAGTGAGCCACCAACGTTGCTGCTCGCTCTCTCTCTCTCCTCTACGCGTGCTGCTGGTGCTACCGCTGTTGTCTGTGTTTTGGTGGTGGTTGTTGGCGGTGCTGCTGCCCGTATCTTCTCCGTGCCTTTTTCTTTGTTTAAATAAAATGAGAATGGGTAAAAAAAGAACAAAATAAGAAAGGGGGATAATGGAAAATAATAATAAAAAAGTAAGAATCTTCGGTCGTCGTTGAGAATTTCGGTCACCTACCTCATTTATGGTACAGAGTGCACCCAAATCCGTACTTTAGGGTGTTATGGCTATAAGTCTTAGTTAGGGGTGTTTGGTGCACCCGCGCTACAGTTCAGGGTGTTGAAGCCAATTTTGCCTACAAAATAATATGAAGCTTATGGCAGGCGTCGATCAATTATGAATCAAACTCATATTACCTTATAATTTATTTGCGCTCGAATTAACTTCTATGAACTTGTTAGACCTGAATATAACTTATATTTCCTCCAAACTAAAAATAAAACAATACATTTATGTAGGAATTTAAGATATTCATGCATCATCTTGTTAGATTTATCTTAATGTGTAATTTTAAATATCAACGCTTAACAAATAAGTATTGATATTTTATAACACTACACATTAATGAGATTTTTGACATCTATATTACCTTTTTTTAATGGTAAGGCGCTAAGAAGAACCCTATTCAATCTCAACTCTCACAGTCACAGTTTCTTATTAGTCTGGCATTTACAGGTTATATACATATATGCTTGAGAGTATAAGGAAGATAAAGGCATCCCTACTCCCAAACACCACACTTGACAAGATTCGAACCTAAGACCTCTAGCATCAAATATAAGAGTCCTATCAAGTGACTTACTATTACTTGGCTCGACATCTATAGTACATAATAAAATAAAATTCACTAAAGAAGTTATCCCTCTTAAATTGAAGTCCCCTCCTAGACATATCAATACATATGCATATAAGGTGTTAGATAAGAAAATATATATATTAAGTTGGCCCTATATATATATATATATATATATATATATATATATATATATATATATATATATATATATATATATATATATATATATATATATATATATATAAAAGTGAGTTCATATGAGAATACATACTTACATGAGAAATGAGAATGGATTTTACGCGCTATAACTCTAATGAACAAGTGATGTAACTCTAATGAAAAAGTGATGTAACTCCAAAAAAAGAAGGATAAATTTCATGGAACTACCTTTTATAACAAAAAAATTTCAAAAAACTACCTTATAATTTTTTTTTTCAAAAAACTAACTTATAAAACAAAACCCGTTTCAAACGACCACCAATTGACGACATCCGTTAATTTTGACCTTTAACCCCTCCTTTGACCATCACATGATGGTCACGTGAGTTCATTAAAACTAACAAAAACTCAATTTCAACCCTAAATAATCCAATATAAATCTAAGATTATGACTCACGTGAGTCCATTAGAACTCACGTGACCAACACGTGATGGTCAAAGGAGGGGTTAACGGTCAAAATTAACGGATATTGTCAATTGGTGGTCGTTTGAAACGGGTTTGGTTTTATAAGGTAGTTTTTTGAAAGAAAAAAATTATAAGGTAGTTTTTTGAAATTTTTTTGTTATAAAAGGTAGTTCCATGAAATTTATCTAAAAAAGAATATTAGAAATTGAACAAGTGTTATAACTCTAATCCAATCCTGTGGTTGAGATTCATTCTCATTTCTCATGTAAGGAGCATTCTCATGTGATCTTGTGTATATATATATATATATATATATATATATATATATATATATATATATATATATATATATATATATATATAATGCTATTATATTATATTATATAGTTCAGATATTATCTAGTATAGAAATACAAGATCAACAATAAAAGAGGATCAATATCAACAATGAAGGAACTTTAATTTTTCCCTCAGAAGAAAAAAGGCATGGAATTCGAACTACGGATTAAGCTCCTTTTTTACCGTTAATTTGTTAGGAGTCTTCCTTAAGAGAAAGGTGTCCTAACTTTCCTCATGTACCCATACAAAAAAAGCTCCTTCTTTGCGGGAAGATTGACTAGTGTCATTTCCAGGCTCACAGCAACTCATCTGCGGCACGTGATGACTAACAATGTTGACATAACCGAATTTAATATGGGCATTTGACCATCGCAATTTCCATGTTAGGTTTCCTTAGTCAACACACGGTAGATCTAATATGCCATTAGATTCGCCAATCTGGTACTAATAAGTGCAACTCCAATAGTTGTCCAAAAGGACTTACTACCGATTATCTAAATTTTTTAGCAACTAGCTAAATCTTTAAAGTGTTTATGTGAGTTTGTTTTGTCAAGCCAATTTGCTCTAATTTGCTAAGCAAAGAAGTGTGGGACCACATGAGGAGAAAGGGATGTGTAGAAACTTACCAAAGAGCATTCGAACATATCCATATTTTTCCTTCTTGAGAAGGAATATGTCTTTACATACGTTCGCACACACACACATATATACATATACATCTATGTACACATACAACATGTGTGTGTGTGTGAGAGAGAGTGTGTCTGTGTGTGTATGTATTTGTGTAGAGTCAGACCTGATACTCTCTTAAAGTCGATTTCAATTAAATTCTTAATTTCTTTATTTAATTCAATTTATTCAAGAAATAACAAGAAGTAACATTAGCTTACCAATGTGGGGCTTAAATTACAACATTTAGAATTGAATTACAGTAGCATTTTGCATTCTCCTGATCTTATTAACCCTGTGTTTTGGCAATTTATATTTGGTACAAAAAAATTATTTTATCAAATAGACCTGTATTATTGTTTTTTCTGTGACATGGAGTTAATGATTAAAATTGTTCAAATTTTTTAATTAGGCTTCATTCTATTCAACTTATTTTAACTTATTTATGAAAAAATAAGTTAAGATAAGATAAGTTCAGATAAAATAAGATAAGTTCAGATAAGATAAAATAAGTTCAGATATAAAAAATAAGTCTAATAATATAAACATAATCAAGTATAATAAGTTCAGTTAAGATAAGATAAGTTCAGATAAGATAAATTCAGATAAGATAAAATAAGATGAGTTCAAATAAGATAAGATAAGATAAGTTTACATAATATATGATACATTCAGATTAGATAAGATAAGTTCAGATAAAATAAGATAATTTGAACATAAGTTGAAACTTCTGTTGGTATGAATCGGAATCTGTTCTTGCTCCATCCGAAGATGTAAAATCGTGTCTTCTTGCCAATGATAGTAGAGATCAATGTCTACTTCTAGTCATGTCCAGAATCATATCCGTTATATGGTCTAAGCTCCAACTTAACGCACTTGGGGTTTAAGCTTTCAAGAATAGCCCAGTTGAATCGTTCCGAATTCGAGATTATTGCAGTATTATCGGGATTCATGCTGGTGATCACAACGCCATTGCCAAGACCCAAGGTGCAAGTATAGTCAAAAGAAAGAGTAACATGAGTTTATTTCGAATTCAGGTTCACCAACATCATCTATTCTAATGTGTAAGATGGTACTAATAAGTTGTGACTAAAAATGTTAGCCATGGCCTCAAAGCTTGTTGATGAAAGAAAGTGTTTGAAAATTGCAGAAGTATGTAGAGATTTCTAAGAGCCCTCTCGTTAGATGGGTTTCATTTTTTTTTTAAGTACCCATCATTAATGTTAATCAGTATATATACACAAGTTTTCTTGGGAAACAAGCTCTAACTTATAATCCAAGAAAGAATATCCTAAAAAATAATTAGACTTAACAAATATATCAACTAAATATCTTAACAAATGCCGTTAGATGTGACTAATATTGACAAATGACTTCTGAAATCGAATTGAGCATAAAAAATTACAACACCTAGTGTGAAGTAAGGTCCAATGCAACAAGTATAATTTTTTTATTTAGTAGAGTGGAGCAAATTAGGTGTTTGTTAGCTACATTATTTTCACCTTATTTAAAAAACTTATTACTCCCTCGTCCTAAACAATAGGATCTATTTCTATTTACACGGTCTTTAAAATATGTCATTTTTCTGGTGTTTTTTGCAAGATATATTTTTGAACATTAATAGATTTCAAACATGTGATAATTTGAACATAAACGATGAGGCAATCTTAATTAAAAAGATATACTACATTATTAAATTAAATTTTATTGGACATGGTTAGAAAAAGACCAACAATTTCTAAGACTAGTTCACAAACCTTTATATAAGGCTGGCCACACCTTGAAAAAATAGTATGGCCAACTAATAAAAAGGCTCAAGCTAGCGCTAGCCAGATAACGGAGCCCAGCCCAAGCGTTAATCTGTTTTCAACTAACAAAAAGCCCCATATGGGGTTACTTTTTGTAACAGGGGCTACTTTTACTGAATCTAGGGGTCTTTTTTTTTCTAATGCTAAGGTGTTAATTTTAGTGAAACTATGAGTTACTTTTTCGAATGCTAAGGGGTTACTTTTACTGAAACTAGGGATTACATTATGTAATGCTAAGGGGTTACTTTTACTGAAAGTAGGGGTTACATTTACTGAAAGTAGGGGTTACTTTTTGTAATTATAAGGGGTTCAGGGTTTAGGGTTTAGGGTTTAGGGTTTAGGGTTTAGGGTTTAGGGTTCAGGGTTCAGGGTTCAGGGTTACTTTTACTGAAATTAGGGGTTACTTTTTCTGAAACTAGGAGTTACTTTTAGGAGTTATCTTAGATTTATGTAAGGGATTATATGTTGCGCAAGGGGTTACTTTTATATTTATAATGTGGTTACTTAATATTTATCCAGGGATTACTTTAAGTTTTGTACCATGGCCCACGGGTTACTTTACACTTATGCAGAGGTTACTGTTGTTATCAGTTGGGAGTTACTTCATATTTTGTGCAAGGGTTACCTTTACATTTATTATAGGGTTACTTTATACTTATCCAGGGCTTACTTTGTAGTTTATACAAGGCCTTAATTTACACTTATGCAGGGCTTAATTTAGATTTATGATGGAGTTACTTTATACTTCAGTAGGAGTTACCTTAGATTTATGCAAAGGTTACTTTTTTTCTCTCCCTTTTTACTGTCACTATTTTAATCTTTCATTTTCAACCACTTTCTCTCTCCTCTTTTCTCTCTCTATTTCACTTTATAAATAGATTCCAGCTGCCATTTTTTTCATGGTTGAAACCTTGAATTCAGAGAAAAGCTTTCAAATCGAAGGATCATCATCATCAAAGGAAGACGACGACAACGAAGAAGACGAAGTTTCAAAAAAATATGATATATGTTTGAAAGAATTTGTCGATAATATCGTCTTCATGTTGACATTCTTCGTGATTTTCCAGACCCAGAAGTTGCAACGAGTCTTCGGTTTGTTCGATTTCCATGGATTATATTAATTCTTGATATTCACGAAATTCAAAGAAATTTGTGAAAACAATAAGCAACAAGGAGCGAGGAAAGTAGCGAAGAGTGAGGATGCAGGATGGAGGAGCTACAGCTCCGTTACTTTCTTAATGACGCGCGTGACTGCATGACTTAGTTTCCATGTGGCGTGTTCCACAAAAATGCGTTTATTTGGGTTAGCATGTACGACTGTACGAGCATACCTGGTTGAATATTATTAAAAAACTGTAGAGTATATATTTCCTCCGTTTTGTTTTAAATGAAACATTTACTTTTTCACGCAACCTAACACGCTTCTTTAATCGTTAATATCTTTAGTTGTGCACACGTAAAAAATAAAAAAAAGTTATAATTTGATAGTATGCATCGAGACGAATCTAACAAGATCCCACTTGACTATGTTTTTCTTTATATAATGGCGATAAATTGGAGTCAAAATTGATCAATGAATAGTGTCATTTCACCCAATGTTTCATTTAAAATAGAACAGAGGAAGTATTATTTTTGTAAAGGGTGTGTTAGTTAGCAAGATATTAATTAAAAATGGATGGAATCAATTTGATTAAAAAATAATTGCAAAAAATTAAATTTAAAGTTACTAAGCCTTTGTAACATGCACCGTGTTTCAACTGAAATTGAGATTTCAACATTGAGTTGTACACACTGCATAAGCGGATAATAATAAATAGCAATAGAAACACAAAAGAGTTTTATGCTACGTTTGGGAAAGTGAATTTCATTTTGAAATCCTGGAATTTGTCAAATTAGTTGTTTGGATAACCAAGAATTTCAAATGTGGAATTTCATACAAATTCTACGAATAAGCCTATACAAGTCCAATTTTGAAGGATTTGAAATGTCAGGTTTTATGATGTCATTCGAAATTCCCAACGATCCACCCACTTCATTTTTCTTCGACCGACCCTAAGTCCTAACAAGTTGCCTTGTGATCTTCGTCACCATCTCACCATCAATATTGGATGATCATCAAATCAGTCATTTACCTTTCTCATTCTTCTTCTTCTTCTTCATAAAATGTGGGCTGCTTTGGTAAACTCCATCAACATCATCATCTTCATCTTCTTAATTTGTTCATTTTTTACATCCTATTTAGATCTTTTGTTTTTTTGAGGAGAGAGAAAAAAGGTAGTATAGAAGTTTGGGATTTATCTTTGTTTTTCTTTTTTCTTTATTTGAATAAAGAGAAGATTGATATTTCACTTTCTTGTTCAATTGCATTTCTCTGTGAAGCTAGCAATATTCTACAGTATAACTTTTCCATAAATAATAGGAAAAATTCACAAGATAGAGCTCAACTATTACCCATCTTCTTTTATAAGTCCCAACTATGGATTATTCACTGCAGGTCCCAAGTTTCACATCTTGTGATTTTTATAGGACCCAGTAGGTAACCAACCTGCTATAGCAGGTTGAATGTCACGTGCTCACAGTTTAATGAGAGCACGTGAGTTTTAAAATGTCCACCTTTCCTCTCCTTTCTCTCATCTTTATCTCACCATGGCTGCACGAGTAGAGCTCCGGCGAGTGGTAATGGAGCACCGACGAGACTGGGCAGTAGGGCGGCGGCGTCACGACGCGAGTCCGGTGGCAGCAGCGAACAAGAGCAGCAACATCGCAGACGAAGCGGAGAAGAGAGCGAAGGAAAGAGGGGAAGAAAACTCCGGCGAGCAAGAGGTGATGGGGCAGCAGCGCAGGGGAGGAGAGCGAAGGAAAGAGGGGAGCTGCGCATCGGTGCGGCATCGGCGAGGGTTCACCGGCGATAGGAAGAGAGAAAGGTGACGGGGTGAGCGAGAGAAAGAAGGGTGAGGGTGTTTGGGTTTGGGGTTTTTTTTTTTCACGGGAGAGAGAAAGAGTTTAAGGGTGATGTTGTGTGAGAGAATGAGAGGTGAGGCTGGGAAAGCGGCGGCAAGGGTGGCTCTGCCCTGTTTTCCGGCCTGATGCTGCGGCTTCCATTGCAAAGGAGAAGGTTAGAAGGCGAGGGCGTGGACGAGAGAGAATAAGGGGTGAGGCTGGAGAGTATGGGTAACAGAAAAAAGGGGTCAGGTAGGGAAGGCGGCGACATGGGTGGCTCAGCCTCTGTTTCCGGCCAGCTGATTCAGGGGAGGAGAAGTGAAGGAAAGAGAAGAGGTGGGTCCCACATTTAAAAAAATTTAACCTTCTTAACCGGTTTTAAGTAAACCGGGACCTATAAAAATCACAAACTGTTAAACATAGGGCCTGCAGGGAATAATCTATAATTGAGACTTATAAAAGAAAATGGAGAATAGTTCAGCCTTTTATTTTCTTGTGAATTTTTCCATAAAAGATGCGAAATTCCAGCATTGGAATTTTCATGATTTCCAAACATGGATTTTGAAATTGAAATCCAAGATTTCAAATGCTAAAATTCAATTGAAGAATTTGAAATGAATTGCAAGTTTCCAAACACAACCTTAACGTGGTTCAATATCTATTCCGAGATCCAAAGGCGGATCCAGTATTTTATGTTTGGGGGATCCTGACCAAACTAGCTATCTAAGAACATAATGAGTATGATCGATAATGAAATTGAACAATAATTTCATGATACATATAGACAATGAAAACCGAGTTGCAAATTTGACAATAGCTCAAACTTTATATTGTTAATGTCAGGTATTAAAAAAAATACTTTTATAATATTCTATTTTCATACTACATCAATCTTTTTTGATATATGTTGCACTATAACTTTTTTTATGGAAAAAATTAACTTTAAGATCCTAAACACACAAGTTTAACCATTATTTTTTTAATAACTTATCTATTATAAAAAAGGGGTTGATAATTAGATAGTGTAGCTAGAGATTATAAAGTTTAATGTCTTACATAATGATATTTTTTACTTGGTTAAATTTAGTCTATGTATGAAAATTCGCTTATTTGAATTGTCGCATTTATCCGAGCGAATAAAGCAATTGTTGGATTGAAAATCCGATTGTTAAAAACTTGGAGTTGGACATAAGAACAAATGAATTTTTAGTCCTTAAGTACGTAAAAGAAATGGATAGAAAATACAAAGAAGAAAAAAAGGAGAAAAAAAAGATATATTGGATGTTGTCGGTTCGTAAAGAAGAAAAAAAGGAGAAAAAAAAGATACATTGGATGTTGTCGGTTCGTTGTACATAATAATGTAGTTAATTAATTTTTTTCATCTTCTAAATGTGACTTGAAGAAGTATGGAACCCGACTGGTAGTGTATGTAAGACAATGGTAGGCGCACTAACCACTGGAGCAATTAGTCTTTGTGATAATGAAGGGGGAAATTTACTTTTATTGTACTACTATGCGTTTCACGCCAACAACAAAAAAATAGGAAAATTGGATTTTAATAATCCAACATTTAAGGGGTCTTCTTAAAACAGTCCCACTTATGAGTTATTATTTAATAATCCAATCTTTTGGGGTTGTCTTCTCATAATGGTCCTAGGTGACATGTGACCTGAACATCAGGTAATTTTTTTTTTCTTTTTTTCCTCCTCTTACTCGCTTTTCTCTCATCTTCCTTCTTCCACTGACCACCATCGTTTGGCCATGGGACACCATCCCTCCACCCAAAACACCAGCCCACCACACTCCACCACCCGAAACAACCTCACCCCACCCGAACAAAAACAACCCCACCTTACCCGAAACCATTAATGCACCACCCAAAACCACATATGCAACACCCAAAACAACCCCACCCCACTCAAAATTGCTCCAAATTCTTGCTTGAAACTTGCTAATTTCTCCAGATCTGAGTGAGAGGAAGCTATGGTCTTACTTTGCTTCGATTTTTTTGGACAATTTCAGGTTCGAAATTCTAGTGGTCTTAGGGCGAGTTTTCTTGGGGTTTTGAAGTTTTCGAACTTCTGGTGGTCTTGCGCACGGTTTCCGACGCGATTTGGCTCGGCGGTCGAAGTTCTTCTCTTTTTTTTTTCGTTTTCCTCTTCTTTTTTCGATTTTTCGCGGCGACATGAGGTGGTCGTCGTTATCAGTGGTGGTACTGGGGGGGAGGCCTGCTGGGAAAGCACGGGGAAGGGGGTTGCAGGGGCTGGGTGAAAGGTTAAGGGTCGGGGAGATGCGAGGGGTAGAAAGAGACGAAAGAAAAGGAGAGGAGGGAGGGGCGACAGGGGCATGGGGCGAAGAAGAGAGGGGGAGGGGTGGCTGATAGGCGTGTCGGGCACCTAACAAAGATAAATCCTAACTAATCCTCCTAACTATGTAACAGGGTAAGTCAAGGTCGAATCCACAGAGACAAACGGTACCAAACACTAGGTATCTTGACTCAATTTAACTAAACACATGACAAACAACGGTGAAAAGGATGTTAACTAATACTAACACTAAACTATAACAACTAGCAATAGCACACGAGGTAAAATCAATTAATAAAGGCATCTAGAATTAAGTATCCCTACTAGCACGAGTAACATATGAATAGTTCCCATCCCAAATAACGCAATCAATAGTCCAAAAGGAGTAATGCACCCTAAAAATACCAAATACCTCTCCCGAGTACCAATGGCTACTCTAATCAAGCAATTAAACCTATTCCCATGGAATCATGCAAGAAAAGAGACATTAAGCAAGGCATCACAATTTAAATTCCTAGTAATCCTATCTACTTATTCCCATAGAGATATTCATACCCTTGAATGAATCAACCAATCCATCTAGATTCAATTCCCATTGAAAACAAGACATATGGACTCAATTCAATACCACCTATCCCTAGTATATATGATAAATAAAGTAAATACAATTCAATCAAGTAAGGTCCATTAACCACATTAAATTGGGATTAAGGAGGAATTCATGCATTAAACATTGCTAGGGACTAAACACGAGATTATGGGACTACTCACTCATAATTGCAATAACAAAATAAATCAATAATAAATAAGTAAACATGATAATAAATAAAGAGAGAGATTAGAAAACTTAGTCTTTTACTTCAATGAAAATAATCCAAGGTAGCCAAAGTGTAGATCTCAAAGTTCACAATAGAGTTTTCTCTCAAAAGATCTCTAAAAACTCAATAATAAAACCTAAGTGCCGAAATAAATTAACTAAGAAGGTATATATAGTTTCCTACAATAACAGAACAACTTAATTAAACCCGACGGAAAACATGTCGACACGGACGTGTCAAATATGACACGGATGTGTCGACCTGCATTTCACAATATCAGTCGTAAAACCAAAAGTTCCTGACTTGGGAAAAAAGGAGCAACACGGACGTGTCATATATGACACGGACGTGTTGCACTGGAAAGCTAATATCAGTTCCAAACTGATATGCTGAGAAGAGTGTGACACGGACGTGTCAAAATTGACACGGACGTGTCGCCCTAGGAAGCTGAGATCAGTAGCCTTTCTTCATGATCCAAGGAAATGACACGGACGTGTCACATATGACACGTCCGTGTTGACCTGCTTCATCCTATCTTCATGACCACGCATCCCCAACTCGTCACAAGATATTCCATATGCTTGATTAACCTGAAAATTAACTCAAACACCACAAAATACCTCGTGAAGTGCCATAGAACTAAAAGAAGCCAAAATAATGCAAGAGTTAGTCCTAAATGCTCTAAACTAGGCTAAATGAGACTTAGAAATGCACCTAAAATAACAACTATTTTTGACTTATCAAACTCCCCCAAGCTATATAAATGCTTGCCCTCAAGCAATCCAACATGAAACATAGGGAAAAGTAAGACAAAACTCTTCAAGCACACACACAACAAAGCTTTCAAATCAATCTTCAATGTGAAAATGGAACCATGAAGGGAATAAACACAAAACTATTCAATCCAAGTCCTAAATCTCATAATTGTGACTTGACCACCAATCTTACCACTTTGCTCCCCCAAGCTTGCCTTGACCATACAATATGATAACCCTCACTCTAGTCGTGCACACAACACTCATATGTATGAAAGGGTCAAATAATCGCTCAAGGCTCCATTCCATTGACTATATCCTACCATAAGCTTGCACATCTTCTCACTCTCCACCGCTACGGGACTACGTTATATGCAAAGAATCATGAGGACTTCATATGGGTTGTAATGAAGGCTTATGGTATGGGTGTGGGAAGTTCTAGAAAAGTGGTGCTCAAAGGGGAAAGTGAAGCTTTTTCAAACACCTTTGACAACAATTGCCAAACCCCAAACACACATTTTAATTTCACTTCATTTTCTTTTTCTCATTAGCCAATTCATAACTCCTCAACTATAAACTCTAATTTCCTTTTATTGCGCACTAATTAAAAACATAAATCACAATCTTTCTTTTGTTTTCTTTGTTTTTTTTTTCTTTTTCAGTAAAGGATTTAACAAACCATCTACAAGAGGAAATCAATAAGAGTTTCAAAGTAAGTAACTATGAGGAGGTGAACTCAACACAGATCATGAGTTCCAAACAAGCATTATATCACATCAAACACCACAAAATATCTCCAATGTCACACTTAACTTCATCAACATAGCTTCACAATCCCCTAGGTAGGACAAGGTAAAGGCCTAAAGATGTAGTTAATCAAAAGAAACAGGCTAGGCTCAAAGGGGTGACAAAAAGGGAGTAATCAATGTAGGTGGCATTTGGCTATGTAGCTCAAAAAACAACAATTGCCTCAATCATATTCAATGCATACACAAGTCAATGCGGTCTCGAGGAGTATCAATGCAAGTTCTAGAGAATAATAGCCAAGGAAGAGCATCACACATGAAAAGAGGGACTAAAAAGATGTTAGTCCATTAGGCTCAAATAACCTCACTAGGTAGATTTTTGGCTACCAAGTATAGTCAAGTCTCCCTTGGGAGGATCAAACCGTCTTACCACAAACCATTCAAATCACAACGAGCAAGGAGGGATAAAAAATAGTTCAAAGTTATTCAAAGCATGCTTAGACTTCACATATAGATGAGCGTCGAACCAAGCTTAGTGTGTACTATCAGTAGAGATCAATCCTAAATGCAACCTAAAATGCAAAAACTAGCATGCCAAAGATTTAAAATGCCTACAATGTACAAGAGATGAAGAGTAGAGGACCTCCCCCAAGCTAGCATGTCACAATGTCCTCAATGTGACAAGGAGAGGGGAGAAACAAAACTCAAGGTGGAGGAGGAGGAAAGGTACCAGAACTACCAGGAGGCCATCCAGCATGGCGAGTCCAATTCTGGAAGTCAGAATGGAAACCCTGGAATTCGGATGCCATCGTATCATAGCTACCCTGCAGAGACTGTAGATGGGCATCAATAGCAAGGTTAGACTGACTGAGGTTTTGGATATCATACCTGAGAGACTGGACCTCTAGGCGTAAGTCACCAAAACCACTCTGCAGAGAGGCTAGCTGCTGCTCCACAGAAGAAGAGGACGAGGATGGAACATCAGCAGTAGTGGGGGTGGCGGCACCCGGATCCTCATCCATAGGATCTCCATGAGGGTCAGCAACGGGTTGCCACTCAAAGTCGGGCTGGAAGATCCAGTTCTCCGGGAGGTAGATCACAGTCGCCTCTGGGTTAGGAAGATATGCATAGGGTCGCTGACTGACCAACCAAACATACCCAGAGACATTATCCTGCTCGGCTATCCAATGCATAGCGCGGAGAGAGCGTAAATGAAGACGCGTCTCTCCAGGTACAGCTGCCAAGTTAGAAAGATCATAGCCAAGATATATAACAAGGATAGAAATCAGACCCCCAATGGCAATCTCCCCATTACCCTTTCTTACATCATCCAAATGATCCATGAGCCACATAGAAGGCACAAGACGGCAATCCCCCTGAGTCATATGCCATAAAAAATATAGTTCCCTCAAAGAAATAACCCCGGAACTTTCCCCCTAGCAAACAAGGTACTAGCAAGAACGTAGTCGATGAACATAACGAAAGCCAGGGTTACTAATCCCAGTGGTCTTAGAAGACCGGGGGTCATAAGTGAACTGGGATGTAAAAAGGCGCCAAAAGTGTCCTGAATCAAACTGGCGAGAGTAGGAGTGATGGGGGCCAATTTGGCCGCCTCTAGGAAAACCAAAAGCCTCAGAGACTTGCTTAATGGTGAGGGTATGTTGATTGCCCATCATTTGGAAGGAAAGCTTCCGAGGGGACTTATCGGTGGCCCTATGCACATGCAATGTAGAAAAGAACTCATAAGTCAATAGAGATGAAAATATCCAGTGGATCACCCGACCACCCGCTCCACCCGGTTTATAAAGTGGGTGAAAAACCCGGTTTAAACGGATGATAGCGGGGTGATGGATAACCGGGTGACGGATGCGGGTCGGGTTCGGGTGATATTATTTCATCCATCACCCGACCCATCACCCGTTTACCACCCGACCCATCACCCGTTTAAAGTAAAAAAAAAAATTTTCTTTTTGGCTTTTTCATTTTTACAAAGTTATTTAGTCATTTAGTCCACTGTCAAAAGTCCACTGTCCAAAGGCTCAAAGGCCCCAAACTGAGCAAGTTTAAGTGTTTAAACTTTAACCCTAGCTGGCGCAGCTTCCTCAGTTCCTCTCAAGAGTCTCAACTCTCTCATCTCACTCACATCTCACTCTTAGTCCTTAGAGTCTCACACTCTCACTCTTCTCTCCTACTTTCATTAGCACAGTGCCGGGCTGAAGGTCGGACCGTCGGAAGGTCGCATCAAGCCGGTTTCGATAGCTTGCTAACATGGCTCGTCTTCCAGAAGATTCACTCTTCTTCACTTCAGCAAGGTTGGAGGTTTCTTCTCAAACTCAAGTAAGATTATAAACTCTAATAACTCAAATTCAATTATTTTTTTTAATTCAAATTTTAATTGTTATTATAGTTGTGTTTGGGTCTTCTAAAACGCAAAATTATCGATCTCATAACTATTTTCTTCTATAAAGGGAAATTAGCGTTCTCAAAATGTGCGTTTTCAAAATGGTAGTTCTAAAAATGTGCGTTTTCTTCTATTGGATTGATTGGTTGTCTCCCTTGCTTCTTCCCTCTAATTGCTTTGATGTTGAGTGGTTAAAGTTAGGGTTTTTGGTTAACTGATATGATATCTTATTATGACTTGCTACTACCTCCTGTTATCCTGTACAAATTCTTGTTATTATGTGGATTCCTAGCTTGTTGGTTTGTCTATATAATTTGATTAGAACTTAGGGTTTTGCTTGATTTTAATTGGGTTGTTATGTGAATTGTGATGTAGATATAAATGGGAAATGATGGTAATGAATCTGGATATGATTCATCATGTCCTCCTTCAACACCTTTTACTGTTTCTCCTTCCCCCACGCCAAATATGCAAGCTCCACCACCTCCTCCCTCGCAATGTCGACCACCCTTGCACCCATCTTCATCAAAGAGAAAGGCTTCTGAACTGAAAACACCATCTCAGATTGGTGAAGACACTGAAAGTGACCCAAGTCAGTGTATTTCGGGGTCTCGTAAAAGTAGAAAACGCACATCTCCTGTGTGGGATCAGGTTAATCAATTTGATGTGGATGGAGAAGCAAAGGCACAATGTATTCATTGTGACAAGATATTGTCGACCAACACCACTAACGGGACTTCCAACCTTAAGGATCACTTGACTCGAAGATGCTTTAAAAAAAACTTGAAGGTTGATATCCGCCAAAAGCTGTTGAATGTTAGCCGAAAATCTAATGGAACATGTTCTGTTGGTGCAACTAATTTTAACCAAGAAGTGTCTAGGAAGGAGTTGGCTAATATGGTCATCATGCATGAGTATCCGTTGGCTATTGTGGATCATGTTGGTTTTAGAAGATTTGTAAGTAGCTTGAATCCAAGCTTTAAGATCATATCACGTCCTACCTTGAGATCTGATATAATGAAGATGTTTGCAAGTGAGAAGAGGGGGTTAAAAAAGCTTTTGGAAAATGCAGAATCTAAAATTGCAATAACAACGGACATGTGGACTGCTTCAAATCAGAAAAAGGGGTACATGGCTGTTACCGCACATTATATAGATCAATATTGGGTTTTACGTAACAAAACTCTAAAGTATACTTGCTACTTCATTCCTTGATGTCCTTAATTCATGTCTTGCTGCTATTGTTGCTGTTTTAGAGCTGTTGTTGCTGTTTATCTGTTATAATAATGCTATTTTTCTATTTTAAACTTTTAATGCTGCTATTTTTCTGTTTTAATGCTGCTATTGTTGCTGTTTTAGAGCTGCAGTTGCTGTTTTTCTGTTATAATAATGCTATTTTTATGTTTTGAACTTTTAATGCTCCTATTTTTCTGTTTTAATGCTGCTGTTTTGCTATTTTAATGCTGTTGTTTGTCTCTTTTGATGCTACTGGTCTGAGTGGTATTTTTTTTGTGTGTGCTGTTGTCTTTCCATTTTTCTTACTGTTGTGCCATTTTTTAAATGAAATAGGTTTGCTTATGTACCTTGTCCACACACAAAAGACTCACTTGCGCAAGTTCTCCTGGATACATTGAATGTTTATAATATTGCTGAAAAGATTTCATCTGTGGTAGTTGATAACTGTACTACAAATGATGCTATCATGGATGCTTTGAAACTTAGACTTAGTGAAGATTCTCTGATTTTGAATGGTAGATTTGTGCATATGAGATGTAGTGCACATATCTTGAATCTGATTGTGCAAGATGGATTAGATGTCATTGGTGAAGGGATTGAAAGAGTTCGAGATTGTGTTGCTTTTTGGTCAGGAACCCCTAAAAGAAGAGAGATTTTGGCAAACAAAGTGAAATCTATGAAAGGTGAGGAAGGTAGACAACTAGTACTTGATTGTAAAACTAGATGGAACTCAACCTATTTGATGTTGCAATCTGTTTTACCTTACAAAGATGTGTTTGCAAGTATTAAGCGTCACCAATCAAGATTTGGAATTTGTTTCACTTGTTTGCGGAAAACTGAAAAGATTTCACAAAGTGACTGAGTTGTTTTCGGGGAGAAAGTATCCAACTTGTTTTTTCGTCAAATTTGTGAAATAAAACTTGCATTGACATCATGGTTGGCAAGTGACGTAAGAGTTATTAAGGATATGGCACAAAAAATGGTTGATAAATTTGATAAGTATTGGAGTAATATTAATGAACTTTTAGCTATTGCTGCCATTTTAGATCCTAGAAATAAGTTGGAATGTGTTGAATTTTATTTCAATGAGATTTATGGGGACGAGGCTGACCTTGAAATTCAGAGGGTGAAAAACTCTTTGTATGACCTCTTATATGAGTATCAAGATAAAGTGTATGCAAATGACACTCATTCTTGGGCTGATGGTATTGGAAATCAATCTGTATTTGATGGTATGGACGTTGGTGGAGATGAAGGAGATGATAAGTGGAGTAAAATGAAGAAAACAAAGAAGAGGAAGGTTAATGTGAAGTCAGAATTGGACCATTATTTAGAGGAAGATGCCTTGCCAGAAAGTGGTGGATTTGAAATCTTGAGGTACTGGAATATAGAGCTAAAATATCCAACATTACAAAAGATTGCCAAAGACTTGCTAGCAATTCTAGCATATACTGTCGCATCGGAGAGCGCATTTAGTATGGGAGGAAGAGTTATTAGCCCTCATCGTTCCCGACTTGCAGCTAATACAGTGGAAGCTTTAATATGCATGCAAAATTGGATACTTGGAGAGTACTCATGTAGCATTTTATCCTTTAAATGTTTGATGTATTTGTTACTTTAACATAGGTGAAATTAATGCAAAATCTTATGTATTTGTTTAGATACTTCTTTGGACAATGCTCAAGCATGTTCTACAATACTGGATGATTTTGATACAGTGGATGATGATGCAAGTGGTAGTGGAGGGAGTGAAGTTGTTGATATAGACTCGGTAATAATTTTATATACTAAGTTCCTACTTCCTAACTTATTACTTTTCTAAATATTATTCATATTTTAATCATTTGGTTTATTAATCATTGGTAGGGAGATGAAGATGAAAATATATGATGATTATGCAAGTGGTAGTGGAGGGCCTTGCTGCTGTGTTGCTATGCTGATGTGCTGCTGTGTTGCTATGCTGCTGTGTTGCTGTGTTGTTGTGTTGATGTGCTGCTGTGCTGCTGTGTTGTTGTGCTGCTGCCTGCTGTGCTGTTGTGTTGTTGTGCTGCTGCTACTTTATTTGCCATATGTTGCTGTGTTTCTCTTACTTTTATAATGAATTAAGATATTGCCATATGTTGGCTAAACTTTATTTGACTCCTTAATTATTATTTGTCCATGTTGTTGAAACTTGAATGTTGAACTTTGTGTCGGTGTATTTTAATTAATTGAAGTTTGGATTTATTTATTTGATGTTATTGATATTATGTATTTATTATTATTTTAATTTTAACATAGTTCATCCGATTATCACCCGATCCATCCGTTTCACCCGTGGGTGATGGATGGATCAGGTGGGGTGGATGGAGGCGGGTGATGGATGCGGGTGATGGTCCACCCGCCCCGAACCCGATCCATTTCCATCTCTATAAGTCAGGCAGGCATAGGTTGGAGCATGAAGATTTAGCCAATTATCCCAACCCATAGAGTGAAATAATTGTCGGACATCATTCTCAATACCTAAGGCTTCTACCGCTGTCGAGTTAAAGAAGCGGGTGGGCCTAAGGCGTCGGCGCGAGATGCGTAGGTAGTTTTGCATGTGGTCTGGGTTGGTGAAGGCTATACCATAAGTCTCAACAACGGGAGGAGCCAAGGGAGGTGGTGGGGAGCGGGTGCGAAGATTTGTGGTGGAAGTGTTTCGGGGTTCGTTTCTCCTAGGTCTAGGACCCATGGTTAAACAAGCAAATTGCAATCAAAGGGTAAAAAACAACCAACCACAATCGAAAACAACCAAGACACAAGATCACCACCAATCTAGGATCAAGCTACAAATATCACCCAATAGCAAATCCCAAAAAAATCACCAAAGAGCAAATCACAAATAGCACAAAAAACACAATATCCAAGCATTTTGCAAATAGCACAAACAAGTAGTACTCAATAATGGAGGTAAATTCGCAATTTCACAAGGTAGTGAGAAAAGAGAGATGTTACCAACAATGTCGTGGGAGTAAATCCCGTAATGAACGTTCCTTGCTTCCAATTTGTGAAAGTGAAGGAGATTGAGTGACCAAAGGAGCTCCAATTGACGCAAGAGAAAGCTTCCCCAATTCAATTTCGAGGGTTTGAAGAAGGATGGAAGAAAAAGAATGGAGATTGTCAATGGAATAGAAAAAGGATGTGAAGAAAAGGTGGAGGGAGAAATTTGGTATGAGTAGTGAGGAGAGAGAGAGGAAAACAATGGAGTATGGAGAAGATGAAGGAATGTGTAGAGAGGGAGAGAGGAGCAAGCAATGGAGAATAGGTTCGAAAATTATAAGGGGAGTGAGAGAAAAGGAGAGCCCGATTTCGAGTTTAAAGAACCGGACTGCAGGTCGACACGGACATGTCGGAAACGACACGGACGTGTTGACCTGCTGTTCGCAAAACAGTAGCTACTGACTTCGGTTTTTGCGAGCGACACGGACGTGCCGTTTTTGACACGTCCGTGTTTCTACGCAAAGACAACAACATATTTTTTTTTGTCTTTTTAAACCGAAGTGTTAGTAAACGAAAATATGAGAATATATAAAAAATATACGTTTTTTTCACCAGGTACCCCTGAGGTTTCACAATATTCACATGGTACCCTCGCGTTTTCAACAATTCACCTGGTGCCCCTGAGGTTTTGAAAAATACATGGCTTGCCTCTGCCGTTAAGTTTCCATTACAAACTTTATTCACCATTTACCCCTCTGGTTTGTGAGAATTTAGGATTCGACGATTGCCAATATTTCCACTCGTATTTCATTTCTCTCTCCACCACAACAACACCAACACCACCACCCCTACCTCCCACAGTTGCATCACTTCTAAAACTACCACCCTCCACTGCTTGCTTCGCCGGCGCCTACGCCTCCAACTGGATTTCCTTCTCTCACTTTGCCTTGATTTCTCTCTCTTCAATTTTTTAGTTGTTGATCCCCAACCCCATTGAAGTGTTTGAATCCTAACCCACCCCCTCCCCTTCCCTCCACCACCCCCCCACCCCCCCCCCCTCCCATCCACCCCACCTCACCCCCCCCTCCCCTCCACCAACCCCCCCCCCCCCCCTCCCCCTCCCCTCCACCGCCGCAGCCCCTCCCCCCTTCCCCTCCCCTCCGCCGCAGCCCCCTACCCCCCCCCCCTTGCCGGCCCATCTCCCACCCCATCCCCTTCGATTTCTCTCCCGACGCACCACCAAAACAAAACAACAACAACGAAAGAACGACCAAAACAACAACAACATCAACGACGAGAGTGAGAGAAATGCCGGTGTGAGAGAGAGAACAACGGTGTGAAAGAGAGAAACGTCGGTGTGAGCTCTCTCAAATGCACCGGGGCCTTGAGGATTGCATTCAAACTTGTGACCATTGAAAAGCGCCATTGAAAAGGAGCAACAGGTTAGGGGCTGGATGGCGGGGCTGGGTTGACGGTGAGGTGGGGTCGGGGCTGGATGACGGTGCTGGGGTTGACGGCTGCTGGGTCGGGTTGGCGGTGTTGCCGCTGCTGGGTGGGGGCTGCAGGGGTGGGGTGGGAGGTGGTGGGGTTTGGGTGGTTAGGATATTAGGGTGGGGGTGGGGTCAGGTGGTGGAGTGGGGTCGGTGGTGGGGTTAGGTAGAGAGATAGGTTAATTAGGGTTTAAAGTTATTAATTAGGTTTAATTAGAGTTAATTAGGATTAATTAGTATTAGTTAGGTTAGTTAGGGGTTAATTTGGTTGATTTAGGCTTAATGACTAACGGAGTTGACGGCTGTTATTCATTAAGGGTATTCTGATGATTTTTCAAAACCTCAGGGGCACCAGGTGAATATTGTGAAACCTTAGGGGTACCTGGTGAAAAAACCGAAAAATATAAGAAAAGACTAAAAAAAATGAAAAATAAAAATGATCTAAAGTGAAATAAGAGGTAGAAGAGAAAAGAAAAAAGGTAAGAAAATTGGGTTGCCTCCCAATAAGCGCTAGTTTTTAAGGTCATTAGCTCGACCTCCTCGATTATCAATTAGATGTAGGGATGGAGAGTATGATGTCAACTCTCTCAGCAATAGGGTCTCCAACTCTGTAATGTTTCAATCTGTGGCCATTGACTTTAAAAGTACCATCCTGTATGTTCCATAGTTCCACTGAGCCATAAGGGAAAACCTTGCAAACTTTGAATGGACCCGACCACCGCGAACGGAGTTTACCAGGAAAGAGCTTAAGGCGGGAATTGAAAAGGAGAACCAAGTCTCCTTCCTTGATCTCTCTTCTCACAATGCCTTTGTCATGCCATCTCTTAGTTTTCTCCTTGTACAACCTAGAACTCTCAAAAGCATCAAGCCGAAGTTCATCAAGCTCATTAAGTTGAAGGAATCTCTTCTCACATGCCGTTTGAGAGTCGAAATTAAGGCTCTTAACAGCCCAAAATGCACGGTGCTCTAACTCAACAGGAAGATGGCATGTTTTCCCATAAACAAGGCGATAGGGGGTGGTACCTATAGGAGTTTTGAAAGCTGTTCTGTAAGCCCATAGTGCATCATCAAGTTTAGCAGCCCAATCTTTGCGCGTTCTCGCAACCGTCTTCTCTAAGATGGTTTTGATCTCACGGTTGGAAATCTCCACTTGGCCACTAGTTTGTGGGTGATATGAAAGTCCCACACTATGATGCACACCATACTTCTTAAGCATAGCTTCAAATTTATTCTCCAAAAAATGCTTACCTCCATCACTAATCAAAACTCGTGGAATGCCAAAGCGGGGGAAAATAGTCTTCTTGAAGAATCTACTAACCACACGAGCATCATTAGTGGGAGAAGCAAGAGCTTCCACCCATTTGGAGACATAATCAACAGCAACCAAAATATACTTGTTCCCATAAGAAGAAGGGAACGGCCCCATGAAATCCACACCCCACACATCAAATACCTCAACTTCAAGAATGGTGTTGAGAGGCATCTCATTCCGACGGGAAAGATTCCCCATCCTTTGACATCGATCACAAGAATGCACATAATGATGAACATCCTTAAACAAAGTAGGCCAATAGAAACCACATTGAAGAATTTTCGTTGCAGTTTTATTAGTACTAGCATGGCCTCCACAAGGTAAATCATGACAATGAGATATAATAGGTGATACGTCATTTCCAGGAATACACCTTCTAATCACCCATCTGCACAAGACTTGTAAAGAAAGGGATCATCCCAAAAGTATCGCCTCACCTCCTTAAAGAATTTCTTCTTTTGCTGCGATGAGTAGCCGTGAGGAATAGTGTCACTAGCCAAATAATTGGCTATATCAGCATACCATGGGATCTCCGTAGTGGCTAGAGCTAGGAGTTTCTCATCAGGAAAGGTATCATCAATTGGAAAATCCTCATCCCCTTCACTATCAAGGACAAGTCGAGAAAGATGATCTGCAACAACATTTTCAGCGCCTTTCTTGTCTCGAATCTCCAAGTCAAACTCTTATAGCAACAAAATCCACCGAATCAAGCGGGGCTTAGCATCTTTCTTGCTCATTAAATACTTAAGTGCCGCATGATCAGTGTGAATTATCACCTTCGACCCCACCAAATAAGATCGAAACTTTTCCATAGCATATGCCACTGCTAACAATTCCTTTTCAGTTGTGGCATAGTTCATCTGGGTCGGAGTAAGAGTCTTGCTTGTATAGTAGATGGCATGGAGTTTGCCATCCTTCCTTTGACCCAATACTGCCCCCACAACGTAGTCACTAGCATCGCACATGATCTCAAAAGGAAGATTTCAGTATGGCGATTGAATGATAGGGGCAGAGATGAGAGCTTCTTTTAACCTGCGAAAAGCCTCAGTACAAGCATCAGTAAACACAAAAGGGACATCTTTGCCTAAAAGTTCAGTTAGAGATCGAGCACTTTTTGAAAAATCTTTTATGAAGCGGCGGTAGAAGCCCGCATGACCAAGAAAGCTCCTTACTCCTTTGACAGAGTTAGGAGGTGGTAAACGCTCAATGACCTCTATCTTTGCTTTGTCGACTTCGATGCCCCGATGAGAAACAACATGACCCAAAACAACTCCCTGTTGCACCATGAAATGACATTTTTCCCAATTGAGAATCAAATTAACTTCTTGACATCTATGGAGCACCTTTTGTAAATTAGCAAGGCAAACATCAAAGGATGTTCCATAGACGGAAAAGTCATCCATAAACACCTCCATAGAGTTCTCAATAAGACTTGAGAAAATTGCCATCATGCAACGCTGAAAAGTGGCAGGAGCATTACATAATCCAAATGGCATCCTTCGATATGCGAAGGTGATATAAGGACATGTAAAAGTAGTCTTTTCCTGGTCACTTGGATGAATAGGAATTTGGAAAAAACCGGAGTATCCATCCAACCAACAAAAAAAGAATATTTTGCCAACCTTTCCAACATCTGATCAATAAAAGGAAGGAGGAAATGATCCTTTCGGGTGGCCTTATTCAATCTCCTATAATCAATACACATACGCCACCTTGTCACAGTTCTAGTGGGAACTTGCTCACCTTTGTCATTCTTGACAACGGTCATGCCTCCTTTCTTTGAGACTACTTGGACAGGGCTAACCCATTTACTATCAGAGATAGGATAGATTATACTTGCATCAAGCAATTTAAGAACCTCTTTCTTGACTACTTCCATCATATATGGATTTAGTCGTCGTTGAGATTCTATAGAAGAAGCATGTTCGTCCTCAAGAATGATTTTATGCATGCAAAATGAGGGATTAATACCCTTAATATCATCAATGGTGTACCCAATAACATTCTTATACTTTCTCAAAACAACATGTAGTTTTTCAATTTGAATGTCATCAAGCTCAGCATTAACAATAATAGGGTAAGTATCATTGGGACCCATGAATATATATTTCAAAGTAGAGGGGAGAGGTTTTAGTTCTACCTTAGGAGGCGTAGTACTCTCCTTAGTTTCCCCCGAGCTCAATAATTCCTTGAGAGGCTTTTCAGATTCAATGGCTCGTGTCTCCTCTAGAAGTCTCTTGTATTCCTTGGTTTCCCAATCTTCCTCATCAGCACTACCCATCAAGAAAGTTTGTAATGAGTCATCAAGTTGCAAACTGAAAGCATTGGCTTCTATCACCTCATTAAGAGCATCCACTCTATAAACAGTTTCTCCCATTGAAGGAGAATTCATGGAGTTTGTGAGAGTGTACTCCATTTTCTCATCACCTACTTCAAAGGTGATTTTACCCTTCTTCATATCAATAATGGCTCCAGCAGTGGCCAAAAAGGGTCTCCCAAGGATGATGGGAACCTGTGCATCTTCTTCCATCTCCATAACAACAAAGTCACATGGTATAAATAATTTACCCACTTGAAGAGAAACATCCTCAAGGATACCAAGTGGAAACTTGACAGTTTTGTCTGCTAGTTGGAGAGAGATGCGTGTGGGTTTCAATTCACCCATGTTGAGTTTCTTGCAGATTGATAAAGGCATGAGACTAACACTAGCCCCAAGATCACACAAAGCATTCTTGATAGCAATATCACCAAGTTTGACTGGAATAGAATAGCTTCCTGGATCTCCTAGCTTCTCTGGAAGCTTATTCTGTAAAATAGCACTACACTCAGCTGTTAGTGAAACAGTGATATTCTCTTCAATCTTTCTTTTGTTAGAGAGCATGTCTTTCAAAAACTTAGCATAAGAAGGCATCTCAGATTTAGCATCCAAGAAAGAGATGTTGATGTGCAGCTTCTTCAAGATATTAAGGAACTTCCCATACTTCTTTTCAAGTTTTGCCTGTGCCAATCTTTGAGGGAATGGAACAGGTGGCTTGTATGGTTCAATAGGGATGACAGTGGGTTCCTGTTTCTCAGTCTTCTTAGTTTCATCTTCCACAAGTTTCTCACCTTGATCTTCTTCACTCAACCTTATGACCTCTTCTGCACTTTTCTTTTGCTCAGTCACCTTCCTTGTAGGCTCTTGCAATTCTTTACCGCTCCTCAATGAGATGGCATGGAGATGCCCCTTAGGATTTGGTTCGGTTTGCCCAGGAAGTTGGCCTGAAGGTTTAGAGAGATGACTAATCTGTTGGGCAAGTTGGGTCATCTGATTCTCCATCAACTTATTATGAGCATTGATTTGTTGGAGCGAGTTGCTGAAGAATTCATTTTACTTGGCTTGGTATTCAACTTGCTTTGCTTGAGAAGAAGCTAGTTTCTCCATGATACTCTCAAGGTTGGATCTAGAGGATGAGGAGAAAGAGTTGAAAGGTGGTATTTGTTGAAAATCGGGTGGTTGGGAGTAGTTTGGGTGTGGAGGTTAAGGTTGGTTATTTTTGTAGGAGAAATTTGGATGATTCTTCCAACCTGGGTTATATGTGTTTGAGTATGGGTTATTTTGTCGTCTTGTGTTTGTGTTTAAGAGGGCATTGGCTTGCTCAGATATCATTCCCATGGTGTTGTATTAACACTCATTCAATGAATGACCCTGCACTTCACAAATCTCACAAATAGGTGCTATTGATCCACTACTTAATTGGCCAACCTTGGCCGCCAAAACCTGCACGGTGTTAGTCAGAGTAGCAATAGCATCAACCTCATACTTACCTCCCCTTTTAGGGGCTCCACGAGACACACTCCAATCATTCAAATAATTGTTGGCAGCCATATCATCCAACAATGTCTTAGCAGTTTTCGGAGTTTTGGCCATGAAAGTACCGCCAGATGCGGCATCAATAGAACTTCGAACATCATGTTTCAGACCATTATAGAATGTCTGAATCAATAACCACTCAGGAATACCGTGGTGTGGGCACTATCGCTGTAAAGCCTTGTATCTCTGTCATGCCTCATAGAGAGACTCCAATTCATGTTGCTAAAAGCCAGATATCTCATTTCTGAACTTTGAAGTCCTCATAGGAGGGAAGAACTTGTTGAGGAAAGCCTTTTTCAGTTCTGGCCATGTAGCGATCTTCCTTACTTCTTCTTCTTTCAACCATTCTTTTGCTTAATCCCTAAGAGAAAAAGAAAAAGCACAATAGCGAATTAGATCATCAGAAACATTTGTTAGTTTCAAAGTATTACACTTCTCTAAAAAGCTAGCCAAATGATCAGTAGGGCTCTCTTTTGGTGTTCTCGCATAAGACTCCTGTGAAATGAATTGAATAAATTGTGGCTTGAGCTCGAAGTGTGTTGCAGTGGTGGTTGGCCTAGTAACGGTGGTGGTGGTCTCATTGGGCATAGCATACTCCCGTAGAGACTTTGGTGGTGTTTCATCTCCCATTGTTGATCTTTGTTGTTGTCTTCTTCGTTGACCTCCTAATCTCCTTGTTGTGGCTTCGATCTCACGATCAAGAGTAGCTAGATCTTCTGGACCTTTGCTACGAGTGCACATGCAACAAAAAAGACTAAAAGAGGGAAAAAATCAAACAACAAAAAAGAGTAACAATGATCAAACAAAAATAAGTTTAGCTAAATAAATCAAGGATAAACTAATCTAATACCGTTAATCCCCGACAACGGCGCCAAAATTTGATAGGCGTGTCGCGCACTTAACAAAGATAAATCCTAATTAATCCTCCTAACTATGTAGCAGAGTAAGTCAAGGTCGAATCCACAGAGACAAACGGTACCAAACACTAGGTATCTTGACTCAATTTAACTAAACACGTGACAAACAACGGTGAAAAGGATGTTAACTAATACTAACACTAAACTATAACAACTAGCAATAGCACACGAGGTAAAATCAATTAATAAAGGCATCTAGAATTAAGTATCCCTACTAGCACGAGTAATACATGAATAGTTCTCATCCCAAATAACGCAATCAATAGTCCAAAAGGAGTAATGCACCCTAAAAATACCAAAGACCTCTCCCGAGTACCAATGGCTACTCTAATCAAGCAATCAAACCTATTCCCATGGAATTATGCAAGAAAAGAGACATTCAGCAAGGCATCACAATATAAATTCCTAGTAATCCTATCTACTGATTCCCATAGAGATATTCATACCCTTGATTGAATCAACCAATCCATCTAGATTCAATTCCCATTGAAAACAAGACATAAGGACTCAATTCAATACCACCTATCCCTAGTATGATAAAGAAAGTAAATAAAATTCAATCAAGTAAGGACCATTAACCACATTAAATTGGGATTAGGGAGGAATTCATGCATTAAAAATTGCTAGGGTTCAACCTAACCCTAGATTATGGGACTACTCACTCATAATTGCAATAACAAAATAAATCAATAATAAATAAATAAACATGATAATACATAAAGAGAGAGAATTAGAAAACTTAGTCTTTTACTTCAATGAAAAATAATCCAAGGTAGCCAAAGTGTAGATCTCAAAGTTAACAATGGAGTTTTCTCTCAAAAGATCTCTAAAAACTCAATAATAAAACCTAAGTGCTGAAATAAATTAACTAACAAGGTATTTATAGTTTCCTACAATAATAGAACAACTTAATTAAACCCGACGGAAAACATGTCAACACGGACGTGTCAAATATGACACGGATGTGTCGACCTGAATTTCACAATATCAGTCGTAAAACCAAAAGTTCCTGACTTGGGAAAAAAAAAGGAGCAACACGGACGTGTTGCACTGGAAAGCTAATATCAGTTCCAAACTGATTTGCTGAGAAGAGGGTGACACGGACGTGTCAAAATTGACACGGACGTGTCGCCCTGGGAAGCTGAGATCAGTAGCCTTTCTTCATGATCCAAGGAAATGACACGGACGTGTCACATATGACACGTCCGTGTTGACCTGCTTCATCCTATCTTCATGACCACGCATCCCCAACTCGTCACAAGATATTCCATATGCTTGATTAACCTGAAAATTAACTCAAACACCACAAAATACCTCGTGAAGTGCCATAGAACTAAAAGAAGCCAAAATGATGCAAGAGTTAGTCCTAAATGCTCTAAACTAGGCTAAATGAGACTTAGAAATGCACCTAAAATAACAACTATATATTGTTGACTTATCAGTGGCAGGGGTGGGCAGAGACAAAGGTTGGGGTGGGGGGGCTAGGCCCCTGCGAGGGGTGGGGGACTGCAGGGGATTTCTTTGTGGGGGTGGGAACCGACCGGGGGCTGGGGTGGGGCTGCGGGGGGCTCGGGTGGGGTGGGGCTACGGGGGGCTAGGGTGGGGGCGGCATGGGGTAGTGGTATTGGAGCTAGGTGGTGGTGGTTATGGAGGAAATGAGGTAGAGGAGTGAGAAAATGGTCTGACCAATGAGAGTGTAACACGTGTCACACTTGACCTGTTATGCCGGTCACAACAGGTTAAGGAACATTATGAGAAGATACCACCAAAAGGTTGGATTATTCAAAAAAAACTCATAAGTGGAACTGTTTTTAAGAAGATCGCTTAAATGTTGGATTATTGAAATTCATTTTTCCGAAAAAATATATATTTTTTATTATTTGGGGGGTTGTGCCACCCAGGATCCTTCATGCATGGGTCCGACCCTACTGAGATCTACGTCCACCAAATCCACTAATAACGAATTCCCTAATACCTCAATCAAGGTACAAGTCCTCACTACTAACTCTAGTAGTGCTCCCCAACACTTAACTATAAGTGATGCTGCTAAATTAAATCAAATAAAAACTCATGTACCCAACCCAACACTCTCTATAATTATGAAAAATTACAGAAATTTTCTCCTCAAGAAACGCTTCTTAATCAAACAGGTAGAGGATACGATTTTTCCTAAGTAATTTACTTGGCAATGTTAGTAGTATTCTCATATACTCTGTACCACTGATTTCAGTTTTCTCTTGTAAAGCCCCGATCAAAAATATGGAAACCGTGTTTCTAAAATACTAAAGAGATGGTGTTATATAGTCATAAATCTTCCTTGTTTAGAGATATGATAGAATCAATTAATATAATAGCATATCTCTTAATAATAGAAGTAATCTTTTTACTAAACAAGAAATTATCTTCCAAAATGTATCCTCTTTTATGAAATTAGATTTTTATAAAGATATCATCTTAATTAATTAAGAAATCAAAATTAAAATATTTTTTTGAAAATATTTTAATTTTATGTAAAATTCATTATTGTAATATGTGTGTATTCTAATTATTTATACTACTAACTCTAGTAGTCATAAATAATTATAGTAATCATATTTTAAATAATATTTTACTCATAACACGCTTACTAACAGTAGGCATGAAAATTTCATTAAATGTCACGTCATCATTTTTTACCTATCAAAGTCAATCATTGACTTCCATAAATATATGAATGATAAGTAAAATTAATTGATATGAGCTTATAATTATTTTGGTCTATTTAAATAAATTATCATTTAGTTGATGGGTTAAAGTTTAGTGATAAAACTGGACCATCTTAAAATAATGGCAATGAGGCCCATTAAAAGGATTTTCTACTAGCTAACCCTAACCCTAAAACCCTGGAAAGCTCTATAATTAGAGCTCTCATTCCTCATTTTAGGAGGGGGGAGAAAAACATAAAGCAAAACCTAAACCTCTCAAATACTCTCTCTGCCAATCAAGTCACATCAAACTCTTTCCCCAGAAGAAGGATAACAAGATCAACCTTGGACGAGATCAATCCCAAAGGCCCTTATTCAAGAAGATCATATTTGTTCGTGAGCAACAACAAATCAACATCAAATCCTTCTCGTAGAAGAAGAATAACAAGCATACAAAACTAAAATGTCGTTATTCTACATCAAGCATTCTTGAACAAGATCTAGCCCAAAGGCCCTTATTCAAGAAGACCAAAGGCGTTCGTGAATTGCAAGCTCAAGTACACGTGGAGATCGAATTAAAGGATCAAAATATTAGAGATGGTAGCCCAAATACAAAGATCGATAAAATATTATTTTGTTTCATAAATTTAGACTCTCTATTTTGTATATTTAAAATTTGTGTTTACATTAACATTTAATTTAACCAAGTAAATCACTGTTATATAGTTTGCTATATAGAAAATTTTAGCTACTCTTGAATCTTATTTCTTCAAACTTGAGCATCCGACTTTCCAAAATCAAACATTGCATCAAAAGAAAATACTTATACAACAACGCACGATGCAACATAGCTTGTATTTGTCATTATCAAAACTACTTAAGGTCATTAACAATAATGTGTAAACCCATAAATTGGAACATATATATGTCAGTAAATTATGACGTTGTTGTGACTACGTTGAAATTGCTACATGGCAAAATCCTTGAAGGTTTAATACAAAAGTCTCAACTAAGTGTAAGAGTAATATAGAAACTAATACAATGTATAAACTAATAATTAACAGCCTCCCCACATTTACGTACGTTTGGAGGAATGTCATTTTCTGTGGTGAGGCTTGGTTCATCATTCCACACCCTGAGATACACTTGTTGTCCTAAGTATTGTCTATGCCAGATTGCTGACCTCAAATTCCACATTCCCTTGTTATCTAGAGATACTAGAAGTGCTGTCCATGAGTTTCGGTACACCTGCCAGTTAATCAAAAGAATTAAGATAAAATAGGACAAAGCATTCATTTAGTTGATTGAAATTTGTTCAGAGTATACATGCATTAATCTAGCATGCAAAAGTAATTCTTTTAGAAATCATGGAGTATCTTTTAGATCGAGCTTGTATTAAGTGATACAATAAATACGGACACTATACGGTAAATACGGGTGATAATTACTTTTCATATATTAAATGATATAGGCTTGTGTTATACTTTTTCTGTTTCTTAATAGATGCATTATATCGATTCGACATGCAACTTACTAGTCAATACACAACTTTGATTATCAATATTTATAATTATATATAATTAAAATTTTATAAAAATAATATTTTGAAAATATACAAGAGATTAACCCAATAGCTAGTAATATAATGATATATTGTCAGAGTTATTTTTCAAATATTGTTAAAAGTCAATATAATGCATATATTAAAAAAAAAGGAGGAAGTATATGTCACCTTAAAAGACAAAGTGGAAATTTATGTTATAGGACTTATTCGAGTTCAATAATTCAAGAGTGCTAAAAGAAAAGTTCAATTAAAAGAAAAAAGTTATAGCGAGTCTAGAGTTTTTTTTTTTGACAAGTTTTTATTAGTAAATTTTATATGAAATCTAACATGCCCTAAATCACATTGTTCAAAAAGGTGGCATAATAATAATCTAAATAAATATTAGTTTTGCAACTTCTTGTGGTTTACCTGGACAGTACTTCTTGATACAGCATCCATCAAATTGTAGCTCTTCCTCATTTTTGGACTCCATTCACTTGTACCATATCTGAAATATTTACCTTCCATGTATCAGAATTGAGAATTCAAGATATCAAGATAACTTAACAAAGGTGACTTTTTTCCCGTCACATTCTAGTCTATCCGGAATCAATTGTCACATTGTCTTAATCAACTTTTCATAAATTAGTATGTTTCTTAATTTATATGCTCATTTGAATTTGTATTCACTTACATATAAATGAGCATCAAATGAATGCATTATTCCTATAAATACAGTGCCTCCTAAGTCCTAAGAACTACCAATAAATAAACATTATTCACTTTGATTGCATACTAAAAATAGACCTATAATTGTAGCTTCTTTTAACTCTTTCTCTACAATATACTCTGTCAAAGTACTATATGATATAAGCAAAATCTAATTCTATTTTTCAAACATCAAAAAATTGTAAGCTTACCCAACGACGAAGAAATTGTAGCCATCAAGATGCCAAGATTGAGTGGTTTTCTCATTGTTTTGGAAGATGATTTCTACAAAATCATGAAGAGCGAAGCCAAAAACCGCGGTGCCTTGGACCATAGGGCCTGGTGTGGGTTTATCCCTACTGGTGTTCAGGTCGAAAACACCAGGAATGTTGTAATAATCAGCAAGCTTTAATGGTGTCTTTGGATTTACATAGGAAATATTGTTAACTCCGTAATGCAACTTGCCATTAATCTTCTCAGCTGAATTGCCCAATATGATTGTTTTTGTGATGTTTATTTCCCCATAACGGAATGATCCTTGGGGGTTCGGCCTTGCAGCATTGGCGGTAAGATTCCTTCTACATAATTTCAAAAAAAAAAAAGTAGCATATGGTTAACTACGAAGCACATAAGGTTACATAATAGATAGGATAATATATACGACTATTAACTCGACTTGGAAAAGTTGATAAGTGAACAATTATTAGATCACAATAATTTAATCCTAGACTCGAGCTATATTTGAAATTATTTTACATAATCTAAATTTGTCTAGGAAAGATCTTAATCCAACCTGAACTAACCAACCTCAATATTTTTCATAAATTGATTATGATTGATTTACCATACTAATTGGTAATAAACTTGCATTGTAATGCCCCGATTTCAAACACAATGGTCATGATCCAAATTGAAGGAACTACATCTAATTCAAAGGACGCATTTCCCACCTCCACATCCACAACAATGGCTATGAAACTAAGGGAGGATCTTAGTTGGAGTTGGTAGGGGTCTGGTTTATATTGTCATATTGGATATAATACATATGTTGAATTAAATATTAAACATAACTTGTGGTGTAATGGTTAAGCGTTCAACTTTTAACATAATGTTTAGGCGCGCAAAACTTGGTCATCTTAAGTTTTTAGTCCAAGATCTACCACTGTATATATGAAACGTCGTAAAGTAGATAAAAGAGGATAATGTACCTGATAGTTCTAGCTTGCTTCATGGACCCGTGAAGCTCATAAGCAGGGGGGTCAGGGACAGGACCAGAAGGCCTAACATTTGAACCATCATAATGTAGGATTGCAGTTGAAGTGTGAGTTGGTCTTGTAAAACGAGTCGACGCAACAATGTAATAGTCCTTGACTTCACCGTTGAGAGTGACCAAGAAACTCAGGGATTGGCCTGGATGTATATCAAGTGAGTCATAAATTTCTTGGAGGACATGAGAACCTTCAACCTCGACCAATTTCATTGTATGGCTTTGAATCCTAATGTTGATTGAAGTCATGATCCCTCCATTTACCACTCGAAACAAGTAGGTTTTCCCGGCCTCACCAGTGTAGACCCTATCAGTACTATCAGTTTGAAGTCCATTAATGAGTAGGCCATCAGGCATTGGCATACCATATCCATAATCTAGCCTTTTTTGAAGTACCTACACAGAGTTATATACCGCCTCAACATTACTACTGCCTCCGTTATTGAATATAGCTGTTTCAATTTGATTTTTTGCATTATTCACATACTTCATTTCGATAATCTTGTTTTGATATATAGTAAAAAACAAAGATTATCATATAAATTGTTATCATTGAAAGGAGTATTTTTTTAAAGTTCGTGAAAGTTCAATTACTCTACCTTAGGAGACATAGACAAATACATATACTTCAAAGTTTCACCATTTTTGTAATTAATCCCAAATTCTAGTTATTCAAGTATGATCCTACTTTTCCTAGCTGACTTTCTCAAAATAATCTCAAGTGCTAATATTTTTAGTAAACTCACCTTGTGGTCAGTCTTGTACCAGTCTCCAATAAGGAAAGAAAATTCGCCTGCTGGCTCACGGTAAGGAAGAGGAATGACCGATCTTCTACGAACGTTGATGATACCAAAACCACCAGAAGCTCGCTGCATCAATGTGGAAGGGAAGTACATGTAGGTACCAATTTGATCCTTGACTTGCATCTTGTAAGTATAGTTTCCCCTTGAAGGAATAGGACAGTTGGTTCCGAGTACCCCATCTTGCCACGAATTCTTCCTCTGCCAAACGCCATTCCTAAGAATAAAACACGAGTTAAAAGTTAAATAACCGCGCTTTAAGAGTGTGTTCTATTCAAATTACAAGTGCATGCTAACAAAGGACAATGGGAAACAATAATAGTGATATCAGCAGGAATTACTGAATACTAACCAGGTCATGAGGAATGGCTCACCCAATTGATTGATAATAGTGATAATAATATTGTCATTGGTGTTGCAATCAATTGCTGGACCCGGAAATTGTCCATTTATAAGTATACCCTGCAAATGAAAGCAAAGATTTACTAGGAAGAATATCTTTTGTAATTGCTAAAATCAAAGATAAACAACAAAATGACTAGTGTAGAATTGTAGATTCTCATATAATCAAAATATGCCTAGAATTCTAAAAAGCTCTAATATATCTTGTTTCAAGGTGTGATTTATGTAACCAACCCGTTGAGGGCCGAAATTCCCTGGATATATCCATGCATATGATAGTCTCCAAGTATAGTATCTGTACGGACTTTCTGCTTGAATCCCGGATATACTTGACAAAACTAAAAATCCGAGGAGGAAAGACAGGAATGAACTGTGTCCCATTGTATGAGAATTTGATGATGGTTATAAATCTGCTAAGGAAACATGAAGTACGAATAATCAATAATAATTAGACTGAATTGTGGTAACAAAACATAATGCATTGTACGATATCATTAGCTAGCTAGTCAATTTGCGAAGTTTTAAATGTGTGGCATAAAGGCCCTTCTACAAGAAACACTTCTAGCTCTTAACATGATACGTGCAACTGCAGACTTTAGTACAATTCATGCCTAAACAAGAAACACTTTCTATATGTATTACTTTTCTAAAATTAGTAGATATCCAAATATATTGCCTATATACAATATTATTCTAGAATATATGGAAAATGTATCAGTTTCCTCAAAGTATTTGTTAATAAGCTGTAGCCTGTAAGCACCTAATTAGCTCCAGTGTGCAAGAGCTGATCAGATGTGACACTCAAAGTGAAAAAGTAGATGTGGAACCCATGTTAGAGACAAGAAAAAACAGAACTTTACCAATAATGTTATATCGCGACTAGATCGAGATAACATTTGTGAAAACTAAATTGGAACGAAGGGAGTAACAAAATACATTACCTAATAATATGAGCACAAATCGAACCTCCCCTCCTTGGAAGATGCAAAAGAAGATTATATAAGGATTGCAAGGGTGAATTTCCCAGAATCAACTCTTATAAAAAATTCCAATTATAATACTTCATTATATTACTAGGTTGGATTACAGGTGTCAGATTGCAGCGTTTTTTTTTGTGGATTTTGGTAAAATCGACGAACCTTGGATCCACTTTCTTGCTTGGAGTATTCTTCACTTTCTGAATCTACATAAAATCCGCCTTAAGATTTCTTTAGAAGCATATGCTAAATTATATATTATAATTATAGTAAGTAGTATATTACAATTGGTTGGAATTGTAGTTTGAAGTTTCACAAAATTGCAATTATTTATTATATATATGCGTCGGTGGTAAGAAGAAGTAGACTAAAAAACCATGAGCCACGGAGCTGAGAACGGATCTTTGAATTATTTTTTTGACAATATTGCGTATTTATTAAACTCTTTTAATTCTCAATAACAGCAACATAAATGTTTCACATGGAAGTAGACGAAATAAATGAGAAAACGCGGGAAAATGATCAACACTAGGAGGTATTGGTGGATCGAGTTTGTTGTTGTTAAAAAGAATATACTCTTTAAATTTGTTTTTCTCTCTTAAATCTTAATGAGTTAATGCCATAGCTTACAACCCACGGTTTTTTTTCAATGGCCCAACTTTTTTTTTGCAAAAGCTAATACTTCCTAGTTCCTACTCACAATTAGACAAATTCCGAAACACGTACTACCTCCACTTTCAAATAAGTGCAACATTTTGACTTTTATACTTGTCAACGCACAACTTTGAACATTTATATCTCATATTATGTATTTGTGAAAGTTATAAAAAGTTGATATTATGAAAATATTCATTGTAACAAATCCAAAAACATTTTATATGATCATTTTTGTTTTTATATATTAGTAACAAAATATAATTAAAGTAAGGTGTGTGAATAGTGTAAATAGTCAAAGTTTTGCACTTAAATAGAAATAGAGGAAGTATTAAAATCAGATTCAATCTGAAAATTTAATTGAAATATGTCCAGAACATTTTACGATATTATAATGCATTCCGGCCCCAATTTATGAGGTATTACACTATTTAGTTATTATTCGTTAGTATTTAAAATTGTCAAATATTATTGATCTTTAAATTTGTTTTAAAAAACAGCGTCTATCCAGTTTAGGGACTTATATAAGTCATGAATTTAGAATTTTTTTTTGGCATATATTTCTAGATATATGAATTGCACAATAAAAATAACAATATGTTGTTGTAAAATGAAGCAATCAGTGCATTTGTCTTGACAATATTTGACTTCTTATGAATGATGATAGTCAAAGAAAGAGGGAAAGAAAACCTAGTGATTACAATCCTAAATCTTACATTTGAAATATTAAACTTGTGTATCTGTGAGCTCTATAAGGATCTAGAAACATTGGATCTTCTCTCAAATCTGATTCACTGACCAAAAATCCCAAATTTTCCCCAAAATTCGTTGGTTTGTAAAAACTATGTTCAAACTTCAGAAAGATGACTGAGTCCAATCATGGGTACGTTCTTTTCACCTTAAAAATTATAAGTTCTAGATTTATTAAGTCCAGATAAATTAAGATCAATTCACATAAGTTTTGACGCCTTATAAAATAAAATTCAATAAGTTTCAATAAGTTCAAATAAGTTCAGTTTAAATAAGTTCAGGAGAATTCAAGTGAAGAGAACGCACCCCAAATATGGGTTAAGTCCAACCAAAGGCTAAACCCATGACTATCCTTAAGGTTGGAAAACAACTAAGAAGGCTCTTCAGGCCCATTGAAAATTCATTGATATATAACTAAATGTAAAATCAAGAAAAGCTGTTTAAAGTTTGATGAAAATTATAAATTATAGGTAACTACAATTAGAAAAGATAAGTAATCAAGACGTGTTTTTTTCCTTTTTTCCCCCTTTATTTCTAAACCAATTTTATTACCATGGTTCACGACTTCTTAGTTAAATGTTCAAATGTAGAATCCATTAATAGAAAAAAGTAGCACAAAAGGGTTAGTACATGTTGTGCATTAAAAATCAACTTGTACCTGTCCAGATTCAGGGACATGACCAGGGTTGTGGACATGTCCAGATTTCATCTACATGACCGGCAAGCACGTGATGTAATCCCGCGTTGAATGAAGTCATAAGTCCGTTGAAGCAGTTGAGAGAAAGAAGGGAAGCACGTTAAATGACCAGGGATCTTTAGCTGGAATATCTATCATTTGTAACAACCTAAAACGGTAGTATTAGTCAGATTGTATTATTATAAATAGGGATCATGTAGCCAAATATAGGGCATTAGCCTTTCCTCGCTCTTCTTTACTACTTTACACTCGACATTCTTGTATTTTTTTGCTATTTCATTGACAATAATACGATCTCTACTTTTTATTCAGTTCATAAGCACTTAGATTGATTGCCTAAACTATCACGGATAAATTGATCTTCTTTGGTGAAATTTATCCAAAACAATTTGGCGCCCACCGTGGGGCATTCAGTCTAAAAAGTGCTCTTTCAAAATTCGTGTTTCACAAAAATTCGTCACAATACAATGGCTGGAAACATCCCTTCCTCTGTGGAAGAAATCTGGAAGCGCCTCATTGAAAAGATCGATATCCTCCAGAAAGAAAATGTCGTCCTGCGTGGCCAAGTCCAATCCGTCGTCTCTATGGCGACTTCATCTTCTCGCCACCAGGCACGCCGCAACATCGAAGGCGCGACCACTCGCCTTGACATGGATACCGTCACTCCTTCCCGAAGTCTCCCAGCACCACAAAATTCTCCTATGTCCACCCCAATCCTCTCACAAATATCAACTCCGTCAATGACACGTCCCGCTGTCACTACTGCTGCTATCCCTTTGGCCAGTGACTTCATCATGGTCGAAGATGAAACCCATCTGATTGGTTCTAATCCTTTTCAAACCCCTTCAACATTTCCAACCTTCGGGTCGTCATCCAGATCCGTGCCCAATGCACCTCCTCGTCCGAACTCTTCTTGAAATGTCTATGTGTCCAACACTCCAAATCGGACTTGTGTCACCTTCCCAGAGACTCTTCCTCCTCCTCTTCGAACCCCTTCTGTCGCGTTCACTCAAAATGTGCCTCCTATGAGTCAGCCTGCTAGCGTGCCCGTCACTCATAGAGTCGGTGCCCTTGCCTCTCATGTCCAGTCCAACCCTAACCTGCCGCCAGGGATGAATTTTCTTCACCCTATCCTTGGAAGTATGAATGAAGCCATGGAACAGAAGTTTTCCCTATTGCAAGAAATGATAAATAAAATCCCAGGGATGACCCCTGCAATAGCTTAGGCAAAACCAAACAGCTACGCTGACTCGCCTTATGCGGATCATATCGATAACATTGACATCCCTAAAAGGTTCAGTGCTCAGAACATCCAGCTATATGATGGGATCACTGACTCTAGCGAGCACATCAAGCAATACAAGCAGATAATGATGACCATTCCTATTCCTCGTGATATGAGAGAAGCTAGTCTGTGTAAAGGATTCGGGTCCACTCTGTCCGGTCCTGCCTTAGACTGGTTAACCAATCTGCCAAATGGATGCATCACCTCGTTGGCAGAACTTCAGAACATGTTCAATCAGCAGTTCGCCAGTAGTCGGAAAGTCCAGAAGCAGACAAGTGATATGTACCGTGTCGTCCAGCGCTATGGAGAAAGTCTCAGAGAATATATTTATCGCTTTAACAGAGAAAAGGTGTCCATTCCTAATTGTGACATCCCAACCGCTATCGAAGCATTCAGACAAGGACTGTACGGAGATTCTGACCTCTACAAAGATCTGACCAAGTACCCGTGCACCAAGTTTGAAGATGCGTTAAATAAAGCTCTCACGTAAGTCCGCCTAGAAGAAGATATGGATGCCAGAAAGGAGCCCTCTGAACCTGACCGGTCCAGCAGAAAGTATACGTGGAATCGACGGCGAGATAGTATACCAAAGCCATATGATCGACCAGTCAACGACCAATATGTCGCAGCGGTGGAAGACGAGGAACCAGATTGGAAGGACGAGTCCGAGCATCACCTGAAGATAGAAGAATACAACTTTTGCGTGAGCACCGGAGGACTCATCAACCATCTAGCAAAGCTCGGAGATGCTGTCAAGTGGCCACCCAAATCGTCACGCCCAGGAGACCGTAAAGACCCATCTAAATGGTGTGACTATCATGGAGACATTGGTCATGTGACCGATGATTGCATCTCCCTCAGCAGAGAAGTCTCTTATCTCTGAAGAATGGTCATCATCTTACAGAAATCATGTCCGAGAAGGCCAAGACAACTGTCTCGAAAGAGAAATCCACATCTGCTCCCCAAAAACCTGCTAACCCTCCTTCTCATGTTAAAGTTATAAATGTTATTACAGGAGGATCTGACGTTTGTGGTTTGACTTATTCTGCAGCTAAGAGACATGCCAAGGAGTGCTATACTGACAAGCCTGCCCTAAGACGTGCCATCAATCCGGGACCTGCAATCACTTTCGATGATGTGGACGCGGTAGATGCCTCAGCATTCCACCATGACGGCGTGGTTATCTCTCTCTCCGTAGGCAACTGCCTAATCAAAAGAATCTTGGTGGACAACGGAAGCTCAGCCAATATTATAATGCTAGATACACTCGTTCAGATGGGGCTGAGTGAAAGCGACGTGATCAAAAAAGTCCACAGTTCTGGTTGACTTCAGTGGAGAGGCTAAGAACACCATTGGAGAAATCTCCTTACCTGTCTATGCTGAAGGCGTCAACCTACAGGTAAAATTTATGGTTATAGAATGTGTATCTGCCTATAACATAATTCTTGACAGGCCCTGGATCCATGAGATGAAGGCTATTCCATCATCCTACCATCAAACGATGAAATTCCCAACTCCCTGGGGCATCCAGGAGATCAAAGGTGACCAAAGAGTTGCCAAGGAGTGTTACAAAGTCATGCTCAAACCTTCCAGTGCCCAGAAAGAGGTGGCATAGCAATTACAGGACCAGTCCGCACCAACAGCTACGTAGAGCCAGAATCTGAACTCCTTGACGAAGTTGTCCTTGACCCGGAATTTCCTGATCAAGTAGTACAAGTTGGCTCCGATCTACCTGACGAGGTAAGGACTGGAATTATTACTTTTTTACGTGCTAACCGTGATTGTTTTGCCTGGAAGCATGATGACTTGACAGGCATTAGCCCAGACGTCATCACACAGAAATTACGGGTTGACCCTGAGAACCCCCCCAGTCCGCCAAAAGCGATGGAAGTTTGCACCAGAACGCAACCAAGCCATAAATGATGAAGTTGAAAAACTGCTTGAGACTGGTAAGATTAGAGAGGTACATTACCCTGACTGGTTGGCTAACGTGGTAGTTGTCAAAAAGAAAAACGATAAGTGGCGTATTTGTATTGATTTTACTGACCTCAATAAAGCATGTCCCAAAGACCCTTTTCCTCTCCCCCATATAGATGCCATGATTGATGCTACTGCTGGACATGAGACACTGACCATGCTGGATGCCTTTAGTGGTTATAATCAAATCCTAATGCACCCAAAAGATCAAGAGAAAACAGCGTTCATGACTGACAGGGGCATCTACTGTTATAAGGTTATGCCTTTTGGATTGAAAAATGCTGGGGCAACTTACCAGAGACTGGTCAACAAAATGTTTGAGAAACAAATCGGGCGTACAATGGAAGTCTATATAGACGACATGCTGGTCAAGTCAACAAAAGCAGCCGACCACGTCAAACATTTGGAAGAAACTTTTCAAGTCCTTCGCCAATACAACATGAAGCTCAATCCATCCAAATGTTCCTTCGGCGTATCATCCAGAAAATTCCTGGGTTACATAGTCACCCAAAAAGGAATAGAAGCTAGTCCTGAGCAAATACGAGATGTCCTCAACCTCCAGTCACCACGTTGTCCCAAAGATGTTATGAAGTTGACTGGACGAGTGGCGGCCCTAAACAGGTTCATCTCTAAATCCTCAGACAAATGCCATTTATTTTATGATGTCCTCAGAAAAAACACCAAGTTCGAGTGGACCACAAAGCACGAAAAAGCATTACAAGATCTGAAGATCTACTTGACTCATCCTCCCTTGTTGTCCAAACCTAAACATGACGAGAAGTTGCAACTGTATATGTCGGTGTCAGAGTCCGCCGTCAGTGCAGTACTGGTCAGGGAAGACGATGGCAAACAACTACCTGTCTACTATGTGAGTAAGTCTTTACTTGACACTGAAACCAGGTACGCGTATCTCGAGAAATTAGTTCTGGCACTGGTTATGTCTTCTATGAAATTACGCCCTTACTTTGAATCTCACCCCATCATAGTAAAGACTAATTATCCTATTAAGACTTTCTTGCGAAAACCAGAACTAACAGGTAGGATGGCCAAGTGGTCCATTCAACTTAGTGCTTATGACATTCAGTATGAGCCCAAGACAGCTATCAAATTGCAGGCCCTAGCTGACTTCGTTTCTGACTTCACACCTAGTCTCCAACCCCTCGCTGATGAGGAAGTCAGAACAGTGCTGAATGATGGGTTCACTCGCACCTGGACGCTCTACACCGATGGTGCCTCCAACGTCAGAGGCATTGGCCTTGGAATCATGTTGGTATCCCCAGAAGGCGACGAAATCTCCCAAGTTGTCCAGTGCAACTTTTGAGCCACCAATAATGAGTCAGAATATGAGGCTCTACTTGTCGGCCTACTAGCAGCTATGAAGCTAAAGGTAAAGCGCCTGGAGGTAAGATGCGACTCTTTGCTTATAGTAAGCCAGATTAATGGAGACTATGCTGCCAAAGACACAAAAATGAGTGCCTACTTAGATGTTGTTAAACGACTTACGAAATCTTTTGAGTATTGTAATATAAGACAGGTACCCAGAGAGCAAAATTCACAAGCTGACACACTTGCCAGCCTAGGCTCATCCCTCAAAGGATCCAAGTTGACCAGTGTTCCTATTGTCCATCTAGCTTATCCAGCTATCGAGCATGACATCTTTGTGATCCAGAATGAAGATGACGGTGCCTCAACGTCAGCACCTCCACCTCCCAATACAGGATGGACTCTGCCATTCATCGCTTGGCTTAAGGACGGCACCACTCCTCCTAGAGAAGACGCCAAAACATTTAGGATGAAAGCGTCGCGTTACACACTAATTCAAAATATCTTGTTTAAAGTATCTATTTCAGGTGTCTATCTTAGGTGCCTGGAAGCTGCGGAAGCAAAGCAAGTCTTGGAAGAAACCCATTGTGGTATCGGAGGCAACCATGCTGCTGGACGAAGCCTATCAACCAAGATCCACCTCATGGGCTACTATTGGCCCACCATGCGTCAAGATGCCGCATACATCGCCAAGAAGTGCGACGCCTGTCAACGACATGCTCCAGTCCAACATCAACCATCAGAGACCTTGCATCCCACTTTGACGCCATGGCCATTCATGAAGTGGGGCATGGACATAGTAGGCAAGCTGCCTCAAGCACCTGGCAATAAAGTCTTCGTGCTAGCCATGACGGACTACTTCTCAAAGTGGATAGAAGCTGAAGCATTCAAACAGGTAAGAGAAAAGGAAGTTATTTCTTTCATAAAGCGTAATATACTGTGCAGGTACGGTGTCCCCGCATATATAGTATACGATAATGGCTCCCAGTTCATAAGCGACAAGACTAGAGCTATTTGCGCAAAATGGAAAATTGGACTCCACACATCCACACCTAGATATCCACAGGCCAATGGTCAAGCAGAGTCCAGCAACAAAATCGTTGTCAATCAGCTGAAGCGTCGCTTAGAAGCTGTTAAAGGGAAATGGGCAGAACAGCTCCGACTTGTCCTATGGGCTGACCGGACAACTCCAAAGAACTCCAATGGACACACTCCCTTCTCCATCATTTATGGATGTGAAGCTATCATCCCAACGGAAGTACAAGTCCCTTCTGCCAGGTATGGTTTAATGACTGAAAATGAAAATGATGATGCACTAACACATGATGTAGATACTGTTGACGAAATAAGGGAACAAGCCAGAGTCAGAATGGCGGTCTACCAACAAGGTGTGGCTTGTAGCTACAACAAAAATGTGAGGATAAAAGTGTTCCAAGAAGGTGAATGGGTCCTCAGAAAAGTTTTCCAGAATACAAAAGATCCTACTGATGGTAAGTTAGGTCCCACCTGGGAAGGACCATACCAAATAAGTAAGGTCATAGGACAAGGGGCATACTCTCTTGTCAAGCAAGATGGGACACCCATTCCAAGAAGTTGGAATGCAACGCACCTGAAGAGGTATTATTTCTAAATCCTGCTTGTCATTTGTCCAGTATTTGTGACACTTCAGACAGGTATGTTTCCCTTTACCTATTTGTTATTTTGGTATTTTCTTTCTTATTTCTTTCTTTTCAAATTCAAACTGACTTAAGCATCGGAGGGTCGTTGGCCGCACCAACAGCCAACGCCTCTAACCTTTTGTTTTGCAGAACTACTCATACAGCAAACTCACATGGGGCAACTACACTAGGACAACTACCTACTCAGGTATTCACAACTTGTCCACACCAGTCCTTCTACAGGACATGGTCTGCATAACAACTAGGCAACTTGGCAACATCACATCAGTCTCACAACTCTACAAACTGACAACTACAAATTGACAACTATAAATTGACAACTGCAATTTAACAACTGTAAATCAACAACTAGTTATGCAACCTGACAATTTCAAAACAAATTCACATAAACAAAAGTAAAAGCATCTGGCAATGCCCACCAGAACAGTGGACATGCAGGATAATTGTTCAACAAAAAAACACTTCAAATCTGTCTGCCTCCATGGGCAAGACAGTAAAACTATTGTTCAACAAACCAAAGGTAAATATTGTTTAAAGCATAGACTAATCAAATTGTGGTTACATCCTCTGTCTTCTCCTCAGGATTCGCCTCCGTCATCACCTATTCAGCAGCAGGAGTCTTGTGGTCATCCTCTCCAGCAAGCTGCCCACCTTGGTTGACCTGCCCACCTTCTGCCTTTTTGGAGTTGACCTCGCCTTCCTCAGGGTAAGATTGGGCATACTCTTCAATGGCCTGGTCCGGCTCCGAGGTGTCAGCCTTGCCTTCCTTGAACTCCTTCATCAGCTCAACAGTTGTCTTCATGGCATAATAGTTGACGCTGTCAACCAGTTCTTCCTCCTTCTTCTTCAGCTCTTCCTCTTTGGCTGCCAGGGTTTGGCTCACTTTCTCCAGTTCCTCAATCTTCTCCTGCTTTTCCCTTTTAAGCACAGCAATGTCTGCTTCCAGGCGCTCCTTGTTGCCATTCCAGGTCTTCTCCTGGTCCTTCAGCTTTTTCTGAGTGCTAGACAACTCTCCAGTCACCCTCTCCAATTCCTTGTGATAGGAGAGGATGTTCTTGACGTTGCCCAGAGTGGCTTGAAAGGTCTATGACAAGCAGAAGATCAGGTTAGTAAAATTTAAAAGGGCAGTGCTACTTGACCAAATCTTGTTTCATGTATAGACAGGACTGCGATACCTGGAAGGCGCATTGGACAGTTTCGCCAGCAGTATTTTCTGGCTTGGCCTTGTTGTGGCGTGCTCTGCTTGCAGGGAACCAGAGTTGATCAATGTATGGCCAAAGAGCGGTGACACTCTTAAATTCATTGCCATAGTCTCCAGGAAAGGCCATGTTCAGGACAGGCAGCTATGGACCAGCCGCGGACGTAGATGTTTACGGAGAAGAAGTAGCAGGAGTCGACGGAGGAGGCATGCTCTTAGGAATGAATCTAATGTCAGCAGGTTTGACGTCTGTAGCAGGGGCAGCAGCATCTTGGGCGACCTTTGGCTTCTTGGCAGCCCTAAGCTTGATGATTTCCCTGGTGGACAGCTCTTTGAGGCTTTTGCTACTCTTGGAGGTGTCTGCACGGTTATACATGTCAGTCACCCATGAAACGTGTCCGATCTCAAAGATAAGAATGACCTAAAATTACCTGAAGACATGTTGCCTGAAGATGGTTCGTTTGATTGGAAATCCTCTATTGGGGTAACTGGTACTAGTGGGTATTCTCTTGCCTCTTCCCCCAAGTCCAGTATCGCCTTGGTTTTTGCCTTCGTAGATTCTTCGTCAACTTTGACGTCTTCAAGAGAAATTCCTGCAAAGAAACAAGTTGTGAGAAGTTAATCCAACATCAGAATTCTAAACACATATTCACAATTCTTACCCTTAACCTTCCAGTTGGAAAGGATCCATCCACTCTCTTCGCCCAAAGAATCTATCTCCACAAAAAAGTATCTAGTCATCCATCCTCTATCTTGTCTATCAGTCTTCAGAATAAGAGGATGTCGCTTTGTTTTGGTTGACAAAATCACTCTTCCTTTCCCCCAAATTTTGACTGCATAAGTGTAAGCCAAATCTCCTAGGGTGAAGTCAAACCCTAATCTCTCGGCTAAAATGTCAGCAGAGACCAGAACCCTCCAAACCATGGGCATCAGTTGGCAAGGAGCGACTTCAAGGTGAGTAAGGAAGGCCTTGATTAAAGGAGAGAAGGGGATTGAGGCTCCGTTCAGAAAAAGGTATTCGTAAAGACAAGACCACCCTAGCTTTGTCCAGTCTGCTCTTTCACTTTCTTGGGTTACAAAGAAAATGGTGGAAGAAGGGAGGATTCCTGAGTTAACTAAACTCTCTACATCAGCAGTAGAGAGAGAATTGGGTTTGGAGTTTGCGGGTTCTAAAATGTTAGAGGGAGTGAGGTCGTGTTCGCTTTTTTCAGACGAAGATGAAGAAATGTCGATGTCATGGGCCCTCTTCTTTGAAGCAGTCGTTTTCTTCCCCATTCGAAAAAGCAAGAAAGGACGAAGCAAGAATTGTAAAAAATGGCAAAAAGGACGAGTTACAGAGAGAGAAGTTACCTGGGGAAAGCGGAAGATGAAAAAATTGAAAGTGTGTTTGAGGTGGCAAAAGTGGGTTAATAAATGAATTGCGAAAATGGGCGGTTGAAAGAAGTGTAATGATGGTTACTTTTTGAATTAGAGACGTGTTGCAGTTATCTTACGGATTTCTAGGCGCAGTAATCACATCAAGGCTGTAGTGGGCAGTTGTAATTTCACTTTTGAAATTTCTGGCGCAATTAATCAAGCGAAATTAGGGGCAATTATTGTGCATTAAAAATCAACTTGTACCTGTCCAGATTCAGGGACATGACTAGGGTTGTGGACATGTCCAGATTTCGTCTACATGACCGGCAAGCACGTGATGTAACCCCGTGTTGAATGAAGTCATAAGTCCGTTGAAGCAGTTGAGAGAAAGAAGGGAAGCACGCCAAATGACCAGGGATCTTTAGCTGGAATATCTATCATTTGTAACAACCTAAAACGGTAGTATTAGTCAGATTGTATTATTATAAATAAGGATCATGTAGCCAAATATAGGGCATTAGCTTTTCCTCGCTCTTCTTTACTACTTTACACTCGACATTCTTGTATTCTCTTGTTATTTCATTGACAATAATACTAGGGAAAAAAAAGGAAGGGCTGCGCTGGAAGGGCTGCGCTGGAAGGGCTGCGTTTTTTGAAAAACGCAGCCCTTCGTGTATGAAGGGCTGCGGTTTCCTTGAAAACCGCAGCCCTTTTAGTGAAGGGTTGCGGTTACCTAGAAAACGCAGCCCTTCAAACTGTATGAAGGGCTGCGGTTTTAAGGCTAACCGCAGCCCTATTAATGTAGGGCTGCGGTTAGCCCAGAAACCGCAGCCCTTCATACACGAAGGGCTGCGTCTTCTAGGGTAACCGCAGCCCTTCCTATCCCGCCCAATCCAACCTATAGTTTTGCGCGCAACACACAGTAGACACTCACTCGTAAATTTCCCTCGCACACACACCCTTCTCCCTCACACTCACTCGCACACTCACCCCTCTCCCTCACACTCACTCGCACTGCCCTAACGGCCATCACCGGAGCACCGACACATCGCCGGAGCGCCGTCCCATCGCCGGTGCACACTCATTGACGTTGCCTATTAACGTTGCCTGAGCTCCTTCTTCTTCTCTTCTCTCAGCGCACCTTGACGCCACCACCACCACCACTACTGCATTGTCGGTAATTCCCCTCTCACTCTCTCTCCTCTTTTTCATTTCTCTGATTAATTTGTTTTATTTAATTTCTCTTCTATATTGTGTTGTAAAATGTGATTGTAGGGGGTGGGGGAGGGCTTGTGGAGGGTGGGTAGGGGGGGTGGGGAGGGGATGGCTGGGGAGGCTGGGCATGGGGGGGGGGAGGGCGGGGATCTTTGGACGGGGGTGGGGGGGGGCTGGGGAGGCCGGGCATGGGGTGGGGAGGGCGGGGGATCTTTGGACGGGGGGTGGGGAGGGCTGGGGAGGCTGGGCATGGGGTGGGGAGGGCGGGGGATCTTTGGACGGGGGGGGGGGGGGTGGGGGGGGAGGGTGGATAGGGGTGGGGGAGGGGCTGGCAGGGGGTGGGGAGGACGCGGCGGGTGGGGGTGGGGTGACAGGGGGTGGGGGAGGGCTTAGGTATAATGTAACTATGTAGATTTTTAGGCTTCCATCTATTGTTGGTTGAATTTCGAAAACGAAAATTAAAGGTCATTTTACGCCTACATGGCAATGAGGGAGTGCAGTGGGGGGCAGTAGTGGCGGTGGTGGTGGGACTATGTTACAAATGTGGAGAGTGAGGTCACATGGCAATGGAATGCTCTCCACATTTGTAACACTTCTCACTATCTCCGCCGCTACCAGCTGATGGGCATTCCATTGCCATGTGAGCTGATTCTCGGGTCATTTTAGGCCTATTTTAGCCTTTTCGCTTCCGAATCGTACTTATCGAGTCATTTAACCCCAAATTCATTTTGAACATGACTATATGAGGTATAATGTAACTATTGTGTAGATTTTTAGGCTTGCATCTGTTGTTGATTGAATTTCGGAAACGAAAATTAAAGGTCATTTTACGCCTACATGGCAATGAGGGAGTGCAGTGGGGGGCAGTAGTGGCGGTGGTGGTGGGACTGTGTTACAAATGTGGAGAGTGAGGTCACATGGCAATGGAATGCTCTCCACATTTGTAACACTTCTCACTATCTCCGTCGCTACCAGCTGATGGGCATTCCATTGCCATGTGACCTGATTCTCGGGTCATTTTAGGCCTATTTTAGCCTTTTCGCTTCCGAATCGTACTTATCGAGTCATTTAACCCCAAATTATTTTTGAACATGATTATATGAGGTATAATGTAACTATTGTGTAGAGTTTTAGGCTTGCATCTGTTGTTGGTTGAATTTCGAAAACGAAAATTAAAGGTCATTTTACGCCTACATGGCAATGAGGGAGTGCAGTGAGGGGCAGTAGTGGCGGTGGTGGTGGGACTGTGCTACAAATGTGGAGAGTGAGGTCACATGGCAATGGAATGCTCTCCACATATGTAACACTTCTCACTATCTCCGCCGCTACCAGCTGATGGGCATTCCATTGTCATTTGACCTGATTCTCGGGTTATTTTAGGCCTATTTTAGCCTTTTCGCTTCCAAATCGTACTTATCGAGTCATTTAACCCCAAATTCTTTTTGAACATGATTATATGAGGTATAATGTAACTATTGTGTAGAGTTTTAGGCTTGCATTTATTGCTGGTTGCATTTCGGGAACGAAAAGGTCATTTTAGGTCTAGTTTTGCCTTTTCGCTTCCAAATCGTACTTATCGAGTCATTTAACCCCAAATTCTTTTTGAACATGATTATATGAGGTATAATGTAACTATTGTGTAGAGTTTTAGGCTTGCATTTGTTGTTGGTTGCATTTCGGGAACGAAAATGTCATTTTAGGCCTAGTTTTGCCTTTTCGCTTCCAAATCGTACTTATCGAGTCATTTAACCCCAAATTATTTTTGAACATGATTATATGAGGTATAATGTAACTATTGTGTTGAGTTTTAGGCTTGCATTTGTTGTTGGTTGCATTTCGGGAACGAAAAGGTCATTTTAGGCCTAGTTTTGCTTTTCGCTTCCAAATCGTACTTATCGAGTCATTTAACCCCAAATTCTTTTTGAACATGATTATATGAGGTATAATGTAACTATTGTGTAGAGTTTTAGGCTTGCATTTGTTGTTGGTTGCATTTCGGGAACGAAAAGGTCATTTTAGACCTAGTTTTGCCTTTTCGCTTCCAAATCGTACTTATCGAGTCATTTAACCCCAAATTTTTTTTGAACATGATTATATGAGGTATAATGTAACTATTGTGTAGAGTTTTTAGGCTTGCATTTGTTGTTGGTTGCATTTCGGGAACGAAAAGGTCATTTTAGACCAAATTTTGCCTTTTCGTGTCCAATTTGTACTTATCGAGTCATTTTATTTTATTTTTGTTGATCTAACTCCTAACTTATTAGTATGTAACTGTGTACAAGGGGAGGGATGTGCATGGGGGAGGGTCGTCGGTGGGGGAGGGGAGGGGTGTGCGGAGGAGGGGGCGGCGCTAGGTTGGGGAGAGGTCTCGTGTGCAGGGGGGAGGGCGCGGCAGGTGGGGGAGGGGGGGCAAGCGGTGGGGGAGGGGCAAGAGAGCGGTGGGGGAGGGGAGGGGTGTGCGGGGAGGGGTGTGGAGGGGCAAGAGTGGGTGAGGGGGAGGGGCGTGCGGGGAGGGGGGGCATGTGCGGGGGCTTGGGAGGGCCGGCAAAGATCGCCGAGCCCTCCCAAGCCCCCGCACATGCCCCCCCCACTACACGCCCCCCCCCCGCACACCCCTCCCCTCCCCCGCTCTCGTCGCCCCTTCCCCACCGCCGCCCCTCCCCTCCCCGCCGCCCTCCCCCACCGCCGCCCCTCCTCTCCCCTCAACCGCACACCCCTCCCCCTTTGCCCCCCCTCCCCGCACATCCCCCCGCCGCCCCCCTCCCCACCTTGCCGCCCCTTGCACACGATTCCCTCCCCCCCGCTGCCCCTCCCCTCCCCCCGCACACCCCCTCCCTGCCGCCCCCTCCCCCACTGCTCGCCCCTCGCACACGGAACCCCCCCTCCCCGCCGCCCTCCCCTCCCCCGCACATCCCTCCCCCTGCTGCCCCCCTCCCCCACTCGCCGCCCCCCCCTCCCCCCACTGCCGCCCCTTGCACACGTAATCCCCTCCCCACACCCCACCCCCTTAGTGGCAATGTTAATTTTAACATTTTTTAAATTTATGCATATATTTGTACAATTTCAGGGAGATGGCGGAGGTGCATACGGATAACAGCACAAGTGGTGCTGAACACACTACCGAGGATGAGTCTTTCGATGCGAGAAAGGAACGGGGTAAATTGTCTCGATCTCGCCGTGAAGAAATAAACGCACAAATGCCTAGGAAGTCATTGGCGACGAAAAAGAGAAAAGGAAGGGGACCTACAAAGTCACTAGGGAAACACCCAAATATGACTTTAAAGTACGATAACATGGGTCAACCTTGTGGAAAGTGGCGTCAAAAATATGGCATGCAAGTTGGCATTTGCATGCATAAACTCTCCATTCTGCACTCATGGAAAGAGGTGCCCGAGGGATTGAAGCGGTGTCTATGGGAAGATACCATGGTAAGCTTCATGTACAATAACGTTTAGTTTCTTAATTATTTAGTTAAATATATGTGTAATATTACTTATAGCATATAAATTACAACATTTGCGAAAACTAATTTGTGAACTGCGTTTTTTGTAGAATCAATTCAATATCGAAGATGATGAAGCCAAGAAGAATGTATTTCTATCCGCGGTTGCCCAGAGATTCAGAGATTTCAAGGCTAAGTTAGTGTCTGGGTGGATCACTAAGCGGAGGAAAGTAGTAGGTACAAAGAAGAAGAACATCTACGGCGGAGAAACACAAGCCGATCCTGAGGCTTCACCGGAAACATCATCTGGACCATCCAAATTACCATTTCAAATATGAAAAACTATCAAACCTGAAGAGTGGGAAGCATTTGTTGCCAAGAAAACAACCCCACAAGCTATTGTAAGAATATTTTATTAAGATTTAATACACTTAGATCCAGTATTATTGTATAACACCGTAGCTAACCTTTGTTTATAATTATGTGTTTTAGGCAAGTCGTGAGAAAAGTAGCGCGAGTGCAAAAGCTAGGAAGTATTATCATCATTTGGGTGCTCATTCGTACAATGAGGTGAGAGAGAAGTGGATGTTCAGTCATTACCCCACAATAGGGTCGACAACGGCAACGGGGACTAGCTCAACGACGACAGTTGCACAGCCTCGGCAACCAGATAGAGTCCTCGATTAGTGGTGTTCGATGCATGGGGTTGATGCAAAGGGAAAAAGAGTCTTGCTCGATCCCGAACACAACAGATAGCCAACGCCATTGTAAGTACAGATTATATGGTTATATAAGGTATATATAATATAACTTTTGCGCTCACGAGCATTTCTCTCTTATACTTATGTAGATTGGCTTGAAGGAAAAAGAGGCAACTGGTGAGTTCACTCCTAAAGGACACATTGATGCATTGCACGAAACTTTAGGAAAGGACCACAGTGGACGCATGAGGGGCGTCGGAGGTTTTCGCCTCGGTTTGAGAAAGGTATATGGTGATCAATACACTACAGCGACAAAATCAAGTGTAAGTAGTGTGAATTCGGCAGCGTCAGTAGATGTGGAGGCTATGAAATCTGCAATTCGGGAGGAGCTAAGGGAGGAGATGACACATAACTTCAACGCCATTTTGGAGCAAATGGGTTTACCGACTTTTGCTGCATTAAAGAAGGGTAGTGATATTACACCTAGCCAGCCTGATCCACCTGTAGTACCCGAGTTGAAGGTAATCACTTAATCCCTTTGCTTTGTTAAACAACTATTGTTCTTAAATGCATGAAATTCTTACTATATATATGTTGTTTCATTGACTAACTATAAATAGAGTTTTTTTTACATGAAGAGACACCATGTGAACTATTAGCTGGAGGAGATGGTTATGATAGTTTCATTCTCGTAGCTCATGGCCATGCACAACCCCCTAGTGACCGAGTATGATTGCATAACCAGTTAGTGGATGATAATCACTATGTGGTCACCGTCAATGAAATTGTGTCAGGTTTCGAAGAATTACCTCTTCCGCTGCCGAAGCCAGAAGTTGGTCTACAGTTACTAAATGATACCCTTGGCAGTTATGTTATGTGGCCGCGTGCATTGGTGCGGTTTTCAGATGAGGTACAATGATTAACATTCATATATATATATGCGTGTTTTCTTTTATAGTTCCTATGATAGTCAGTAATATCTTTACTTTTAACTAATTACTAGGTTTGGGGGAAGGTTGACTCACATGACAGGAAGGGAAAGAAGGCATGTTCACCTTATAAGAAAGCAAGTTTACGTGATGAAGGTGAACGAAATGTGGTGAAGGGAAATGTTTCTAGGACAAAGAATCCACTTATTATCGATCCAGAGGTGGTGCGGAGCCTTAGTATTCCATGCTTTTGGTTACATGAGTGCGCTAGCGATTTACCCGATGAAAGTGCAATTGAGGTTTCTTTGGGGGGGCAACAATTCCACTACCTTGAGGACTCATCGACATTCATTTCTAAGGTTGACATTAAAGAATTCTTATGTGGGGTAGAGTTGAATGTTTCCATGATACAAACATTCATGAGGTAATACATAAGTATATAAATTAAATATACATATATATACATATGCCTTAAGTAGTTTTCAATTCCATAATAAGTAATAGTTTACTTTTAATCAATATAATTTCTCAGGTTATTATACAATGAATTGCTTGCAACATCTAGTGCAATGTTTGGTTGGTTATGTCCAAACATAATACGAGATGACAATTGCTTACAAAACAAAGCCGAAGTGAAAGAGTATCTCGACATGAGTTTCAAAGCATCATCTCGTTTTGGATATCATCAGATCATTCTTGTTCCTTATATTGAAAAGTATGCTTGTCAAACTCGCTTTACTTTTATTATTCGATACTTAAATTGACCTATTAATTATTCTACGATTAATAATAACTATATTTTCTTGTTGTAGGGCTCATTGGACACTGCTTGCGATATGTTTGTCACGTAACGAAGTCTACCACTTTGATTCTTTGCGTCGACAACCACCACGGACCTTACTAATCAAATCATTGTTAAATAGGTAGCCTAATCGAAACTCAATATATGCGCACTTATTAATATTACACATTATTCATCATCTTTAAATATATAAACAGTTAGTACATCTAATCTTATAATAATGTATTGATGTAGTGTGATGAAGCATATTAGTGCAACAGGACTTCGAGCACCAAAAGCTCATGTTTGGATATCAGTCGAGGTAACATGACTAATTTATTTGTCCTTATATAGAAACACTTTTAGCCACATACTACACATCTAACATGAATGTCATTGGATGCATCCTTTGGTGAACATTTAGTGTCCGCAACAAGATGATGGACTTGCATGTGGCTATTACGTGCTGAGGTACATGTTCGATATCGTCAACCATTGCACTAACGCCGATGATCTTCAAAAGGTATGTAACTTATTAGTATATGTTAGTTTAGATTAGATCGATTGGTAATAGGTAGTAATTGGTTTAGAAACCAAAGTAGTACATGCATATATTTGGGAACGAAAATGTCATTTTTAGGCCTATTTTTGCCTTTTACGCTTCCAAATCGTATTTATCGAGTCATTTAACCCCAAATTCATTTTTAACATGATAATATGAGGTATAATGTAACTATTGTGTAGATTTTTAGGTTTGCAATTGTTGTAGGTTGAATTTTGGGAACGAAAAGGGCATTTTAGGCCTATTTTTGCCTTTTCGCGTCCAATTCGTACTTATCGCTTCATTTAACTCCATTTTCTTTTTCAATATGATAATATAAGGTATAATATAACTAGTGTGTAGAGTTTTAGATTTGCATTTGTTTTTGATTGAATTTCGGGAAGGTATATGTCATTTTTAGAACTACTAACTACGGTAAATGATTGAATTCTTATATTATGTGTTTATTCCTTGGTTGTTTTGCAAGGTTTATATGGATAACACACCACGTTTGAGGGCCTTCACCACAGACGAATTACATGAAGTTCGGGATAAGTTGGCGTCCCACATTTGTGATGATTGCTTATGATACATCTACTAGTTTGTATCAATTCTATGTACACTTTTTACATTATTAAATATATACATATTTAAAGTTAATTATTACGTTCAAAACCTTGTCATATATTATTGCAATTTGATCGGTTTTTTTTTTGTGTCGAAGGGAGGTTTTGGGTGGGGGTGGGGTGGGGGGGCCGCCATGGTGGGTCAGCTGGGCCAAGCTATGGGCCTGGTTGGGTCTTTGGGGTGGTCGGGCAAGAATGGGTGGAGGAGGTGGCAGAGGGTGGGGTGGGGTGGGGGTGCGGGGAGTGAAGGGGGGGTGGGTGGGGGGTGGGGGCGGGGGCGGGGAGTGTAGGGGGTGGGCGAGGTGTGGGGGGGGGCGGGGGCGGGTGTGGGGTGGGGGTGGGGGGGGTGGGTGGGGGTGGGGGTGGGGTGGAGGAGGTGGGAGTGGGGGTGGGGGTGAGGGGGCGAGGGGGGGGGGGGGTGCGGGGGTGGCGGGGGTGGAGGTGCGGGGGGCGGGGGGGGGGGTCTTGGGGTGGGCGGGGGTGGGGCGGGCAGGGGGTGAGGGGCGGCGGGGAGTGGCGGGGGGGGGGACGGGGGGGGTGGGCAGGGGGTGGGGGTCTTGGGGTGGGGTGGGGGTGTCTTTGGGCCGGGGGGGGGTGGGGGGGGCGGGTGGGGTGGGGGTGGGGGGGGAGGGGGGGGGGTGGGGGTGGAGTGGGGCGGGCGGGGGTGAGGGGGCCGGGGGGTGGCGAGGGGGCGGAGGGTGGGGGTGGGGGGCGGGGTGGGGTGGGGGGCTGGGGCTGGGAGGTCAGGGGCAGATTTAATTTATTTTTTAAAAAAAAAAAAATTGAATGTGAAGGGTCAGCTGGTTTTAAGCCTAAACCGCAGCCCTTCATTTTAAAAGGGTTGCGGTTTAGGCTTAAAACCGCAGTCCTTCATTTAAAGAAGGGCTGCGGTTTAAGCCGAAAACGCAGCCCTTCAAGCTTAGAAGGGCTGCGTTTTTTGCCAGAACCGCAGCCCTTCGTTGTGAAGGGCTGCGGTTAAAAACCGCAGCCCTTCTTATCTATTGAAGGGCTGCTATGGAAAGGGCTGCTGGCCAAAAACGCAGCCCTTAGGGCTGTTTTGACCGCAGCCCTTCCTTATTTTTCCACTAGTGTTAGGTGCCTGGAAGCTGCGGAAGCAAAGCAAGTATTGGAAGAAACCCATTGTGGTATAGGAGGCAACCATGCTGCTGGACGAAGCCTGTCAACCAAGATCCACATCATGGGCTACTATTGGCCCACCATGCGTCAAGATACCGCAGACATCGCCAAGAAGTGCGACGCCTGTCAACGACATGCTCCAGTCCAACATCAACCATCAGAGACCTTGCATCCCACTTTGACGCCATGGCCATTCATGAAGTGGGGCATGGACATAGTAGGCAAGCTGCCTCAAGCACCTGGCAATAAAGTCTTCATGCTAGCCATGACGGACTACTTCTCAAAGTGGATAGAAGCTGAAGCATTCAAACAGGTAAGAGATAAGGAAGTTATTTCTTTCATAAAGCGTAATATACTGTGCAGGTACGGTGTCCCCGCAGATATAGTTTGCGATAATGGCTCCCAGTTCATAAGCGACAAGAACATAGCTTTTTGCGTAAAATGGAAAATTGGACTCCACACATCCACACCTAGATATCCACTGGCCAATGGTCAAGCAGAGTCCAGCAACAAAATCGTTGTCAATCAGCTGAACGTCGCTTAGAAGCTGCTAAAGGGAAATGGGCAGAACAGCTCCCACTTGTCCTATGGGCTGACCGGACAACTCCAAAGAACGCCAATGGACACACTCCCTTCTCCATCATTTATGGATGTGAAGCTGTCATCCCAACGGAAGTACAAGTCCCTTCTGCCAGGTATGGTTTAATGACTGAAAATGAAAATGATGATGCACGTACTAACACATGATGTAGATACTGTTGACGAAATAAGGGAACAAGCCAGAGTCAGAATGGCGGTCTACCAACAAGGTGTGGCTCGTTGCTACAACAAAAATGTGAGGATAAAAGTGTTCCAGGAAGGTGAATGGGTCCTCAGAAAAGTTTTCCAGAATACAAAAGATCCTACTGATGGTAAGTTAGGTCCCACCTGGGAAGGACCATACCAAATAAGTAAGGTCATAGGACAAGGGGCATACTCTCTTGTCAAGCAAGATGGGACACCCATTCCAAGAAGTTGGAATGCAACGCACCTGAAGAGGTATTATTTCTAAATCCTGCTTGTCATTTGTCCAGTATTTGTGACACTTCAGACAGGTATGTTTCCCTTTACCTATTTGTTATTTTGGTATTTTCTTTCTTATTTCTTTCTTTTCAAATTTAAACTGACTTAAGCATCGGAGGGTCGTTGGCCGCACCAACAGCCAACGCCTCTAACCTTTTGTTTTGCAGAACTACTCATACAGCAAACTCACATGGGGCAACTACACTAGGACAACTACCTACTCAGGTATTCACAACTTGTCCACACCAGTCCTTCTACAGGACATGGTCTGCATAACAACTAGGCAACTTGGCAACATCACATCAGTCTCACAACTCTACAAACTGACAACTACAAATTGACAACTACAAATTGACAACTGCAATTTAACAACTACAAATCAACAACTAGTTATGCAACCTGACAATTTCAAAACAAATTCACATATACAAAAGCAAACTCATCTGGCAATGCCCACCAGAACAGTGGACATGCAGGATAATTGTTCAACAAAAAAACACTTCAAATCTGTCTGCCTCCATGGGCAAGACAGTAAAACTATTGTTCAACAAACCAAAGGTAAATATTGTTTAAAGCATAGACTAATCAAATTGTGGTTACATCCTCTGTCTTCTCCTCAGGATTCGCCTCCGTCATAACCTATTTAGCAGCAGGAGTCTTCTGGTCATCCTCTCCAGCAAGTTGCCCACCTTGGTTGACCTGCCCAAATTCTGCCTTTTTGGAGTTGACCTCGCCTTCCTCAGGGTAAGATTGGGCATACTCTTCAATGGCCTGGTCCGGCTCCGAGGTGTCAGCCTTGCCTTCCTTGAACTCCTTCATCAGCTCAACAGTTGTCTTCATGGCATAATAGATGGTGCTGTCAACCAGTTCTTCCTCCTTCTTCTTCAGCTCTTCCTCTTTGGCTGCCAGGGTTTGGCTCACTTTCTCCAGTTCCTCACTCTTCTCCTGCTTTTCCCTTTTAAGCACAGCAATGTCTGCTTCCAGACGCTCCTTGTTGCCATTCCAGGTCTTCTCCTGGTCCTTCAGCTTTTTCTGAGTGCTGGACAACTCTCCAGTCACCCTCTCCAATTCCTTGTGATAGGAGAGGATGTTCTTGACGTTGCCTAGAGTGGCTTGAAGGGTCTATGACAAGCAGAAGATCAGGTTAGTAAAATTTAAAAGGGCAGTGCTACTTGACCAAATCTTGTTTCATGTATAGACAGGACTGCGATACCTGGAAGGCGCATTGACAGCTTCGCTAGCAGTATTTTCTGGCTTGGTCTTGTTGTGGCGTGCTCTGCTTGCAGGGAACCAGAGTTGATCAATGTATGGCCAAAGAGCGGTGACACTCTTAAATTCGTTGCCATAGTCTCCAGGAAAGGCCATGTTCAGGACAGGCAGCATTGGACCAGCCGCGGACGTAGATGTTTGCGGAGAAGAAGTAGCAGGAGTCGACGGAGGAGGCATGCTCTTAGGAATGAATCCAATGTCAGCAGGTTTGACGTCTGTAGCAGGGGCAGCAGCATCTTGGGCGACCTTTGGCTTCTTGGCAGCCCTAAGCTTGATGATTTCCCTGGTGGACAGCTCTTTGAGGCTTTTGCTACTCTTGGAGGTGTCTGCACAGTTATGCATGTCAGTCACCCATGAAACGTGTCCGATCTCAAAGACAAGAATGACCTAAAATTACCTGAAGACATGTTGCCTGAAGATGGTTCGTTTGATTGGAAATCCTCTATTGGGGTGACTGGTACTAGTGGGTATTCTCTTGCCTCTTCCCCCAAGTCCAATATCGCCTTGGTTTTTGCCTTCGCAAATTCTTCGTCAACTTTGACGTCTTCAAGAGAAATTCCTGCAAAGAAGCAAGTTGTGAGAAGTTAATCCAACATCAGAATTCTAAACACATATTCACAATTCTTACCCTTAACCTTCCAGTTGGAAAGGATCCATCCACTCTCTTCGCCCAAAGAATCTATCTCCACAAAAAAGTATCTAGTCATCCATCCTCTATCTTGTCTATCAGTCTTCAGAATAAGAGGATGTCGCTTTGTTTTGGTTGACAAAATCACTCTTCCTTTCCCCCAAATTTTGACTGCATAAGTGTAAGCCAAATCTCCTAGGGTGAAGTCAAACCCTAATCTCTCGGCTAAAATGTCAGCAGAGACCAGAACCCTCCAAACCATGGGCATCATCAGTTGGCAAGGAGCGACTTCAAGGTGAGTAAGGAAGGCCTTGATTAAAGGAGAGAAGGGGATTGAGGCTCCGTTCAGAAAAAGGTATTCGTAAAGACAAGACCACCCTGGCTTTGTCCAGTCTGCTCTTTCACTTTCTTGGGTTACAAAGAAAATGGTGGAAGAAGGGAGGATTCTTGAGTTAACTAAACTCTCTACATCAGCAGTAGAGAGAGAATTGGGTTTGGAGTTTGCGGGTTCTAAAATGTTAGAGGGAGTGAGGTCGTGTTCGCTTTTTTCAGACGAAGATGAAGAAATGTCGATGTCATGGGCCCTCTTCTTTGAAGCAGTCGTTTTCTTCCCCATTCGGAAAAGCAAGAAAGGACGAAGCAAGAATTGTAAAAAATGGCGAAAAGGACGAGTTACAGAGAGGAGAGTTACCTGGGGAAAGCGGAAGATGAAAAAATTGAAAGTGTGTTTGAGGTGGCAAAAGTGGGTTAATAAATGAATTGCGAAAATGGGCGGTTGAAAGAAGTGTAATGATGGTTACTTTTTGAATTAGAGACGTGCTGCAGTTATCTTACGGATTTCTAGGCGCAGTAATCACATCAAGACTGTAGTGGGCAGTTGTAATTTCACTTTTGAAATTTCTGGCGCAATTAATCAAGCGAAATTAGGGGCAATTGTTGTGCATTAAAAATCAACTTGTACCTGTCCAGATTCAGGGACATGACTAGGGTTGTGGACATGTCCAGATTTCGTCTACATGACCGGCAAGCACGTGATGTAACCCCGCGTTGAATGAAGTCATAAGTCCGTTGAAGCAGTTGAGAGAAAGAAGGGAAGCACGCCAAATGATCAGGGATCTTTAGCTGGAATATCTATCATTTGTAACAACCTAAAACGGTAGTATTAGTCAGATTGTATTATTATAAATAAGGATCATGTAGCCAAATATAGGGCATTAGCTTTTCCTCGCTCTTCTTTACTACTTTACACTCGACATTCTTGTATTCTCTTGTTATTTCATTGACAATAATACGATCTCTACTTTTTATTCAGTTCATAAGCACTTAGATTGATTGCCTAAACTATCACTGATAAATTGATCTTCTTTGGTGACATTTATCCAAAACAGTACACCATACACATTATGTGAATAATATTTGAGTTTCTATACACTAACTTTGTTTATAATGAACTTGACTTTTTTTTTGGTTAAGCATAATTCGTTACTTTAACTTAATTAGCCTAAAATTAGACAATAATTAACCTGTTCGATTCATTTATATTGGTAACCATTGGAACAAGAGGAGCGAGACTGGTTGGACCCCTCTATTGTAAATTTTACGTGGTATAGTATTAGCATCCAATACCTTTTTAAGTGCTCTATGTGTTAGTTTACACTCATCTTTTCGACTTTTGTATAAGGAGTGTTTTCTTTGCTTGTTCGGGTTAGTTTTTCACTCCTATTAACAATAATCCTGACCAAATCTCTAAGGAGAGGAACAACCATTCTTTCTTCGAGTAAAGTTACTTCAAAACACCAACTATTGAGCAACAAATCAAAAAGCTAAAATGAGTTGGAATTCAGTTCTTACTCCCAGACAACTTATGTGAGTAAACAGAAAAAATGCAATTGTAAGATAGAAGTGATTAGGGAATAAATCAGATTGATGCTAATTACTCTTGACAAAATTAAGTCTGAAAATACATCAACCGCCATAAAATACATATTTTCCATTCTAATTAAATAAATAAATAGTTATGCAGGGAATTTCCCATGCAAATCAATATACAGATAACAGGAGGGGAAAGAAGGATGGAAAATATCAGAGAATTTCCCACTACAAGTTTCTAATTAACTCACAGTCAAACTCTGATGACTGATAAAATCTAATAGTAGTAGTATGAAGATTAACTAGGGTGAGATCCATATAACTGTAGGAGTGTTGTTTTTAAGGGTGTCGTCCAACTGCTTGACCACAGAGGAGCAAGTTAGAAGGAGGGTTGTACTCATTAGCAAGGCTCTGGGCAGTGTTCCAGACCCTAAGATAGAGTTGCTGTCCCAGATATTGTCGCGGCCACATTGCAGACCTCACGTTCCACATACCTTGGTTGTCTAACGACACCAATATCGCTGTCCAAGAGTTGGGATATACCTGCACTCACCAAAACATACAGGAAAAGTTGCCGAAGTTTCAGTACAATTTCATTGGCTAGAGCAGATTACCTACAAATGAACTCGGTTACACATTTTTCCTTAGAGCCTACAAGTGATCATGGGTCAGGCTCTGCCAAACTTTTGTCCAGCAAAGTGGTTCGATTCAGGCCAAATTTTATGGTTGGTTCAGGCTTTTCGATATTAGGTGCTAATTTTAAAATAAACTAAAGACCCCATCTGGGGCCTATGAATCATACTTGAAGCCCAGAGAAATCGCCAAAACATAGTGCCAAAACCCGGACTTTGGCAGGCCAAGACGGTCAGGCCAGTGCAGTGTTTAATTTGCGATACAAGAATTGGCATGAGTAGTCAATTCGCTACCTAGTTTCAATGTTTTAGTCCATATATCCCACTTGCATGAACAAGTTTGCTATTTTTGCATCACAATTCGCAGGAGTTCGACGAAAAAGCTTACATTGGGTCAGTGGGTCATGATCATGTTAGCCAGCTCTACAAATTTTAAGAAATATGATGATATATTTCTTAGGTTATCAAATATTAAAGTAAGAGCATGTAACATGTAAGCAGTAAAGTACCTGAGTGGTATGTCTGGTGAGAGCATCTTTTAGATTGTAACCCTTCCGACTGGCTTGGGTCCATTTACCAGCACCAAAACTGTGACAATTCCGACAAAAAGTGAGATCAGAAGGATGCTTGAAGTCATGGAAATGGGATATAGAACAAATTACTTAGATAAACTTACCCAACAACCCAGAAATCATAGCCATCAAGATGCCAAGACTGCATAGCATTTTCATCATTCTGGAAGACAACCTCAATGAAATCATGGTGAGAAGCAGCCAAAACAGAAGTGCCAAGCCTAGCAGCACCACCAGATGGGGAGCTTTGGATGGAACTCAAGCTGAACACTCCAGGAATGTTGAAGTAATCCGCGAGCTTCAGAGGGGTATCCGGATTAATAAACGACACCTGGTTGACAGCAAAACGCTGTTTTCCGTTGATAAGAGGTGCTGAATTGGCCAACACAAAGGTCTTTGAAATTGGGATTGTTCCATAATGGAAAGATCCTTGAGGGTTTGGCCTCGCTGCATTTGCTGTCAGGTTCCATCTACATCATAAAACACAATGTCAGGGTGGAAAAAAGCACACTACCACATAAAACTGTAAAAGAAACAGGGTTCAGAAAAGCAAGGGCTTGGTTTTATAACGAAGGCGTTCAACAAAAGATGAAAGCTTGATCAAATTTTCGTTATATCAACAGTATTTTTAAGATGACTAAGGGCATGTTCTCTTCGGCATAAAACAACTGAACTGAATTAAATTATAACTAATTAATAGTAATGATAATAATTTACGAACTGAACTGAAAATAAGCCGGAGAGAACAGGCCCTAAGAGTGCGTTTTCTTACGCTGAATTTTGCTGAACTGAACTTATTATAACTCATTTGAGCTTATTGGAACTTATTTGGACTTATTAAAACTTAAGACTATAACTAATCTGAACTTACTTTTCCTCAAACTTAATTTCCTAAGGTGCAGAGAACACACCATAAGATGACAACAACAACAACAAGAAGAAAACCCAAGTTAGCTACACAATAGTGACCTAAATGTAAAGTTTCAAAACTTATAGTCAAGGACCTCAGTTGGACGTCAGTTATAACACTGCAAAAATACGTAACTTCAGGTCTCTAATGATAAAAGAAATCAAAGTATAAGCCCTTGACTATAATAAAACACAAATTTCCGATGTGGATCCAACATAGAGATTCCATTTCCTACCTGAAGGTTCTGGCTTGCTCCATGGACCAATGTAGTTCACCAGTAGGGGCAGGAGGCAAAGGTCCAGAGACCTGAGCACCGGAGTTTGAGTAGTGGAGAACTCCGGTGGCACTAAGAACTATCTTTGTGAAACGTGTAGATGCAACTATATAGTAATCCTTGGGAGCTTGATCTAAGGTCACAAGGATCGAGAGCGATTGACCCACATGCACATCTATTGAATCGTATAGATTCTGAAGGACGTGAGATCCTTCAACTTCAACCACCTTCAATTTGTGATCTTGAATTCTGAAGTTGAAAGAAGTTGACAATCCTACATTTGAGACTCTGAACTTGTATGTTTTTCCTGAAAAAACAAGATATTAATATGTATGTCTAAACTAAAGGAGTGGAGTATTTTTTTTTTAGTGATGAAGGTAATTAACCTTGATCTCCGGTGAAAGAACTTCGAGTCTGGCCATTAATAAGCAAGCCATCAGGGAATGGTAGAGCCTTTCCTGCATCCAGAACTCGCTCTAGGGTCTGCAGAAACCAAATATTTAACACAAGGATAATATTAATCTCAGGAAAACATGAAATTTATCCGTAAGAACATAACTAAGGTCATGATCACTTCAAATAATTTTACCTGGACTGAAATAATGGAACTGAATTAAGATTTGAAAGATATTGTAAATTTCAGGGGGTAAAACAACAGTTAGGTAGGTTTTTTAGTGATAATAAGCAATATTTGTTATAAGCATTGAAAATCAAAAACATATGAAATCCTGAGTACATTGTAGCCATGGGCCCATGGCTCGGCCTCATGCATTGAATTTCAGATAATATACACTCAAAAAGGGTGAAAACTTAAGATAGGCGGTGAAAAACTAACCTTGAAGTTGGGTTTGTGCCAATCACCAATAAGCAAAGTGAAATCACCGGCAGGGTTGGGGTAAGGAATGGGAATCCGAGGCCTAGAGTAGACATTGAGAGCTCCAAACCCACCAGCAGCGCGGTGCAACCCAATCGTTGGGAAGTAAGTATAAGAACCAATTTGATCTTTAGGCTGAAAAATGTATGTGAAGTTTTTGTTTGGAGGGATTGGACAGTTGGTACCCAGCACTCCGTCTTGCCATGAGTTCTTCCTTTGCTTAATCCCATTCCTACAGTTCATAAGAAATTCAAATTAGGCTAGTCTTTCAGCCATAATTTGTAAGGCCAATCTAGATGAAATTGTAATCTTTGTGGATAGTAAAAGCCTATATAAAAGTGGTCCTGTACTTTGTAGTCCAATTGACAGAATTCAACTGTTCAAATAATAGTATTAACACTTGCCACTTCGTCTGTGCATTAGCAAATCTAATTACCAAATACTATTAGTAAATTTAATGAAAGCTATTGAGAACCCATCTTAGAGCTGCAATCTATGGTCTAACACAAACCTAAACATGATATGAAGTTACTAAGAGAAATATGAACCCAACATGACATGAACACGCATCAACCCAACCCGGCCTAATTTTATCAATTTGTTTTATTAATACAGTTCTCACAAATTTTATATTAAACTGACTAAAAAATGAATATAATTCGTTTATATCAAATTCCCCATTCCGGTAATTTCATGTGCATTTTTTAATGGTAATTTCATGTACATATAAGAAAAAGGGTGCCCTTTTTTGGTCACAATTAGATACAATAGGGAAAAATTCTCTCTTCATTTCCCTATCCATATTACCCATATACTTCTAGTATAACCAGTAATAACACCTCTATAGTTCTATATTACTTCCAAAAATGCTAATAGGACTTGGGGATGTAACGGTTTGGAAATTCGAATATTCAGTACAATCTAAGTACAGATTCTATCTTGTTTTACTTCTTAAGTGTTGATACACTGACCTGTCAGATCTAATAAAGTGCAACAATTTACCAAAACTGGCGGACTCATAGAGAAAACACCCTTGTTTTCAGGGTTGAGATAAAAAACCAAAGAAACATAAGTATCTTTTTAAAAATTAAAATTAATTCATTGATTCAAAATCATACGAAATCGGAAATCTACAATAAAATAGAGGAGATTTAACCCTTCTGAAAACCTTCGTCAACCAAAGTTACATACTACTCCAAAATAACTCAAGAAACTGCCTCATTATCAGTCAAAAACTTCACAAATTATCAAGGAAAGAAACCAAGCCAATTAAAATCAAATTATACACTATATATATAGAAAAAGGAGATAGGATAAATTTAAGAAAAAAGAAGGAAACATACCAAGTAAGAAGGAAAGGTTCATTCAATTTATTAATGACATTGAGGACAATGTTGTCATTGGTTACACAGTCAAGTTTTGGTCCAGGAAATTGACCGTTGATGAGAATGACCTTACCAAAAAAAAAACACATGAATCAGATTCAGAGATCTAACTAAAAACAATAACAAAGTACAGTAAAAAAGAACACAAAATAAATTAAAAACCAACCTGTTGAGAAACACCCAAAGGAGCAATAGTTCCATAAGTCACTGTCCAGGTGAAAAATCTATATGGGTCATCTGCTTTAACAATGGTTATACTCAACAATGCCACTATTACAAAGATCAAGTTTTTAAAACTTCTTATCTCCATTATATTCTATCAATTTTTTTAACCTCCTGTAAATGGAAAAGAAAAAAATAAGATTGACATTGTATTAAAAATGTACCCAACATAAGATAATAACAACTATCTAATATAAACCCGTCGTTGTTCAGATGTACGCAGTCTTACCCTTTAACGAGTAATAAAATGAATAGCATTGGAAAAAAAAAAACTAAGAGAGAGTGAGAGAGGAGCATACCTATAACCTATAGATTGAGTGGAGGCAAATATTTGTTGGAGATCTTGCACTCTTGCAGGAGAGAGAATGTTGTTGGATGAGTGAGTGATGAAGTAGGGGGATATAAAGAAATAAAAAGCAAGGGATGGGCAAAATATATTTATTAATTTCAAGAATAGAAAAGCAGTTTCCTTGCTCATATAATTTTCAAATTTTTGGTTTTTTCGTGTTTTGTGTCTACTGAAAGAGCTGGCATTCGGTGGAACTTTAACGCGGTTTCACTTTCGCGTGATGTTCATAAAACCTTTATCCATATTCTGAAGTCTGAACTGGAGGACCGAAAAACACTTTGATTTTGATAATTTAGTGATAATTTGGTTATGTGGATTTTTTTTATGGTCAATGTGGAGTTTTATTTGTTGGGTAATGCCAAACTTCCTTCACCGTGTAGGGATTAGAATTTTAAGTACAATAATTTCCAGCTAATTATACTCCTCCTCATAGGTTTTTTTTCCCCTCTTTCATACAGAAAATAAGATTTTTATCTATCTAAACTTATTTTTGTATGTAGATCTATTATTGCTAAGCAACTACTCCCTGTCTCCCTCTATCCTATAATGTTGTCTCATCTGCAATCTTGGCACTAGTTTGAGCCCAGTAAGTCGTTGGACCCCTAGACTAGGATGAAATTACTATGTTGCCCTTGTACAAAACATGGCTTGAATATCATGTTATGCCAGCCCATCTACTTAAGACTCTGTGAATCGTTTTGTGACACCAGAATGACTTCACTCTCTCCAATCTCTATAAATAAGGACCAAATCCCCTTTTATGAAGGTAATGAATAGTTCACCTACTAACTTTCTATTTATAGCTTCTCTTACTAGACTAAACCTGTTGGACACTGACTTGAGTATCAGAGGGGAGATCTGAGATCCATCCCTGGATCAGTCTAACATCTGCTTTGCAGCATTCCTACTCTACACATATATTTGACCCATACTCAGCTCTCACCTCCACGAAATTCCCAAAAGATCCCTACTAAGTTTCACCTGAAACAACTCTATTCATAAGTAAAGAGAATTTTCTAATTAATTTCCAATATATAAGAAAGAAAACATCATTATGTTGTATCTTGTTTGATTCGCCTCAACGAATACATTACGAATATCATACTTTTAAATTTTTTACTAATGTTTAACTAAAGATTTTAATGATGTAAAACATGCATTGGTAAATGGGGAAAGTGGAAATGAGAATAACATTATGGGACGGAGAAACTACGTAATGAAAATTTCAATTCAATTCCCTTTATTATTTATAATCAGTAAGAATATTGCAACTAGTTTTCAAACTTGTGCACCCTCGCTAATAAAAAGATAATTATGTCAAGCTATGCAAGTCTTATATAATATATCCATCAATATGAGGCGAGTTTCGGGTTGGTTCGAGGTTCAAAATATTTAGACGACAGCAAGAAGATCAACAAATATGGTAAATAGTTTGAATTATAATAACAATAATGCTTTAATGAAACAGTAAATTAAATAGAATATGTACCTTCAATTAAGATACTCATAATATGAAAATTTGTAAGTAGCATATGTTAAAGCATTATTTTATTTTACTTTTATAATTTAGTTGATCTTCACTTAATAGACTTCAAAGTCCAAGTTTTATAAAAGTCCTACTCACAAGTCACAGGGGGAAGAGCAAAAAATAAAACAAGGCCCATTATAAACGCATGCGTACAGACAATAAAATTGCGTCAATATAAATTAACTTCTCCCATCCCCCCCGGAAATTAACTTCGCGAAAATCCTTGCTATTCACAGGCCAATTAAAATTACCATGAACAGGGATCGCATCAAGCCCACCCAGTTAATTCTGAAATCGAACTCGGTGAACGCAGTAAAATGGTGTAATGATGATGTTGGGGGGCCTTGGAAGATCAACATCATCCGAAATGCTTCTAAATCCGACTCTAGCATCAACATTATTCATAAAAGAGGGAGTCTAATGTTGTGACCAACTCTCTTGCAAAACGAGTCGATGAATTCCTTGCTTGGATATGATTGGCTCTTAGTTTTGTTGTCTCTAAGCATGCGTTTTATATGGGTCTTTTTATATATTTGTTATTCTTTTCCTGTGAGTAGAACTTTTGTAAAATTTGGACTTTAAAGTTTACGGTTTTTTCACCATATACCCCCGACAAATCAAGAAATTCACCATATACCCTCAATGTTTGAAAAATTCACCATATACCCCTAAGTTTCCGAAAATGTGCACCATGTACCCTTTTTGCTAACGGATGTTAACTCGCCGTTAGTTTTATTTACGATTTTACCACCATTATCCCCTAACCCTAACTTTAACCCTAACTTAAATCCTAACCCTAAAATCTAAACCCTAATCCTTAACCCTAAGCCCAACCCCCTCCCCAAACCCTAAGCCCACCCCCCCCCCCTCCCTCCCCCTCCCCCTCCCCTCCACCGGCCCCCCTTCCCCTCCCCCCGTTGCGGCCCCACCCCCACCCCCTCCCCTCCCCCGTCGCAGCCCCCCCACCATTCCCCCCCGCCGCAGCCCCCCATCCCCTCCCCCACCCCTCCCCCGTCGCAGCCCCCATCCCCTCCCCTCCCCTCCGCCCCGCCGCAGCCCTCGCCCTCCCCCTACCGGCCCGCACCACCATTCGAACCAACCCACGCCCGTAAATCGAGTAACCTAGAATTCGAGCCTAATTCGAACCATTCGAACGTGCTCTCTCTCTCTCCACCATTCGAACCACCATCTCCACCATTCGAAATCGAGCCACCCTAAAAATCGAGCCACCCTAAAAATCGAGCCACCCTAAAAATCGAGTCACCCTAGAAATCAAGCCTAATTCATTCGAGCGGAGGGGTTTTCGAATTCTACGGGGAGGGGTGGGGGTGGGTTTCGAATTCTAACCGATTCAGCGGGGAAGGGGGGAAATCGACTGGGGAAGGGTGGGGGGGGAGGGGGAGGGAGCAACGACTGGGAAGGGGAAGGGGAGGGGGGAGGCGGACGGGGAAGGGGAGGGGGGGGAGGGGGAGTCGACTGGGGAAGGGGGGGGGGGTGGGGATGGGCGGCGGCGGTGGAGGGGTGGGGGTAGGGGAGGAACTGCGGTGGTGGAGTGGAGGGGAGGGGGGGGGGGCGGGTGGGGGTGGAGGGGGAGTGGTGGTGGGGGTTGTGTGGGTTAGGGTTTGGGGGAGGGGAGGATGGGTTTGGGTAGGGTTAGAATTAGGGTTAGTATTAGGATTAGAATTAGGGATTAGGGGTTAATGATGGCAATATTGTAAATAACATTAAAGGTAACCTAACGTCCGTTAGAAAAAGGGTGTTTGGTGAACATTTTCGGAAACTTAGGGGTATATGGTGAATTTTTGAAACATTGAGGGTATATGGTGAATTTCTTGATTTGTCAGGGGTATATGGTGAAATAACCGTAAAGTTTAATGTCTCTTCAATAAAGATCAACAAAATTATAAAAAGAAAAAGTTAATGCTTTAACCTATGCTACTTACAAGTTACAAATTTTCATAATAGGATTATGTTAAATTAAGGTACATATTGTATTTAATTCACAGTTTCATTATACAGTCGGTGCATGCAATATTTTGTGATTAAAGAATGCCCTACCCACCAACCAATTACCGTTCAAACAAACATAAATGCAAACAAATCTAGTAGGAGGAGTACAGGATTTCCTTCAATCTCGGCTGGACTAATTAAAAAAGCCAGTCTCCTACGCGCAGTCTCCTACGCGCAGTCGTCTGTTTGACATGCAACACTCTCTCTCTCCAGTCTCCGGTATTACTTTGAATGAAGAAATTTATTTAAAACTGCACTTTGCTGTACACAAATTTGCAAGTGCGAAATATGATACCAGATTACCAGTACCCCTAGGGAGGTTTTTCTATAAATATTTATTAAAAAAAAAAATACAAGCAGCAGGTAGGTGGCTTGGCAGGACAGGAGTATGAAGTGTTACAGTAGTGCTGATTTTTGTAAGACAAATTGACAATGTAAGTATAATTAGTAGCACCTGAACCATATGACAACATTATTAATATTATATAATTAAAAATTATGAAAATGTTTGCATTAATTTGAATTTTTTGAGATCTAACTATCTTCGACAAATAACCACAAATAAAAACCCTAGCCGTCTCTCTCTTTCTTTCCCTTTTCTTTCTAAAACCCTAATCTTTTCTTGACCGTTTCAGTTCGTCACCATATTCAAGGATGATAAGCCTTAATTTCTACTTTTATGCACTTATTATATATCATATTTCGATTTTATAGATGATTTTTTTGGCTTATTATATATAAAAAGATATTTTTTTTTTAATTACTGTTTTTATTTAAAGTTTGTTTTCTCTCATTATCCTTAATTTAGTGATGTCCACTCCTTCTAAAACATAACGATAGCTAGAATGGTAGCATTATCCAATAAATGTGATTCTCCTTTTCCCAATGTAATGTATGGCTGATGAGTGAGTGGCTGATGTATTACACCAAGTTGCCTTCAGAATTTTAAAATTGTCACCCCTTCATCGCTCAATTCGTTTCGATTGAGATCACCAACTACTCACTACTCAGCTACAACTGTAACTGTAGAGAGCCGAGATAATGGAGGCAATAGTCAAAATTTACTATCTCCAAACACAGCGCAACATTTTACAAATTTATAATATTATTATTTTTCTTTTCAAATTACTACCATCCTTGTTTTTGTAGTAATAAGAAGCAAATGTTGCAACTATGGTAAGTAATAAAATTTATAATAATACTACTAGTACTTCCTCTGTTTCTTTTTAGTAAACTCACTTCACTTTTGGGGAGAAAGTACAAAAATATGAGAAAGAAACTGAAAAAGTAGGTTAAAATATTTAAAAGTGGATGACATGGGTGGAAAAAGATGATAAAGTAGAGGGGACATGTTACCAAGAATAGAAAAAACAACAGTGTATAGATTAAAAAGAAACAGACCAAAAAGAAAAGTGTGTAGATTAAAAAAACGAATGGAGTATTATAATAAGCTTTGACGACTACAATTAATAAATGTAGTCACTTTTCTTATTTAGAACTCTACGAGTATTTTTTTTTTGTTACTTACCATAATTGCAACATTATTTGCTTCTTATTATCTTTAATGCACAATTGTAAACTTCAATAATTCTAGTTACTTCCTCCGTTCCAAATTAGTTGTGACACTTTCTAATTTAGGGAAGTTTCAAATTAGATGTTACACTTTCATTTTGGGTAGGAAAAATTTCAAAAAACTACCTTTTATAATCAACTTTTTTCAAAAAACTACCTTTTAAAAATTTTCTTTTAAAAAACTACCTTATATAACATATTTCTTTCAATATACTACCATGTTACGTTTATATTTAATACTAATCTATAAATGACAATCGTCCTAGGTGTTGCTGCTGGTGGAGTAGCGAGAAAAGAAGAGAGAAACGATAGGGGAGGAAAGAATAGCAATTTACTGTGACTCAATTATTAGTGATTAAACTCCATTTATGGTAAAATGGTAGTATATTGAAACAAATTTGTTATATAAGGTAATTTTCTGAAAGAAAATTTTTAAAAGGTAGTTTTTTGAAAAAAAAATGATTATAAAAGGTAGTTTTATGAAATTTTCCCTTTTGGGTAATAACTTCTCTCTATCTCTCTCCTATCACATAGGACCCTTTTGTTTTCTTTCTCTATCTCTCTCCTCTCCAAAAATTGCATAGGAGTCCGTGATTTTAAAAGTGTCACAACTAATTTGGAACAGAGGAAGTACATATTTGCAAAACTTATTTACATCCCATAATAGTTTACATATTTTAACGGTATACGTTTATAAATGTATAACTTTGACCAATAATATTATTAACTACTCCCTCCGTTTTCTTTTGTTGTTCCTATTTGGAATTGGGGAAAAAACCAATGCAATTCAAAAAATGGGTAAGATTCCACTATTTTAAATAAAATTAAATTAACTAATATTAAAGATTCTAGCCCTTTGAGTTATACTTCCTCCGTTTCACAATACATGCACCATTTCTCATATGGGCACTATTCATCAACCAACTTTGACAATCTTTCTCTCAAAATCATGTAAGAAAAAACATAGTCAAGTGGGATCTTGTTAAATTCGTCTCAATACGTGGATTTCAAATATCAACTTTTTATAATTTTTGCCTATATACAATTAAAGATATTACTGTCGAAAGAAGAGCATTGGAGTGCGTGAAAAAGCAAATCGTGCATGTATTGTGAAACGGAGGTAGTACTATGTTAGGCAACCAATGACACAAAAGTTTGAGGGGTAAAAGAGTAAAAATGACTACTAACTAGTATGAACACATTTATTTTCCTTTGAGTTACTCTATGTCAGGTAACCAATGAGACAAAAGTTTGAGGGGTAAAAAAGTAAAAAAATTACTACTCAGTAGTGTGAACACATTTATTGCAACTTAAAACAATGGGAAATTTAAGTCATAAATTATACTATATAAGGAAATATTCAAAATAGGAACAACATATTGAAATTTCTCAATAGGGAATACAAGAACAACAAAAGAAAACGGAGGGAGTACAAATTATGACTTTTAAGAAATCCCCTAATAATGCATGGGATTGAGGAGGCCTTTTCACAGAAGTTATTTGTGCATTAGCACCAAATGTGGGATCAAATTGCTCCACAATTAGTGGCCAGAACTTACTAGAAATTTACTACTCTAGAAAAGTCTAAGGTGGGACGTGGGGACGGGAAACTTTGCATGCAGTGCAAGCAATGTAATGCCGTGGAGAAAATCCACAGTGCAAATCGTTGTTACTTATATTTAAGATTATGGCAAATCATTAAGCAGATGTCATGTTTAGAATTTTAAGATGTTAGTTTTACTAATGATTGAAGCTCACACGAGCTGTCTGCTGGATTACCGGAAGGTGTTTAGATTTTGGTGGGATCCACACGTTTTCAAGCAACTACCAATTGACCGGCGTTCATACAAAGGAGCCCGTAGGTATTAGCGAGCTAGTGACTCTCTAAGCCACCTCAAAAAAGGCAATACGAACGACGCATGTGTAAATATAAGGATGTATTCTCTTCACGTTAAAAAAAGCTTTAGATTTAATGTAGTTCACATAAATTACAATACAGAGTAATTTTAATAAGGTCGAGAAAATTTATAAACTTAAACAATTTATAATACAATGTAATTTCCAATAAGTTTTGACAAATTACAATAAGTTCAAGTAAGTTTCATTAAAATCTAATAAATTCTAATAAGTTTTGAAGTATTCAGTTGAGGAAGAATAAGGTGAATAGTCTTTCGAATTTTTTAACTTCTTTCACTTTGTTACATGACCATATTTTCTTACAAATCTATAATGATGAATGTTAAAATGTAAAATGTTATATGACTTTATCTCAATTTATATCTTTATAATATTTGATTTTTCATAGAAATCTAAAGATATAGGGTCACATTGGCAAACTTGAAAAATTTTCAAGGCCCTGTGCAGTCGTCTATATATGTCGTACATTCTCAGCGCTACCCGCACACATACACGTCCTTGTTTTGCACGAGCATTTGCAATGCATTAAATCCATCACTTATTAATGTACTTAAGCTTTGAATACATAAGGAACGTAGAAGTAAAGATATTTATATGAACCAAGTGTCCAAGTGAGAGAACAAGGCACAAGAGTGGATCCAATTAGACCTTTTATCCTATTTTTGTGTCTCATCTTTTATCTCCTTGTTCATTTTTCTGCCACATAATCCACATTCATTGTTAAAATTAAGTAATCAACATTGAGTTGGTGATGATGTATCAAGACAAAAGAAGATGAAAACATAAGATAAAACATATGATCCCATCCATGAGTGTATATATGACATGTCATTCTCAAAATTGCATTTTTCAGAAAAAAAGAGAAGAAAAGGATTAAAGGAATAAGGTTGAGTAGTAGTATCGGATTCACAGGTTGGTTTTTGAAAAAAGTTTATGTATAAAAAGATCACTGTTGTTTGTTGTTATTATATGTAAATAATTCACGACTAATCCTCAACTACGAGGATCCGTGGCGCAATGGTAGCGCGTCTGACTCCAGATCAGAAGGTTGCGTGTTCGATTCACGTCGGGTTCAAATACCCCGAACTTAGAAATCCTCTTTTTCCCATAAGTGCTCAGCTGGATCCTATCAATTTTTTTTTACTTCTTTTCAAAGTTTCTTCTTCTGGCTTCCTGCTTCAAGTGTTTTGTTCTGTTTAATACGTGGAATTTGGGGTCATTGGAAGTTATAATTTGGATCTATGCTTCATAGTTCATATGGATTACGGCAATCGAGCCCCTTGGCTTCCTTTACTCCTTTAGCTAGTGCTAAACCGTGCACTACTGAATACTCATATATGCAGTGAAAACAAGAGTAGGGAACGAGTAAATTCCAGTTCCCGGTAAGCAGCTCAGCTAACAACAACCCGAAAATATACAAAATTGTGAAAGACTGGAAATGAAGGCCAAAAACCATATACTGAAAAATAAAGTTCCAGAGCTGAATCGATTTGAAATACATTATCTACAAAGAGTAATATTTAATTCAAAAAAGTTTCTCTAAACCAAACCTAACTTTTAATGCTCTAAAATTCATAAATCTTAGATTCATAAGCTGTTCTGAAATACCAATCACACAAAAACTTACACGTCGCCTGGTTGGAGTACAGAGTTATGGGATAATATGAATAAAGGTAACAGCAATGAGATTGTGAGTAAATTTACAAGGAAAATCCCATGCCAATATATATTTTCATTTGTTTCACCTTTTGGCAAGTTTCCATAATCAGTTGAATCACTCGTTACCACATCTAGTTACTCATGACAAGTGCTAATCAGCAGTAATAGGAATCGGCGAAGGAACAAGTAAAATTATCTGAAGATGGTGATGCACTGCCGTAAAAGTTGGATGGGACTTCCTTGTGAAATACTCAGAGCCTCATTATCATTACCTCCATTTATTAAATCTTACCAAACGAGCTTCTAGAGTAACAAAACAGTGTGTTCCTCTATTGATACAATCTCTAAAAGAGAAATTGAGCCACAAAGCAAGATTAGCGAATGGGGCAATAAATCATAAACGATGGTGAGGGTGGAAGAGAATGATTGCAAGCATGGCAAATCATTACCATTGATAATGTTTTCCAAAGCCAACTCCCCATTCTTCACGCCAGCTCTCTCAATCAGCTGCATTGCAAGTGAAATTTGACTTGCAAACTCTCATCTGGCTGGCACTCCTACTGCAGCCTGTTTCGACCATTATCTCTATTAAGTTGTTATATTTATAAATTATAATGAAAGACTAAAACAAAGAGAAAGACTAGCTATGAACTAGAATTGCGCACCTTGATCGTTGCTATATGCTCAATGCTATCCACGACTGACTGGTAACAGTGGGCTGTAAATGTCCCCTGTAACTAGGATCCTTACAATAGCAGAAAGCTCAATCAATTTATCTTTTATCCTTCTATGCAGCTATTCCTGCGGGATCATAGTCAGAATGCTTTCATCCACCTATTCTAATCTTCCCCTGCCTGTTAAATGGAATTGAATAATTTTTTCAATATTGTGTCCCTTTATGCACAACAAAAATCCAATAAAGCACATACATTGTTCATATTTTATATGCTATACAGTATCTCCTGCTTTTCTTACCATACAATAGAGACCTACAGTCTCCCCTGACCCCCTTTCATGGTCACGAAGATGCTCGCAGTTCCTAGTTTCACTAAAAGTTTATAGCTTCAGGTGTTATTCGCAAAGCAGCCACCATTACATAACCTTTAGTTTCTCTCTGTTCATTATCTAAATTGACTACCATATGCAAGAACATAATGACGGTCTAGGTTGCTCTTTTTGATTCGCCTACAAAAAAGAACTTTAATGGCTTGTTAAATTTCACTCCCATATCTAGAATACTACCCAGTAGATAGAATTTCCAGTCAAATTTACAGGTTTATTACCAATTGTTTTGTTTTACATTTATCCTCACCAATACATACTCTGCAGAGCCATCAAAAAGTAAGAAATAATCTGATACTAGGTGACTTCAAACATCAGAAGCATGGCATAAGCACACTTGAAAATAATTTGAAAGAGACAGTTGAGCAAGACAATAAGTGAAATTACTATGGTGAATTGCAGTCAATCCTGCCACCTCTGAAACCCCAAAAAAGAATCAGAAAAGAAGTAGAGAGAGAGAGAGAGATACAAGACAAACAAAGAAACAACCTTCCGCTGCTAGATAGCATCATCAATGGCACCCAGGAGGCTAGGGTAGAAGCAAAACCTTCCATGCAACGGCTCACAGCACATTACTCCCACAAAAAGCTGCAGTCCTTAGATTCATATTCATAGCATTACTGATACAACAGTAATCGGCACCTTCAGGAACAGTTGAGGCAAGTTCTTTTACCAGTGCTAACTAGATCTGATCCTTCCATGGGGCAGTAACAAGTTAATCTTCTGAAAACACAGTAGCTGATACTCGCTCTGCATAAGAATGAGAAGAGATTGTGAGAGGTCAAAACTGTAGGCAATCTGAAGAATAGGGACCAGCATTAAAAAATTTGTGCCACACACAAAAGTGAGGGAAACAATTAGCAAACATAGATGTTCGATCCAATTTCTAAGTGGACAACATAATTTCCGAAACAGCAAATCTTTAGAACTTCTTTCACCAAACTTTAGAAGACCAGATGAGTAACATTTTATAAAAAAATAGAAAAATAAAAGAGTAAGCTCAAAATATTTTAGGGTGGACAGAATAGAAGAATGGATGTGAAATGAGCCAGGCAGGCTTCAAAGACAGTAGTTAATTAGCACCTCTGTGCAATAACACACAAGAACATCTACAAGTGTATAACCTTATGACTAACATGACACTTTTGAAAGCATAATGTAATAAAGTAGCAATATATATTAAGATTGCATATGAGCTTGAAAGAGAATGAATTAAATTCTGAACCAGCTTATGGAATTTAGGAAGCAACCAACCAAATTATACAACTTGAACGCAACTGAAAATCAGGTAGGAAATTGATTCTGACATGGCTGAAAAAGGCATATGGTGTGGTGCAAGTGAAGAGAAAGAGTCATATATATAGACGTATACACCGGAAAAGTTGACAACGTATAAGAACACTAGTAATGGGCAGCCTCAAAGCTCAACGGAATAAGGCGCCAAGATACAAAATGAGAAGGAATATTAAACATCTAAGATATCCTTACACTTACCTAACATAAAGAATCCATTCTCTCATGCACTGAACAGGTGCAAAAGGAAAATTGAACAATGATGTATAAAATTAGTTACGTAGTTAAAAAATAAATTCTTACCTCAGTATATTCCAAGACCTATTTAATCAAGTATCAAAGGGTACAATTCAGATGCGTGTCACATGAAATATTATGGCTCACTGGAGATGCACACATGTGGATTGAACTGTACCTACCCCCTCTCCCTGCCCCCAAACAAAAGTACAAAACAAAACTAACAAAAAGAGGAACAAAGAAAGGTCGTACAGTAATACCACACTTGTGTAAATATAGACCTAATTTGGTGCAAAAGGCATCAACTTCCTTCATGCGAGCAAAAGAATCACATCAAAAACTCATTTCCAACCTCACTATTTTATACTTTTCCCATCAGAAGAAAAAGAAAAATGGCTTCTTACATACAACAAAACAAGCAAACATTACCCAAGCTAACCAGAGCTTCACTTTGAAGGAAAGCACACAAGCCTAAGAAAAAGTTCCAAAAAATAGGAGCCTAATAACAAAACGCGACTCAGAAACCTCAACAATATCTGCTAGTTCAACACAATTAAAGCAAAGCAAAGGTTTTAGAGAAAAATTATACTTCATCCATTCCTAAATAAGTGTACATTCACTTTTTCACATAACCCAATGCGCTTCTTTGATGATTAATATCTATAATTGCGCACAAGTAAAAATTATAAAAAGTTGATATTTTGAAAGTGTGCATTGAGACGAATCTAACAAGATCCCAGTTGATCATGTTTTTTCTTTGATAGTAGCGAGAAAATAGAGCCAAAGTTAGTTGATGAATAGTGTCAATTTACTCAACGTAACACTTATTTAGGAACGGAGGAAGTACATTATCAGAATATCCAATCATATAAAAATAAGTTGAAAGAAAACTTGGGGAGGCCAATACAGAAAAAAAGGTTCCCATGAAGTGATCATCGATAACCATTGACCAGGAAATAATATTTCATCAGCCAGCAAGTTCAACATTCAGTTTGTACACCTCCATAAACAACTACCCATTCAAAATTTAAACTTCAGTTCAGATTTAGCTCGCCTTCCAACCGCAGATATATAAATAGGCGGTGGTTATAGTCAGATTTAGCTCGCCTTCCAACAGCAGATATTTGAGCTTCTGACATTTGCTGAATTGGGGGAAGATTGTTAGAATCAGCTCTGATTAAGTCTTGATATGTTCACTTATTCCATAAAATCATGTACTGGACTTCAACTTCTTTGTGATGTGAATAGAAAAGCTTGAAAATTAACTTTTCAAATGCTTTTTGCTGAGACTTTACGGAGTAGACTAAAACAATATGATCCAAATAACTGCTCTGTTTAAGAAAATTTCTTTCGGCCACAAGAAAGACAATACAAAGAGCGACATATGATCAGAGGTATCATGCTTCTATTACTGTATGAAACAACATCTCATAACAAATCAGGATTTGCTGAATTTTGATCGACTACAATAATTTGGATTAAAAATCCAGATTTTAAGGCCATAAACAGCAAACCACCGGAATTCATTTAAGAAAATCATACGTGAATGAACATTATTGAGAGTTCTCATCATGTAACTCAATTAGCAAAATGTACTGCATATTTTAAAGTATAAACATTGTTCATCAAATCCTGACATTAATTACAGTTCACATGTCGATGCAATCAACTCATCATGCAGAAATGCAACATTTTTTTTTAATAAATATGTACCTGAAAATAACATCTCTGAAGACCAGAGATTTCCAGAATGCATCAGCTCTACAATGGTATGCCGATCCAACTGAAAGACCTATGCAAGGAATATTTGCCAGAAACAGAGACAATGAACAAAGCCATATCTTATATCATAAGATTCCAGAACACCAGATGATATGTCTCTCTTGTTTTTTTTGTCTTGTGCTTGTCTATGAATGGTCCTTGGTAAAATATACCATAGGTACGTATCAATCTCTCAATGTCTATGTCGTGTATTGCAGGAGGAATTAGTAGTTGACCATTCTTCATAACCCCCAACTGAAGCATACAACACCCACATTAATGAATCATATGACTTGTGGTCTAGTCTAGAGATCCAGAAATTTGCTTAACAAAACTTCACCAGTAGTCATTACAAGAGCACTTTCCATCCTCAAAAAAGTGGAACCTGTTTGAATCCCTCACAATGATTTTCCTTTTGGTAATTCTGGAGATAAATTTTATTGCAGTATGACAGTCTACACAGGTTCGTAAATTCTTATAAACCTTCACCGATGTCCCAGGTGGAGTGGAAACTATTCCAAAAGCAACTGCAAGCTTCTCACTGTGGTAGGATAAATTCTGCTCTTTCTGCTCTTCTTCCACATCATGCAGAACAAAGTTAGTGTCTGGTACATAGCCTTCTTGCCTCATCTTTTTTGAGATCTCTTGCAAGAATGTATGAATTTCATTGTAACTGGGATGAGATGTATCACCCACAAGAAACCTGTGCACCTGTCTCTTGACCTCAATCCAACTCAGACCTGGTTTCTTGACCACCCCTCTATTATCCATCATCTTTCTGACTTTTGCCACTTCCTCCCACCTACCTGCAGTAGCATATATGTTGCCCAAAGTCGCATATGTAGCAGCATTTTCAGGTTCTATCTCAAATAAGGCTTTCGCTGCTTGCTCTGCTAGTTCGACATTTTTATGAATTCGACAGCCACCAAGGAGAGACGCCCACAAGAATCTGTCTGGCTTCATAGGCATCTTGCTGATATATTCTTCAGCTTCCTTGAAACGGCCAGCTCGGCTCAGTAGATCAATCAGGCAAGAATAATGTTCTGCAATTGGTGTCAGTCCATGGCGATCCTTTATTGAATTGAAATATTCAATTCCCTTTTCAACTAATCCTGCATGAGTACAGGCAGAAAGAACTCCAACAAAAGTAACATGATCAGGCTGAGTATCTGATCTGAGCATCAACTCAAAGAGCTCCAAAGATTTCTCAGCCTGACCATTCTGCGCAAATCCAACGATAAGTGAAGTCCACGATACTAAATCAGGTATAGACAGCCCTTCAAAAGCCTTTCTCGCACTCGTGACATTGCCACACTTTGAATACATATGAACAAGTGCACTTGCAGCAAATGAATCCGGATCAACCCCAATCCTGATCATATGCCCATGGACCTGCTTCCCTACATTCTCCAAAGCTCGATCTGCACATGCGTTTAAAACCCCTGAAAATGTATATTCATTTGGTTTAATTTGAGCCTTCAACATATTCGACAATAACAAAAACCCATCTTCCCACCTCCCATCCGCAAAATATCCATCGATCATTGATGTCCAAGAAACAACATCTCGATCGACAGCTTCATCGAATATACTCCTAGCTCCTTTAATGCTGCCACATTTAGCATACATATCAGAGAGCGCACTCCAAACTGCAGAATCAGATTCCAAACCCATCCTCACTATACGCCCATGAATTTCCTTCCCAGAAAGCAAACTCGGTATTGCAGCAGAAGCAGCTATTGCAGTCGAAAGCGTAAACTTGTTAGTATCCAAACTCCCACAACTCTGCATTTCCCTATACAACTCCAACGCCTCCTTCGGCTTATGATGTTGTACATAACACGATATCATTGCAGTCCAAGAAAACCCATCTCTGTGCGGCATTCCATCAAACAACTTACGAGCAAGTTCTACTTTCCCTAATTTCGCATACCCTCTAATCATAGTATTCCAAGAACACAAATCCCTCTCAAGCATTTCATCAAACACTTTCTGGGCATCCATCAAACTCCCACATTTAACATACATATCAATAAGACGATTCGAAATAAAAATCCCAGGCACAAAATTGAAAGATTTCATATGATTATGAACTCTTTTTCCCTCGTAAAGAGCTCTTTGTCGAAGACATGATAATAAAAGAGGAGAGTATGTAGAAACAGATGGACGATAAATTTGATCGAGTAACTGAACAGCTTGTTTAAGAAGCTTTTGTTCGCATAAAATAACAATGGCTTCATTGAATCTCCTATCTCTGCACAATTGATTTATGAGTTCTTCACTGTAAGTTGAGTTTTTGAAGGAAGGATTATTCTGCTGTAAAAATGGCTTCTGAAAATGTTGATTAGTTTCGAAAGAAGAAGATATAGAATAAGATAGCAACCTCTTTTGAGTGTTGATGACGAAGAGAGAGAAACCAAAAGACAGGGAATTTCTGTAATGGACAAGGTAAGTTCGTCGTGCTGCCATTAATCCTTCCTGTAGTACTCTCTTCGTCGTTGACGACAGAATTGCATATAAACTATAAAGTGAGCGTCCGACTAGGTACAAAATAAGTCCGTATCTCTACAAGTGTCTGTTGTACCCCTTATTTTTCCGGGATTATGAGACGATTGTATTAGCTGATAGTTTTAGCAGCTAACTCGCTGACACAGCGTATATTTGATCTTTAGAACTGGACCATGTCATTAATCAACAAATATTGACCCATCCACGAAAGCTTAGAGCAACTCCAACGGACCAAAATAGGTCCCAGCTTGCAAATATTAAAAAAATGGAGCTAGTAGCTTGGTTGTTGGAGTGAAAATAAGGTTGTTGCTTGGGGAAGCCAAGTAGCTCCACAAAGCTACTTGCTTTGTTCTACTTTTTTGTGGCCCATTGTCCACTTTTTTGTTGCTTGGTTGTAGTTTTCGGTGGGGAAGTTGTAGGCAAGAAAATGTTGTAGTTTGGAAATCCGATGTGGACACATTGGCCATCAGAATAGTTCTTCTTAGATTATGGAGTAAATTCGGAGCACAGTTTGCAATATGTTCTCGAGTAATTGTTTTACATTGTATATTTACACTTTTTGTCTTCCTGGCTTATCAACTCACAACTTTGACCATTAATATATATAATTATTTATTATGTAAAATTAAAGTTAGTTAGGCGTTATATCTTGTAAAAGTGTAACCTTCAAAAACTAAGACTGAACGAAGTAATTATTTGCAAATATACCGTGAGATTTATCGATCAACATTTACACTACATACTAAAATTTGTTCAGTGCGTCGGTCAATCTCCCGGTCAAAGTTAATATATGAATAGTGTAAAAATTAAGATATTAAACTAAATGGAGGTCTAACCTAGACTCTACTTATGCCGGGATCCATTATTATAAGCACAACAAACAACAACAATCTTTGAAAATTTCAACAGAGTACATGAATAATATGAGATACATATATTACAAACCTAAAACACAAAAGAGGAAACACATAACACTGACTGTAGTTGGGTCTCATAATCACCCAGCACTACCTCACCCTCCCTCCATTTCTTTTTCTTTTTCTTTTTCTTTTACCCATTTCTTTTTCTTTTTCTTTTTCTTTTTCTTTTTCTTTTCTTTTCCCTATGACTACATGTATCAACTACAACAAGGGGAGAGAGAGAGAGATGAAACATATCAAATATAATGGACTCAGAAACAACTATAATTGCCTAGAGTGGCAATGGGTTGACGCTAGAACCCCATCAAACAGGACGCAAGCGCTTCGATGATCACATTGCATAAACTATCTCTCCACTACTATCAATATCAATCTCAGAATCTGACAGGTCATCAATATCTTCATCCATGTCAAGCGTGTCCGAGAGGAAATGTAGCGTCGTTGCCCCAACAGCAGGGATTGTGGCCTCCGAGATGATTTGCATGATAGTATCAAGACTTTGCATGGGTTGCTCCGGTTCTTGAAATTGACTGCTCATTGTATTCTCATCCGTTAGATCAGTAGGAAAGTTTCTGACAAACCAATCATGCCTCTTGATCTCAGGTATCGTGATCCTCTGGGATGCACATTTACAAGTGTAAGCTAAATCTAGCTAAGGTTGATTGGAGTCAAACTTGCTAAAGAGAAGTTATCTCACCTCCCGACATACAAAACAAAGAAAACATGCCATTCCTCACAATTGCAATCATCATTCTCATCTTCACTTCGTGAAGAGGAAAGACAAAAAAGATGATCCTTGTTAAAAGAAAAAAAAAAAAGTAACACTTACTGATTCAGGGTCTGGAACAAAGATCTTGGATATAAGGTGGCGACACTCTGGTGATATATTTATATTTTCAGGAATTGTGTACTCAACACTCAATATCCTCTGAAGGAAGAAAATCACAAAATCAAAAAGTAGATATATCAGTCAAAAATTTGTCAAGCAAATGTCACCAAGGACAAAATTGTATGTACATACTTGTATCATTTTTCTGAAGTCCTTTGGTTCCTGAGGGTCCTCGAAAGGATATCCACCCACCAACATCACATACAAAGTCACTCCACATGACCACACATCTGCTATCTGCGATAGTCAACAGACATCTATGTTAGTAACAACAGCATACCACTTGGAATAAAAACAAAAGGTGGTATAGGTCTAAGACCTGCACATCCAGAAGATTTCATAGCAATTAAAAATATACACAACACACGATAATTGTGAAATTTTTACTATTGTTTCCCAATATTCAAGCTCAGAAATTTTAGAATGCTTTATGGTACAAATCAGGAAGTTGTTTCTGCAAATTGCCTCAAGAAAACATGTAAGAAACGACTGTCTTTTACTTTTCCTGTTCTCTAATTGGTCGTGTATAGGTATCTTCACCATACTGATAGCTACCAGAACACTTCAATATTTCATAAGTATACTCTGACGCACAGAAATTTGGAATTGGTTGGAATATGGATACTGAATTTCGAGACACCCAGAAACATCTTTGAAACTCGGCATAGCATCTAAATCCTGCAGGACCTCAGCATTTTGTTCGTTCCTTTCCAGCATGTATCCAGACCAGAATTCACTTAATTGTCAAGCATAGCCTAAGACTCGAGGAAATAAAAGGGATCCATTTGAAGTCTTGAAATTTGAGATGGCCCCATAGCATGTGAGCTGAGGCCAAACTAACTAGATGAAAGGCATCTGATTCCCAGTTTAATAGAACTTCTTGATTTCTCTTTCTTGTTATGACTTGGCAAATTATATGAAGAAGCTTCCAATGTAGAGGACAATCGTGAGTCCTTAAAGAATTATCCAATGTCCTTTCGTGGGAACAATTAGAGAGGTGATACTATCAAAAATTATTTTGTAGGCAATAATTCATTAAGTCGCAGGATGTGATATAGCAGTCAACAATTCCTTGATAGCATTAGTATCACCAGAAGCTGCACCAGTTGGCAGCAGCTGTCATGCCAGCAATTTATTCAAGAAATCTTCCATCAAGTTGATTCAGTTACAAGGTCACCAAGTAAACCGAATGTACGCAAAACAATGCAAAAACAATTGGTTTTCATTAGAATGTTTTATGAGCTCTCAAAAGGACAAGCTAAACACCAAATACCAAATTTGTTATGAAGTTGTCATCAAGCAAACAAACAGGAAAGAGAAAGTAGTTACCTTTCCATCATATTCTTTCCTCAGCAAAACTTCTGGAGCAATGTAAGCAGGGGTTCCCACTGTAGATTTAGGCTGTGAGTGATACACCGAAGACTGGTAGAAAAAATGGCATAAGGTAAATCATTATTAACTATGACAGATACCTTAAACAAAGACGAGAAAAACATGTGCTCTAAATCTTCTATAACATAAGTAAAGCTTTTAGATAAATTTTAAGAAGCAGAACATGAATACAAATCTCCACAAACCCATATGCGAGAATATAAAGAAAGCCAATATTGTAGAATAATATGTGGTACCTTTGAGTAGCCGAAGTCGCATATCTTCAATCGAGGAGCTGGACTTCCATCCAGTAAAGTGTTCTCCAACTTTAGGTCTCGATGACACACTTGCTTCATCATGAAATAAGATTTATAAGGGGAGAGCCATCAAAGCATCTTGTTTGTGTCTATATAGAAAGTTAAAAAACAAAGAGATTGCATCACATACCATTGCGTGACAATAGCTAACTCCTGAAATAAGTTGTTGAAAAAAGAAGCGAGCCTGCAAACAAGCGTCAGTAGAAATAATATACAACAGTATTACTAACAAGAAGGAAAGAGCGGCTCAGAACAAGAACCTCATCCTCATTGAACCGGCCTGCATTACATATTCGCTCAAAGAGCTCTCCTCCAGATGCATACTCCATTACAATTGCCAGATGGGTAGGTGTTAATATGACCTGCTCAGAATTCAGATAGATGGAAAGCACACTAAGCACCTCTAAATGCAAAGGTTATAAGAAAATGGTTCTGAACAAACCTCTTTAAACCTAACAATATTTGGGTGCCTCAAAGACCTATGATTAATGATCTCTCGTTGAACATTCTCATCTATCTGCAATAAGACATAACCCAAAGAAAGAAACGTCAAGAATTTTGGCAAGAACTACCTATAAATAAAATATACTTTTGCATCCATAATAACTTGTCAATTGTCATAGGAATAGGATCCAAGTAATGCTTAAATGAGTCCATATATAAGACCAACAATAGAACCTCATTTGCCTCTATTTGCATTTGTGCCATAATTCTCTTAAAAGTCTAATCCTCGTACCAATTCACAATTTCCTAGTGTCCGACGATTCAGTTAACTCCTCACCATAGGCCAAGACGCCAAGTCATTGGGAAATCTACGTACAAGTTAGAGTTTGGACTAAAAAAAACTTAAATATAGCATTTGAAAGACCAAAGGAAACAGGAAATGACAGATTTTAAAAGGTTTTTCCCATCCCTCATACATGTTGCCTACAGGCAACAACAATGCGTATTTTGACTAACCTTACTTCCTAGTAAAGTAAATAGAAGTAACCTTTATGCTAAAGAGAGCAGCATATCAGTAATGTGTAAAACCCCATTGGACCAAATTTTCCATGAGCTACACATCGACCATCATGAAAACAACTACTCAGTACCCATACTTATTGTACGCTACCTAAACATACTACGAATCAAGCAAACATGCTCAAGACAATCTCCACCATCATCACACAAACACCTCAAACACACAGTACCAATAGTACTCCGCACAAGCTACTGCTACTCCTCTAACCTTGAACAAGTTTTCCTACTCCCTTTCAATCCACACTACTAATAAAATTAGTCAAAAGGAGGAAAAATAATCTTCATTCCTAAGATGTCAGCTCGACGACGCCTTCATCACTCCAACTCATCTCCTTACTCAACCCATCTTTATGTCTTATTCAATCACAATTCACAAACCAAACAGATCACTACCATTTCACAAAAAGTAGTTCAAATAAACTTCATATACGATACTACACGTATCTGTTATAAAAAAGAGCAGTCAAAAATTATCACAAAAGAAGAATATTTGCGTCAAGGAATCAAAATCTCCTCGAAAAAAGCATAAACATCACGGGAAATAGATCAAATAATAATATCAACTCTTTTTTTGAGGGAAATAATAATATCAACTCTTTCAAACCCTCAAAAAAATACCATTCACGTGAAAAGTCCCCTAATTAATAGCTTTACCTAATCAGCTCCAACAAAGCTATCAATCTCTCCGCCATTTTTTCCTGATTTAGAAACCCCCAAATTTACCATATATAGAAATCAACCCAAAATCAACAAAAAACCAAAAATTAAAAGTTGACAGTAAAATAAATTGTGATTAAACCTTATCGCCTCTTTCGATATACTTGACAGCAACAAGTTCTTTAGTAACTTTATCTCTCATCAAACGAGCAACGCCGAAGTTTCCAGAACCAATATCTCGAACAAAATCATAACGGTCACTGTCGTGCATGATCGGCATATCCATGGCCGGATTTACCGACGCCGCCGCTCGACCACCGCCGTCCATTTTTTCCGGCAACAACTCGTCAATTCAACCTACTCCACTACCAGATCTTCCGATGACATTTACAGATGAAACGATGTCGTTTGATCAATTGAGGTTTTGAGCTGAATTGAAAACCCTAGATCGTCGATTAATTTTGATTTTAATTAGTTCTCCGATTAATCGGTCAAAGTTGAGGATGAGTGAGAAAGAGGTAGAGAGGATATAGGTGAGGAAGAGAGTGATGTATGAGCAGAGAAAGAAGAGGAATTTTTTTTTTTTTTTTTTTTTTTTTTTGCTGGAGTTGAAAGAAGAAGATAAATATAAAAAAATAATAAAAGGAGTAAGAGAAAAAGGACAAAGGATTGAAGTGATCAGTGAAACGGCGTCGTTTTATTGTGGTTGCGTTACTGGAGACAATTTATTTAGGATTTGGGTTTTTTTTATATTTACGGGGAAAGAAGTGATCAGTGAAACGGCGTCGTTTTGGGAGGTTTTTTAATTAACCGCGTAAAATTGGTTGGTTAAGTGATTTAAAAAATGGGAAGAAAAGACGGGTGTTGAAAGATGTTTGGATAATAATGTGGGTAACCCACGTGAAACTGTGGAGAATCTGCAGAGGGGGGGCGGTAAAGTCGGTTACTCCAAAATGTCTGTTTAAGGCCCAATAATCACCTTTTTGGGATGCATGTTACCATTATGTCAATATTATATTCATACAGATCCTAACCATTCGTTTGGTTAAGGACTTTGTTTCTTAGAAGCCAATATATGGGATTCTTGCCAAGAAATAGAACATGGCCCATTAGATTTTTTTTAGGGAAGGCCATTTATAATCATCTTTAACAGCTTCTACACCTGTGTACCTCCCTCAAAAGTCGAAACCAAGGCATGCTCTTTTTAGGGACAATAACTACTAATACTTGCAAGTCGCCTTAGTTTTCTTACGTTTGTTGAATTCCAACTCCTCCCGTTGCCATTAAGTAGAACTTCGATGCCTTAGCTAGTTAGCTATTGCTTCTACAAATAAACAAATATTGTGCTATATTATCAACTTCATTCTATTATCGATGCTCGTGCCTTGTAAATGGGTTGTGTCCTCCTCATGATTTGCCAAAGTCACAAATATCTGTAATGGTATGTTATGGGCAAAAAAAGTTGACATTTCAGACCTCGTTAAATTAAGGCAATAATGTGGTAGTCATGATTATCTTTTTGAACATTTTCAAACCCCAAACCGTCCAATTTATCATCGATGGATTGTTTTCACTGTGTACCAAAGTTTTTTTTTCCGAAGATATGCTTTCCAAAACTATTCATAACTATCAAGATTTTGATACCTCTTGGATGTAAATAATGTTGTCAAATTCTATTTTGTTTAAAAAAGATAGCTTCTCCTTCGGAAGATATAATGCATAATCCTTATTTTGTTCTTTTGAAAAAAGTTGACATATATATTTGTCTTGTTAGGAGTGCAGTAGTAATTGGGTAGAGTGATATCTCAAGTTATCTAATGAACAAATGTTGCAATTAGTTTATATGTTATGTCCATTTGGTATAGAAAAGTGCTAGTAAACAGAAAGGGATACAATTATCTTTTACTCATATCATGCATTTTTGTCATTGTAGCTTAATATATTTGGTTGTCATGAAAGACCAGTAATATCACCTTAATTCTTGAGAAAGAAGAAGAGGGTAGTGGATAAGTTTATTTCATTCATATTTGAAGTCACTTATTTGAGTTATTATATGAACAATATTTATTTATTTTAGATAATTGTATAAGCTTGACTTAGATTGAGGATCATGGAATAAGGGTGAATGCCACGTGACAGATGCACTTTATTACCATACTTCTTAATAATTATATCGATAGTCCATAAAAAAACTAAATACTCCCTCCCTCTCAATTTATAGTGCTTGTTTCTCATTTTGCATTGGAATTAAGGAACTTATTATTTGATTTTAAAAAAACTAAATATATCGATAGTCCATAAAAAAAACTAAATACTCCCTCCCTCCCAATTTATAGTGCTTGTTTCTCATTTTGCACTGGAATTAAGGATCTTATTATTTGACTTAAAAATTCATATTACTTGCATTGGAAAGATAAATATTTGCATTGGGAAGTACAATTATCAAATGTGGACAGTTACAACTTTTCATATAAAAATGATGACAAATTTTTAAATGTGGGCCATGTAGCTACAAATAACCATGTAAAACTGAGCATAAAACAAGAATAAAGTACCATTTTAAACTTAGAAATATGAGATTCAAGAATAACATTTTAAGTCACCAAAAATGGTATACAAGCACTATAAATTGGGACGGAGAGACTAGTTTGTAGACCACTAACAATTTCATTTTGAAGACATTTCCTAAACAAGGAACGATGCCACGTGACGCTCTCCCTAAAGGCATTACTTCAAGTTTATACTTCCTCCGTTTTTTTTACATGCTACACTTTGACATTTTACACTATTCACAAATTTCACTTTGACTATCGTTTGTGAGTTATACGTGAATAAAAGTCATGTGGTATCTTGTTAGATTCGTCTTAATATGTTATTTTTTAATATGTACTTTTTATAATTTTTACAAATACAAAATTAGAGATATATGTTCTCAAAGTTTTGCATTGGCATGCGTGAAAAGTGAAAGTGTAACATGTAAAAATAACGGAGGAAGTATATTAAAGTCTTAACCAATATACCAAGTGATATTTAGTGTTATCATCTTAAAGTATACTACTAATAAATGAAAATTTTCCTTCCCGAGGCATAGTTCGAGCGAGCCTAATAGCTAGTTGTAGCCTTATAGGTGGTCATATTAATTATGAGGAGGATTAATCTAAAAGATGGATGGTTTTTAACTAATCAACAATGACCATTATAAAACCATAATATTTGACTATTTGTTATTGATTATCACTTTTCCCTCTCTTCTCCAGTGAACCTCCCTTGAAAAATTCCCAACAAAACCCTGTAATTACATGTACAAGATAAAAATAAAAATCGTGAAATGCCATGGTTTCAGATGCAGAACTCGCAGAAAAGGTGCATGAGTTTTTGCGTGGGTCTGATTTAAAGAAGACAACTAATAACATCGTAATTAGAAAATTAGAGTCCGACTTTGGCGTTGATTTGTCTGATAGAAAACCCTTCCTTAGAAACCAGGTTGACCGCTTTCTTCAAAGTCAATACAATTTCTCTGAAGAAGAAGATGCTGCACTTTCTAGGGATGATGATGGAAACGACGACGTTTCTGACTCTGAAGATGATGAGTATTACAAAGATGAGGCTGATTTTGCTATAGGAGTTCACCAAGTTAATGGTAGTCGCAGTTTCAAGGGTATCACTAAATTACAGCGGTACTTTTTATTTTTTATTTTTTATGTAAAATAAAAATTGGGTTTGATTATTTGTTGCTTTCTTTCAAGTGGGTGTTCAATTTTTCTTTGATTTACTAAGTGAATTTGTGTAGTTCATGCATGTATTGTTTGCTTCCTTGTTCTATAATCTTAATTTTTATTCACTTTGATAATAGTGTTTTATGGGTAGTATAATGGGGAAATAGATGCTTTCTTTAGAATACTTCCTACATAAATGTTTTTCATTAGATTTCTGCAAGTTGTAGAGATCAGTTTTATGGCCAATTCAACAAATGGAATCCTACATTACAATGTATTTAAGGATAAAGTTTGCATTTCAAGCTTTTTATTTGTTTAAATACCACTTTAATCTGTGAAGTACTTCTCTCTGTTGTGCTTAGTGCTAACTGCTACCGGCTACGTTTTGCATAAATTGTTAGATGACATATGGTTTTCCTCAAATAAATGACTTTTGTTTCCTTAAGTGATTTCGTCATAGACTTATAGGCTTATAGCATTTGAAGGCTCTGGACTTATCACTTTCCCTGTCAATGCGTACGAAATTGTTCTAGACTTCTCGTTACAGTGCTCTAACACCTTGCAGAGCCAGGCTGTTAGTATTGGCGGCGACTACTTAGATATCTCATGGAGCTCACAGATAGGATTATTTGTATAGTATTGGTCCAATTGTCCAAATTCTCGTTCCTCCCCCACACAATTATAAACATATAGTGGTTTAATTGAAGGTATATATCTAGGGAGCCAAAACCAGCCTGCATTTTACGAAAGAAGTAGGACGAACACAAAGCAATTACTCTTAATCATTAATAAGCAACAGCTACAACTTTGCGTGCCCTCAAGGTCAGTTTGCATGTTTATTTTATAGGTGTGTTAAGACCACAGATTGATCACATAGGCTTATTGATATACGGGGCACTTTGCAACCTTTCATTATCGTATGGTTTCGCATAACCTCTTGTAACGGCTTACTAAGAGTACTAACTGGTGTCTAGCATGTCATCATCTCTCTTTACAGACCGGGTCCGCATTTGGGTTCATTTCAAGTGTTACCAATGGTCTGATTTGTTATGAACCTACCAAAGTTCATGCCCTTGGACGTGCCCTTATACCCTGCTCATAGTGGTGTCTGCAGAGGTACCCCGTGCATGGCATAGTTGTTCTATCAAGAGGCTTATCTGAGGGGAAATAAACTTTGATAATGCGCAAGTTATATTATGAATTCCTTCATTGCTTGCATTGGTCCTTCCACAAAACTTGCTGCACTTTGAGACCCTTCATGGTCCAAACTAAACCAAGTTAGGGTCCCAAGTGTCCCAATCTCTATATATATTACCTTGTCCCTAACCATGTTCCTCACCTAGTTAACCGACATCCGTGGCCTGGCCATGGTGTATCCCCAACTTTGTCAATGCCTTTTCATTCTACAAGATTGTAAGTGGTGTTGGGCAAGGCAAGTACGATCATGCAATGAGATATGTCCCTGACTTGTCCTTGGACATGCCTACAAGTTTCTCCTGGGAGATGCCTCTAGATTTGTTTTTAAACATGCTAATAAGCTTGTCTGCGATTACTCTCATAATCTGGTATTTGCTGGCCTGTGTTTCTTCTTGTATGGTGTCGATAGGTTTTCTCGTGACAATTTGATGGACTCTTAACATATACTATTCATATACTAACTTTGATTGGAAGTTTTTGACTAAGATACAAAAAAATTAGTATATAAGATGTTTGATTCACCTTAATGTGTATTACAAGATATCAGCTTTCTATAATTTACATTAACAATGATATCAATGGTCAAAGTTTTGCGTTGACATGCGTGAAAGTGACACGAGAAATACCTTCTATGATTTATAATATATGTTACCTCTAATCATGCCTGGTAAAAAAAGGAGGTGAGCTTCTTCATTTACTCTTATGTGGATGGTGTGTGATTCTCAAGAAATCACTGCCCTTACTCTCCTTGAGCCCCCCGAACTCGGTAATGAGACTTTTGTTTATCAGCTCCCTCTCTTTGTCCCCTCCTCTTGTCCTCCTCCTTTCCAAAACTCTTTCTCGGCATTTGTTTTTGAAATGCAGAAAATTGGTGGTCCATCAGCCAATGTTTTGGCATTTCAAATAAATCGAAACTATGAATCTGATTTCAAGATAGATCGAGTTAGGACTGTGCCTTTGTGGTTTTGAAAGAATTGATATCCTTGTGTGCTTTCCTGTTACAATGTCAACCTTGCAATTTTGCCCCCCCCTCCATGAAATTCATTGTGGCATCCCTGTAATTTGTTTCTTGATGATGGAGCTCAGAATCTCCGCAATTTTGTGGAGAGCGACAAAGAATGAAGGAGAGAAAGCAGGAGACTGGGATAGACAAAGAGAGAGAGATGGTATATTGGTAGTTAATAGTGATGGAAGTTGATGATGGGAAATTCAGGAGGGACAAAGAAAAGGGTATTGGTGGTTTACTACCAGTCACGCAGCATTTACATATGGGTAAAATGGAAAATTATTTCATTTTCTTTTTACTGGATTCATGCAAAGTTAATGTTGTACAACAAAATTGTCGTAAAAGGTAGTTCCCACTCCCCCCCCAAAAAAAAAAAGAAAGGACAATTTTTGTAAGGTATTTTTCACAAAATTAGCTATCGAGAAGGATTCATCCTACGAATTTCCCAAGCAATTAATAATACATCTTCATTTTTAGGTCTCGCAGACAGAATAAAGTGAAAAATAAAAGAGTGTGCGAGTCTGGCAAGTTCTGTACATTGTCTCCTGAACTTCAGAAGTTCCTTGGAGTACCTCACATGACACGAACAGAGGTATATGTAAAGTGCTTTCTATGTCTATTTTGTTATCTTGTCTTCTGTGCTGTATGGTACACTTCCAGGGCTAAAATAAGGGAGATGTTTGTTTGGATTGCAGGTTGTCAAACGATTGTGGAGCTATGTGAGAGATAAAAACTTGCAAGATCCTCATGATGGAAAGAGTATTATGTGTGATGAAACATTACGTGAGCTTCTTGGTGTTGGTTCCATCAACATTCTCCAGATTAATAAAGCCTTAACCAAACACATTTGTCCATCAGGTTTCATAGTGATACTTTTACTTCTCTTTGCAGTATATATTGGAGTTAATTTGATCTAGGTGGTTTGTCTACTATATTCTCTTCAATTCTTAAATGCTATATCATGGCCAAATATTTTGATGTTGCCTCACATTGTTGTATGGATCCAGTATGTTGACATATCACCCTTAGTCAATTAATAAGCATCTAAATCCCTCTTGTAACATCAGTAGTTCTGCACTCTACTTTTGTGCACAAAAATAGGCTTAATTTGATCTAGGTGGTTAGTCTATTAATAGGTTTCATGTTTAATTTGGTGTATTGACGTTTGTGGATTGTCCCGCATGGCTGTTCAGGGCAATGCATCTCCGCTGACAAACATGAATTTCTACTGTAATTACCTTTACCACACATTAGCACTTCTAAGTGGCAATGAGTAGTCAAGACAATTACGAAGAAATTACATGTTTGTAACTTGAGATACATTGCCTTGGATAACTAACTTGGAGATCACTTGTCAAATTGAACATGAAAGGTTATTTTCATTCCATTAATTTATTATATCAGTCTATAAACAAGCCAAATTATAGAGGCTGCTTAAGAAGTCTGATTGCTAGGCTGCTGGACGATGACTAATCTGAAATTGACTAGATCTCTACCTGGACTCAGTAGAGTGAACATTTTCTGTAACTTAGGACATGTTGCAGTTGTCACCCTTTTGAACTTGTAGATGTTTATTAGTGTAAAATAGAGAAATGCTGCATAAGAAGTAATTTTGATGGCATATTGTTGATGTCATTACCATACTGGTACTTTAGGTTTTCAATATGGAAGAGGAAAGAGATTATCTATCTAATGTAGATTGTAGACTGACGTGGTTATGTATTGTAAGTTTCTAATGTCATATTCTATTTGAGGAGCTCTCAACTTTCTCTGACTCCTAATTGTCTTGAGCGCTCGTTTCATAACTGATTGATTAACTATTCGTAGCCAATATTTCTTTGACAATGTTTCCCTGCCTAGAAATTTTTAGTGTTGAAGCCTTGTTATCTCCAATACCTTGTTGATATTCTACCTTGAACCCCCAGGGGCTAGGTTATTGTCATAACATATATATATTCTCTGACCCCTGATGGTGATTGTATATGTCAATACCTCGTATTGGATGTTCTATATTCCTATGTGATACATGTGCTATAAAGTTCTTCAAAACTTGTTGAACTTTGTGTTTATATTCATTATAACATCAGTGAAATCAATGAAGAGAGACAAGCAACGGAAGCAAGAGAGAGAAGAAGGTGAGCACGAATAATATTTTTTCAGTATTAAGTTTCTTGTTAATGTGGGAACTTGTAAGAAATTTCTTTCTATGTTTTTATTATTATAATAATCTCAGTACCATGATGTTCATGGAATTTTTTTAAGAAATTGGCATCTCCTCATGATGTTTAGCGTGCCTCATTCTGAATCCCGTATATATATATGGGTGGAATTTAGGCTTGAAAACTTATTCTTACCATTGTGTTCTTCATTCAGATCCATTTGAAGCAGAATTAAATGCAAAGCGTCAAAAAAAAGTATATTCTGGTTTCCTTGCTCCTCTTCCGCTCTCACACACACTTATAAAGTTCCTGGGTACCGGAGAAAGTGCGTTAACACGTGCTGATGTTATTAAGAGAGTATGGGAATACATAAAAATCAACAATCTCCAGGTAATTTGCAGATTTGTTTATCTCATTATATGCCTTGTAAGCATGCTCTTTTGTTTGCCGCCCATCATGTTACTTGACGATGCTATGGGTCCGGCCTATGACTAAGCATCATTGACGAGTGATGACACTTATGACCTAAAAACATCATCGAGCATGTAGAGGTGCTATTTGGAGCCATATATAATGCAAAATGATACCCTTGTTGCATTTCTTTAAGCATGACATATACTTAGTAAGTACATCAAAGCCAAGTTCTAACAGCTTGCATGGATGTTTTAAATTTTCTTTTCTTGAAGGACCCATTTAACAAGAAGACAGTAATATGTGATGAGAAGCTGAAGGAGCTCTTTAATGTCGATTCGTTCCATGGATTCACGGTCTCAAAACTCCTTTCAGCACATTTTGTTAAATTGTGATGATCACCATGTACCAGAGCCTCTCTCAAGCTGTCACTTGGAGATTTCAGTTGTTTGTGAGATTTTTACAATATCATTTATTACCAAGAAAAAATAAAGAATTAATTGCTTTCGAGGTTCCCAGATTCTCTTATTTCTTTTTCTGTTTGCTCCAGCTTCATTGCAAGGGCCCATGGGTTATTGTTGGCGGGCTTTGTACTATTGGCCACATATTACTTTTAGGCCCCTTGCAAGTTGCAAATGCTAGAAAATAGAAAAATATGGTGTGGTGTCATACTCATACCCTTTGAAGCACGGATACGCCCCCAATCTAACGTTTCGAGCATCTGATACCAGAAACGACACAATACGCGTCGGACACATTTCGGAAACGGGTCCAAAATGAGGAAACGTTTCTTGATTTTGAAAGTCTATGGGAAACGCCAAATAAAGGGAAAATTATGTTTTCCTTTTGTTTACTGAGAAAAAGGAAAAAAGAACATGCGAGTAGTATTGTGGACACTGCAACAAGGCAACAAACCCGGTAGGCAGTAGCCACCTCTCTTCTTTTTCTCTTCCTAACAACTTAGTAGCCTCTTTGTTTGCAGCAATTATTTGGCTAAATACTAATATGTATTAATACGTATTTGGCTATATACTATTTATGCTTTCTTATCTATTTATCATAAAAACAAGTTTGTATGGAATACTAATTAATTATTTATGAAGCTGATGTGTTTAATTGTCATATAATATTTTTACGTAATTTTTTTGTTTGCCGTTTCGTAGTCGTGTTTTTTTTTGTGAAATTAGAAAATGTCGTTTTCCGTTTCTGTGTCGTGTTTATAGCCGTTAGTTCCCGTTTCCATTTCCGTTTTCATTTTCGGGCATCGTAGGACTCATACCCTTGCGGGTTTGGGGTGTCCTTGCCGTCCAGTACTTGGGTCCCCCATTGCCACATAAAGTTTAATTACCTTTTTTTTTTCTTTTTACAGAATAAATTGCATCAAAACCACGTGTCGAAATATTCGGGCCTGTTGTGGAACTGACTAGCTAGGCTAATAGGAGCCCAAAAGTCAAACTATTACGGGGCAAATGTAAATCCGTCTTAAAAGATTTGCAAATTTCACAGGACTAAAACATGCAAGGCTGGCCCACAAGCGCTCCACAGTCCACATCCATGCCATGGTCACCACTTTACCTTATGTTCTTTCTAATCAACATAATTTGATTTTTATATTTGTCAATGAAATTTTGATTATAAATAAGTCAACAATTTGACTTTCACGTTTACCAATGCATAACTTTAACCATTAATATATCTAAATATGTATTTGTAAAAATTATAAAAAGTTGATATTATGAAAATAACATTCATTGAAACAAATTTAACAACATTTTATATATATATGATCACTTTTGTTTTATATATTAGTATAAATGATCAATGTGAGGTATGTGAATAGTATAAAAGTCAAAGTGTTGCACGTAAAAAGAAACAGAGGAAGTAATTGAAAATTATATATTGAGATTAGTCTAGTAATATCTCACATGGCTAAGTTTATCATTTTGTATAAAGCATTAACCATGGTCAAAGTATAATCAGTAATCATAGTGTAAAAATACAAAATGTGTTAATTCTAAAAAAACGAAGAGAGTAGTATATGAAGTAGAAAATTTGTAATAGTATGCAAAACTTGTAATAGTCTACTCCATATCTATATCTTCACAAAACAAAAAAAAGTAATACAAAATTTTAATGAAAATTCGTGAGAATTACCTTTTATAAAGAATTCGTTTTTTGAAAAACAGTTTACTAAATTAAAAAAAATGGCACAAAACCACCTTTATGATTTTTTTTAAATGAAACTTGTCGTCGTATTCCAGCCAATGAATTTTATTTTCAGGCGTTGACTCGCATGCGCACCTCACGTGACTCACTTAACCCCATACTCCTTTTCTTTTTCCCCCTATGTTCTTCAGAGATGTGAAATAGTGGAGAGTAAATGAGAAATTGAGGATTAAGTGGGTCATATGAGGTGTGCCTTTTCTATTCAAAACCTGAAAATGGAATTTAATGGCCGAAACTCCATACTCCTTTTCTTTTTTCCCCTAAGTTCTTCAGAGATGAGAAATAGAGGAGAGTAAATGAGAAATTGAGGATTAAGTGGGTCATATGAGGTGTGCCTTTTCTATTCAACACCTGAAAATGGAATTTAATGGCCGAAATCTGATGACATCTTTCATTTCACAAGAAAAAAAGATCATCAAGATGGTTTTGTGCCAAGTTTATATACACACATATACATGTGTGTGAGTGTGCGTGCGTGTACGTGTGTGTACTTTCTACACTCATTTATACACAAGTGCATTATTTTTCTTACTTTTTGCAACTAAGTACATTAATTACATGTTAGCTTAAAAACCCATCTAAAAGTAATATTATATAGGAAAAATTATTTTAAATAAGCCAACCTTTGTGTGGTCTTCCCAAAATAAGTCAAGTTTTGGATTATTCCTGATTAAGTCAACTTTACACCTGCTTTAACTCTAAATGAGTTTAATTACAGGTAATCTGTTGACTTCTTTCCCACCAAAAACCCCAACCCACCCTCTCCTCACCCCTCCAAACACCCCCTCCTCACCATCTCCCCCACCCCTGCGAACACCCCTTCCCCATCCTCTCCCCCCCTGCGAACACCCCTTCCCCCGCCTCACTCCCCGCAAAAGCCCCCTCCCCCCCCCTCTTCATGCGACCTCCCCCCCCCCCCCCCCGCGACTACCCCTTCCCCCACTCCCTGTGAACATCACCACTCCCGAACCACCTCTCTGAAAACCCCGATTCCAATTCCCCTCTCTATCTCTCAGACTCCGCCACCTTCACCGAGCGAGGTTAGTGCTAGGTGGGGAGTTCGAACCTCGTGGTGGTGGGTCGTGAAGGTTGGTGTTTGGGTGGGGATTTTTATGGGCTTGGGTGGGTTTTTCGGGGATAGGGGTTGGGTGGTGGTGGAGTGTGCTGGGACAAGTTCCGGAGACGGGGTCGTCATGAAGGTTGGGGTTGGTGTTTGATCTGGTGGGTTCAGAGGGTGGTGGTGCGGATGGTTGGTGATGGCTACTGGGTTGGTGGTCTTAAGGGAGAGGGAAGAGAAATATAAGAGGAGGAGGATGAGGGGAGTAGAGAGAAAGTAAAACAAAAAAAACAAAAATAGGAAACAAATCATATTGAGACACATAGCACATGTAACCTACTAAACAGCAGGTCACAAACAGGTTAAGCTCAATAGAAGAAAATAGCCCTACAAGCTTAACATAATCAGGAATAATCCAAAGCTTGACTTATTTTGGGAACGAAGACAACGCAAAGGTTGCCTTATTTAAAATAATTTTTCTTATTATATAAGGGGTATAATTAACTTAATATCAGTCATAAATATACTAAACATGTCAATTTTAAAAGCTGATTACTGAAAACTAGAAACTACGGGCCCGTTCTTCATCCCTGTACGTCTTCAATTTTTGGGTTGATGAATATTAAAAGTTATATGTTATAAGGGGTATAATAAACTTAAAAATAAGTTATATTTATACTAAACATGTCAATTTTGAAAACTGACAACATAACTGGAAACTACTCATTATGGTTTCCATATTTTTATGTTAAAAAAAGTGGAAACAAAAACGATAATGGACGAGCCAGTAATTTTTTGGTTTCCTTATTTTTGTTTTAAAGTTTCAAAAAATTGAAATCTGGAAATGAAAACCGATAATGGACATACCTTAATTAGCAATCAACTATGACAACTCTCTATGTATAATCTTACACTTATAGCAAATCAAATTGGAGGAAGTGTGATATTAAGAGATCAAGGTGGTTAACCTAACTTAATCCTTGGTAAGGTACCGCCTTTGCTCCAAAACGGACCACAAATTTATTTCAATGTATATCTTTAATCATCAAATTTTCAGTTAGAAATATTGGAAAACAAAGTTGCAATTTATTTGAGATGTGCAATATGCAAATGGTGTCACAATTTTTTATTATTATTAGAAATAACTCATTATGAAAGGTTAAAATATATCAGTTTTTTTTTAGTAAATACTACTCTATAAAGTAGCCCAGAGGAAATTCATCTTACCACGGCTTCCCGAAAGGGGGCCCAAAAAAAAAAAAAAGTACTTACTTAGTTATCAGCCATAATAGGGGAAAACGATTTGACGCTATATGTGTAGGACCTGGCTTATTCAAGAGGATCGATGGCGAGAGTTGTAAGATAAGATGGCCCATCAAAATTAGTGGCGGATTATGTAAGATGTTGCTAGAAAAATCTTGCTTTATTCATTCATATATACTGCTACTGTATACAAGTATATAGCTCATCATCGTCTATTCGAATACGACGAGAATGTGGATAATGAGTGAACTAGTGAAGTGAAGTGCAGCTATGTAAACACACCATCAACGGATGGTATCATCTTCACTTTGCAATTAAAGTTGTACAATTGTACCTGATCTCAAACATGAGTTTCAAAAATACTCCATATTGTCACGCTGAGAAACTCCAAATTTGTAACTGCGATAAAACAAATCGTTTTATATAATTGCACCACTTTGACTTTCTCACAATTCACGTATCTCACTTTGATCATACATTTATACCAATATGTAAAAACAACTATTATCTTGTATTATGTCATTAAACTCTAGATCTATACTTTAACTTCATATACTATTCCGCTTGCATGGAACTAGATGATACTGTACCAGCTTACTGTAGCACAGAGAACCCCAACAAGTTGAAGTATGAGTTCCTTCAACTTCTGAGCACGTGCTTCCTTTTAGACAAGACACCTATATTTAGTCAAATTCTTATGTCATATTATCATCTCTTCGTCTGAGTTCAATTTATTTGATGATGATTTATCCCTTTACTATTCATTTGATGTGTTCATTGCACATAAACGAAGCTCTATTACATGTTGACCCCGTTTATGTGTTTTTGTACGGCTATTCTATACTAAGCTTTGTTTTTGTGCATATGTGAGTTGATAAGGAGAAGAAAGAAAATAATTTACTTGTAAGATTGAAGAATTATTCCCTTAGTGTTAATTTATTTATGTTCATTATTAATTAGTGTTCTTAATCCTTGTTATTCGGTGTATGTCATTTATGCATTAGTATATATATTGCTCAACTGCACAACTTGTAAGCCTTGAGTCCTAACATGTTAGTGATACATCTCACGTTCCCTTCATAGAAATTTTGAACCCACTAGCATATCTTCTCATCTTCTGTCAAAGGTGAAAGCTATGCCTATGCCTATATTATAGAGTTACCTCTACGTACGCTTCAATCAAAACCATCAAGAATTTACTATTCTTTAATTTGTAAATTAGTTTTTAGGCCCGGGCTATGCCCCGAGTACTTATATGTTTCATTTATTAGTATTTTACATTGAAATTATAACACCAAATATTATTTGGTTTAGTGGTTAAAACATTAGTACACAAGCTTGAGGTCATGGGATCAAATCTTATACCATGCATAATCTAATTTTTTTTATTGTATGTGGAGTACATAAAGTCAAAACTCTAAGGGATAGCGCCACATGTCACAGTTCCTTGTTGAGGAACACCTTTTAATATATTAGTATAGATGTCGAATAAGTAATAAGGTACAAAATAATATAATCACTTCAATGGGGTCTTATCCGTGAGGTCCTGAAGACTAAATGGAGGCATACTTTGTTTGGTCACTCACGCAGAATGCACACAATCTAGTCTCGGGATATTAGTATAAAAGAAACACCTTTTCGATGTCTAATTAAGGGTATGTTCTCTTTAGCATAAAACAACTGAACTGAACTGAACGGAATTGAACTGAATTAAATTATAACTAATTATGAATTGAACTGAACTGAAAATAAGGTGGGGAGAACAGGTCCTAAGTTAGCTTAGAGAGTAAGAAGTTTAATGTGATATCTCAAAGTATATGCGAAAGTGTAATATGAAGTATGTGAATACTTTAGACTTCCCTCCCTGGCTTGCTAATTATAGTTTTAAATCCTATTCGGCCTTCTCAAGTTAATACTGGTCCAAGTTGCACTATTTCAGTTCTTAACAAGCCTGAATAGCTATGATTAAATGGGACCTAAATGGTAACTATAAGTCATTTGACACCAAGTCACCAAAACAAGTTCGTTTTGGTATATTGCATAGCAAAATAATATAAAGGAAAGTTTACAATTTGGATTGATTGGTTGAGGACTTGACGTACGGTGGGGCCGTGGGGGGACTTAAAAGGATTAAGAAGGATCAAGTTAAGAAGGAGTTGTGAAACTCACGAAACAATTTCATGTAATATTTGACTGAAAAGGGGGAAAAATTAAAAAAGCCGATGAGATATGGGTCTTTGGACAACTTAAATATGACACTGATGTGATTCATAAATCATAATTCTTGGATAATTGATGAGTATATAAAAAAGAGGGAAATATATATTCGATATAATCAGCCAACCAGAAAAAATTCGATTGCTAAAGTATGAACTTTTGGATGCCAGGTAAAGATTGGCTACCAATGTTCGCAAGATCCTCTTCCCCCAGCCTAAGGATAGATTGAGGAAAAAGGAGAAGTTAAGGAACAGAAAGATCTAGAGGAAAAAGACAAGCTAGTAGGAGAGACACAGTTTTTTTTTTTTATCAGGAAAAGAAAACTAGGAGGCGTCTACACAAGAGACACCACCTAAAGCACCCATAAGGATGGTTACAACAAGCTTCAAGTATAAAAAAAATATAGAAGAAATTAGAGCACAAAGAAACACAAGTAGATGCTCTGCCGCGGCAACACACCATCTCCCCAGGCCCAACTGAAGACAACTTCTTGAAACCCTTCACGAGGGGTAAGACAAACGCCACTGAAAATGAATAAGCTCCCAACTCTTCTCAAGAGAACCGCAATTACTTGAGGCCACAACAATCTAACCACTAATCTAACAAACTAAAAAACAAGAACTAACTAAAAAACAGAAAATGAAAACAGGAAAAGAAAAATAAACCAAAAAAAGAAAAGAAGAATAAGGACTACCAATCGGCGGAGCCGTCGCAAACACCACCAACCACCGCGAACACGACCCACCGTGAACGAACACCAGCGATGCGAACACCCACGACCGACCACCAGTGATGCAAACACGACTCACCGCGAACACGGACATCATCGAAGCGAACACCCTTGACCCACCGCGACGCGCCATGAAGGGGAACACTAGAAAACTTACCTACCATAAAGGATAGGCTAGAGAGCTAGAAGACAAGCTAAGCCATGGAAGTGGCTAGAACAAGAAGGATGAGAAGAGGGAGGAGGCTAGGTATTTAATTTCAGAAGAAATTAAATTGGGGTTAGGGTTTCAATTTCAGAAGAAATTGAATTGGGGCTAGAGTTTCTAGAGAGAACAGAGATAAACAGTTTATGCCCCGTTTAACTATGGTCTACACGACCAGTTTAACAGAAGGTAATTATATACCATAAATGTAATAAATAATACTCCATCCGTTTCTCTTTAATCTACGCACTTTCCTTTTTTGTCTGTTTATTTTTAATCTACACACTGTTGCTTTTTCTATTTTTGGTAACATGTCACATCTATTTTCTCCTCTTTTTCCACCCATGTCATCCACTTTTAAATATTTTAACCCACTTTTTAGTTTCTCTCTCACTTTTCAGTTTCCCTCTCCACCTTTTCAGTTTCTCTCTCATATTTTTGTACTTCCTCCTTGGTTCTCCCCCAAAGTGAAGTGAGTAAATTAAAAAGAACCAGAGGGAGTAGGATTTACCAAGTAAGGGTTAGTCTAGTGGTAAAGTTTGGCCTCATGACTTCAAGGTCATGGGATCAAACTCCATTAGGGACTTTTTAGGGGTGAGGTTTCCCTTATCATCCCCCCTCCCTCCCAATGAGTCTGACCAACAAATCTGGCTGGTTAAACCTGAGCGAGGTGCCAGTTCAGTAGGGTACTTCATCTTATCTACCTAAAAAAAAGATAATAGGATTTTTTGACTGTAATCACTTCATAAAGTCGACTTTTTGTTAGATAATCATCTTTGTATTTTTAAAAAACCTCTTATGATTAATTTTATTTTAGATTTCCACCATTTGACAGATTCCATCAAATAAATCATCAGTTTTCACATATATTATCCCATTTTTTTCAGAGTATCCGTTAATTGGTGGTAATATAAAACAAAAAGTGTCACAAAGACAACTATTTTAAAAAATGAAAAATCTCATATAAGGCCGCCTTACCATGATTTATGGTAAGACGAGTGTATTGTTGTCCTAAAGGCTAAAAGGGGTCATTTGTAGTAGAAGTGACCCCATTTAAGATACAAGGTGATCCAATATGTAAAAGTGATCCTTTTTAGCTTATATAATGACCATTTTAACTTACAAAGTGACTTTTTCAGGGAACAAAGTGAGGTTGTCGTCTTACCTAATTTCATTGTAAGGCAATCTTACTATTTAAAACAAGTGTTTGTAAAGTGGTTACTTAGAAAAAGACAACTTTATAAGATGATTGAATTCAAAAAATCCTAAACTATGGCCCTGTTCTTTTGAACTTATTTTGGCTGAACTGAACTGAACTTATTTTATTTTTGCTGAACTGAACTTATTTTTGCTGAACTGAACTTATTTTTACTTATTTCTGCTGAACTGAACTTATTTTTACTTATTTTTTTGCCGAACCGAACTTATTTTTGGTGAACCGAACTTATTTTTTGCTGAACTGAACTTATTTTGGCTGAACTGAACTTATTTTTGCTGAACTGAACTTATTTTTGCTAAACTAAACTGTATTAACATAATATTATCAATACTTATTATTATAATAATCAATAAATATTAACATAATATTATCAATACTAATAATTAATAATAAATAATAAATAATAATAAAAATAATAATAAATAATAATAATAATAATAATAAATAACAAATAATAAATAATAATAAATAATAAATAATAAATAACAAATAATAAATAATAAATAAAAAATAATAAAAAATAATATTAATAATAATAAATAATAAATAATAATAAAAAAATAATAATAAATAATAATAATAAATAATAATAAATAATAAATAATAATAAATAATAAATAATAAAAAATAAAAAATAACAATAATAATAATAAATAATAAATAATAAAGCATAAAAAATAATATTAATAATAATAAATAATAAATAATAAATAATAAATAATAAATAATAATAATAAATAATAATAATAATAATAATAAATAATAAAAAATAAAAAATAAAAAATAATAATAATAATAATAATAATAATAAATAATAAATAATAAATAATAATAATAAATAATAAATAATAAATAATAAAAAATAATAAATAATAAATAATAGATAATAGATAATAAATAATAAATAATAAAAAATAAATAATAAATAAATAATAAATAAATAATAATTAATAAATAATAATAATAATAATAAATAATAAATAATAAATAATAAATAATAATAAATAATAAATAATAAATAATAAATAATAAATAATAAATAATAAATAATAAATAATAAATAATAAATAATAAATAATAAATAATAAATAATAAATAATAAATAATAATAATAATAATAATAATAATAAATAATAAATTAATAAAAATAAATAATAATAATAATAATAATAATAATAATTAATAATAGATAATAAATAATTAATAATAATAATAATAATAATAAATAATAATAATAATAAATGATAAATAATAAATAATAAATTAATAAAATAAAATAATAATAATAATAATAATAATAAATAATAAATAATAAATAATAAATAATAATAATACTAAATATTAGAATAATAATAATAATAAATAATAAATAATAAATAATAATAATAAATAATTAGAATAATAATAATAATAATAATAATAATAAATAATAAATAATAAATAATAATACTAAATAATAATTATAATAATAATAATTAATAAATAATAAATACTAAATAAAAAATAAAAAATAAAAAAAAATACAAATTCATCGTTATTATAATTATAATATGAATAATAATAATAACAATAGTAATAGTAATATTGAAAACAAAAATAATAATTGCAACATTAGACAAGACTAAACTTATTTTTGCTGAACTGAACTTATTTTGGCTGAACTGAACTTATTTTTGCTGAACTGAACTTATTTTGGCTGAACTGAACTTATTTTTGCTGAACTGAACTTATTTTTACTTATTTTTGCTGAACTGAACTTATTTTTACTTATTTTTGCTGAACTGAACTTATTTTTGCTGAACTGAACTTATTTTTACTTATTTTTGCTGAAAATAAGTCCAAAAGAACAGGGCCTATATTGAACTTTTTGTTATTTTGTAAAAAAAAAACTTTTCATGCCATTTTTATGGAATACTAATGATGATGAAACTCCATCCTGCATTATGTGTTTATTCTAAAATTTCAATTCAATGCTACTCGATTCACCTTCTCAAATTAAAGTGGAAATTAATAATAATGAAATTTTAGGGAGATAAATTAGGTGTTTGGGGGTGAACAATTATTACCACGAATATATTTAGGCAAATCCTTAGAAAATTATACTCCCTTTGTTCCTATTTGATGTTCTTAATCTAAATATTTCAATTGGAGTGGGAGACACTTTGATCATGAATTCTGATTGATATATATGCAACAGACATACTCATGTGAGATCTTGTTAGATTTGACTGGATAAGTAGTTTCATAGTATTAAGTTTGTTTAGCTTTTTATGACGCGTATCTCAAGTTCTTGCTCAAATATGTGCATTGAAAATTATGCAAAAAACAAACAAGAACAACAATCAATATATATAAATAAAGGAGGAACTTTTCGGGAGCATAGGGAGCTCCTCAAGATTTCGAGGCCATAGAGTGCGCCACGTAGGATTGCCACGTCATCAAATTTTATTTTTATCTTTTACAAAAATAGAGTTCTACATAGATTTAAATATATATAAAGAGTTTTGGATAAGCGAAAATTAGAGTTTGATTTTGAATGAACAACCTAAATTATTATATTATGTAAATTGTGTATAACTTTTGCTACGTAATTCGGAATATTATAATTTTTGTACCATTGGATAGTGCTCGAAACATGCTTCGAAATAAGATCCATTTACAATATAGTTTTACAACTTATGAAATATAGAGCGCCACGTAGGACTAAATTATTATATTATGTAAATTATGTATAACTTTTGCTACGTAATTCGGAATATTATAATTTTTGTACCATTGGATAGTGCTCGAAATATGCTTCGAAATAAGATCCATTTACAATATAGTTCTACAACTTATGAAATATAGAGCGCCACGTAGGATTGCCATGTCATCAATTTTTATTTTTATTTTTTTTTAAAAAAAATTGAGTTCTACATAGATTACAATACATATAAGGAGTCTTGGATAAACAGAAATTAGAATTTTGTTTTGAATAAACAACCTAAATTATTATATTATGTAAATTGTATATAACTTTTGCTACTTAATTCAGAATACTACTATAATTTTTGTACCATTGGATAGTGCTCGAAATATGCTTCGAAATAAGATACATTTACAATATAGTTCTGCATTTTGTGAAATAGAGAGCGCCACTTAGGATTGCCATGTCAAATAGTTTTTATTTTAAATATTTGAAAAAAAATAGAATTCTACATATATTTAAATAGATAAAAGAGTTTTGGATAGGGGAAAATTAGGGTTTCATTTTGCATAAACAACCTAAATTATTATATTATGTAAATTGAATTTAACTTTTGCTATATAGTTTTTTTTTTTTACCATTGGAGAGTGCTTGAAATATGCTTCAAAATAAGATCAATTTACAATATAGTTTTACAACTCCTAAAAATATATTAAATTAGATGAATTTTAAGACATTATTTAGTCTTTCTTTTAGATAAATATAATAATAGCTACAAGTATTAAGTATAGTGCATTATATGTGATTATAACATTTGATTATAGGTCCAAGTTACAGGATTACACATATTATCTTTCAAAACCTCAACCTTACTCAACTAAACCAAAGCAATATAGTATTGCAACAAAATTTATGAAGGAAACTTTGTTGTTACAACAAAAACTAAAATCTAATTATTTTATTCCTAGAATATTTATTGTATACGTAATTATTTATGTTTTTTTTTGTATATCTATATGTCATATCTTATTTTTTCTCCATGAACATAATTCTACTAAAACTATTTGGAAATCAAGGTTCGCGTTTCTAGAATATTTGAGGTCACAGATCATAAAAAGGGGGAAAGTTTGATAAGTCTTGATATGGTCATGATTGATGAAGAGATATTTTTTTCTCTTAAATAGTATTTTTGATTATTAGTAGAGGTTAGTTTTATATTTCATTAATTATATTCATGATACTATCATTATAATCTTCTTTTTGGTTTTCCCATCTTCCATTCCATATGCTTTAGTATTTATGTGCTATATTAAAAGTTTAAGTTGTGGCTGACACTCATGTTTTTCTCTATTCTTTATCACCTGCATCTATTAAATTATTACCCTCTACTTTCTTAAAATATCAATCTGGTATTCATGTTAAAACTGTGTTAGCTATTGTTAGTCCTACCTATTATTGGGATACCATTTAATAATAGACTTAGCTACAATATTCAATTGAATATTAAAAATTATAAAATTTATATATCGCAATAACAAATCTAGAAATTACCGTATAATGATAAATACTTTCTCCGTTCTTTTTCTACTGCAACGATTGGTTTAGACATGGTTTTTAAGGAAATAAAAAATGGGTAGTTTAGCATAGAGGTGTCCCTTTAGTTAACTAGAGTAGAGGATAAATAAATCCTTAATAAAGTAAACGCAACTTTATGAGGCAATTTGTGTAATTAATGATGGTTTTATTAACATAAAGTAAAACCAATATTGTCAACTGTAGTTGTTTTTTTACCAAAAGTGGAATGGTTCCAAAAGATGAAAATACCCAAAGTGGTAATTGTTGTAATAGAAAAAGAACAGAGGAAGTACGTTAATACAATGGTGTTGAATAATCTCATTTTAAAGTAACACAAAATCAACAATAATATTAACAAAAAATTTGCAAAAAAAAAAATAAACAACAACCCGTGCAACGTACGGGCTTCAAAACTAGTAAGGAATAAAAGGAGTACTAAATTTGTTACTTAATCTGTCTTTATTGATGTGTTCTGAACGAATTTCTAAAAATTAACTTTCTTCGAGAAAAAAAAAAATTAAGAAACTTAGCTTCAATGGTTTTTATTAGGGGTGTGTAAGATTGTTGATCCGATCTTTTATATTCCTCCTAAACAACCCAAAAATAAAAGATCAAGCCATAAAAGATTGGGAAAATCTGTGATGGAACGATCAATTTGATGATTAATCATGATTCATGAGAGAAGAGAACCTCCTTCTTCAAAGCATTTTGCTACAACAAAATTCTAACCCAACAATAAGGTCATGCCACACTTGTCGATCTCATGCTAGAGGAAAGAGAATAAAAACCAATTGCAAATTTTAAAACAATTATAATTTAAAAATTACAAAGCAAAAAAGCATAAAAATTCACCAATGACTTTTATGTATTCGAGCTCTATAATAAGAGACTCAGTTCACTAATTTTTTATAACTTTTATTTCTTCCTTAGAGGGTGAATTATCTTTTACTTTCTTGGTTATTGTTAAGAGAAAATTTAAAGTAAAGATTGTGGGCGAATCTAAATTGAAGAGAGAGAGGGATGATTTTTTTAAGATCATCATAAAAGGTGCTCTAATCAGGGAAATCTCCAATTAGTCACCTCTTGGGTATTCATTGGTCTATTGGGTGTGCATCCAGATTAGGACTTTCAACATGGATTTACCATTAGCTTTTTTCTTTGCCTTTCCTTTGGAGTCCTATTGAGTTTAAATATTGAAGAGCACTAGGAGGAGGGAGGGAATCAATTGAGACTTGAAAATGATAAGGTTTAAAATTGGGAGAAGTGCTTTTAAAATATTAAGTACGTTAAATTGAAACGACAATTATTGATTGAGACGATTTTTGCTAAGTTTATCAAAGAATTGTTGCTTCTTTGTTCATCACAATTATAGAATATATGTTGGTCCAATGGTACGTATTATTTTGATGTTAATTTATCTTCATTGAAAACTCATCCTATGAGAAGGTGGTGCGAAATGAAAGCATTGAAGAAGCTTGTTATTATATTAGATAAATAGATATAATTCTTTCATATTAATTAAAATTATGAAGGTTAGAGTTATACTTAGATAAAAAGGGAAAATTTTGAATTGAACTGTGCCTACTCTAAGATTACATTGATTGGAGAATTCAGCTTTAACTCTTTTTATAATTTTCATGCCCATAAAAAACCCTAGACTATCTCTAAAAACCCCCTCAACTAGGAAACCCTAGCGAACCTAGCGCCGCCCAACAGGTTCGCTGGTGGCCGGCCTGAGCACGCTGCTCACCCGGTCGCCGGCGAGCTTGCCTGAGTTTTAGTTGTCCATGTTTTCCCCTGTTTGCGTTTCTTTTTCTGCGTTTCCCTTCTCCTGCGCCGGTATTCCCCCGTCGCCCCCTGCTCGTCGTCCCAGTCGCCCCCTGTTCGTCGTCCCAGTCTTTCCCCCTCTCCGTGTCTTCTATTCCCCCTTCCCCGATATCCCCCTTCCCGGTATATCTCGTTCCCCAATTAGTTTTTTTCTTTGTGTTGACGTTTTGGGTTGTAGTGGTTCAGGTTAGGGTTGTGGGGTCTGTCTCACTGTCGCGTAGAGCGCACGTCGTCCCCTAGAAGGTCCCCCTACCCCTTGTCTCCCTTTACCTCTCCCTTGGTTGTGCTCCTGTCTCCCCTTCCCCCTCCCCTGTTTTGTGTTCGTCGGTCGAGATCGTTGTTCTTGTGCCGCTGCCGTCTGAGCGCTAATACTGTCGGAATCCACGGGCTGGTCGCGAGAGGTAGCAAGTGATGTTGCCTGGAAGGAAGTTGTTTGAACCAGGTATCGTCTCGCGAGGTGGAGTAAGATCTAGTGCTCGTTTTTCGTGCCTTCGATTGTTAAGTTAAGTCGAAGTTGTCGAAGACGTTGTGTTTTGAATGTAATTAATAGAATATATGTAATTATTCTTGTCATATTGTAAATCAGCTATTTATATGATGTATATCTCCTACATTAGTTTAGCCTTATATTACGTGATACTCCTAGATTACAACCATGACAGTAGCTTGTATTCATGAATATAATGTACCTTTATCAAGCAATACAAATCAGAGAATTATCTTCTAATATGGTATCAATCGCCTAAGGTAATTCTTTCCTGATTTCCGCCTCTAACTCTAGCACTCTTTGCTCTTCCTCCCTCCTATTCTTCCTCTCTCTCTCACTGATCATGGTAGACCAAATCCATCCAGCAACCACTGTGACCAACATCAAACAAGCCATCCCTATAGTTCTTGATCTTGAAGGCAACAACTATAATAATTGGGCCACTCTTTTTAAACTCCATGCCCGCGCCACTCTCGTTTATGATCACATCATACCCTCACCAGCAGATGCGACCAAACAGTCTGCCGCTACGGCCGACGACCAGGCTTCTGGAAACGGATCGATGCTATTGTCCTTCAATGGATTTGTTCCATGACAACAAGGTCACCCGAGCTGTACACCTTGAAGGAGAATTTACCAACACTCATCTCAGAGACTTTCCTAATGTCTCCGCCTATTGCAACCGTCTCAAGCTTCTTGCCGGTCAATTAGCCAACGTCGGAGCGAAAGTATCTGATGAACGAATGGTTCGCAAAATGATTGGAGGCTTAACTGACTCCTACAAAAATTTGGTGACTAACATCCAACAACGTGATCCTCTACCCAGTTTTGCTAAAGCTCGTTGTATGCTCTCGCTGGAAGAACGGACCATGAAACAAATGGCTGCTATTGAATCAGGTTCGAATTCAGCGTTAATCACCCATTCTAACCGTGATCCTGTTCCTCTGTCTCCTTCCAATTCGCAGCATGATAATTCCGGTCATGGTTCTGGTGAACGTGGTGGTCGTGGAGGGCTGCACAACAATTATAACCGGAACCGTAATGACAACAACAACACCAACAACCGAAACCGTAATAGTGGTGGTGGCCATGGTTCTGACCAACAGCAAACTGCACGTCCTGCATCTACTCAATCCTCTTGGCCTCCACAATGGGCTGCATATCCTCCGTGGGCCTGGCCTCCACAAAAATGGGTCACACCTCCCTGCCCATATCCCACTACACAGTGGCAGCCCCGTCCTCCTTCTGGCAGACCAGGACTTCTCGGGCCTTCCCATCCACAGGCCCACTTTGCGGCAAGTGAAGCTCCTCCAACGAGCTATGTACCTACAAACATTGATGCGGCCATGCACACCCTTACTCTTACTCAACCAGATGAAAATTGGTACATGGATACTGGTGCTATATCTCATATGACCGCAAACCCAGGTAATACTCTCTCGTCTTATTTTAATTTGAGCAAAAATGATGGTATTATTGTTGGCAATGGTCATACTATTCCAATTCTTGGTTATGGAAATGCCTCACTCACTCAAACAAAACCCCCCCTCACTCTTAAGAATGTGTTACATGCTCCTAAACTTATCAAAAATCTCATCTCTGTTCGCAAGTTTACTGTTGATAATAACGTATCCATTGAATTTGATCCTTTTGGGTTTTCTGTGAAGGATTTATAGACAGGGAGCCACCTTCTGAGATGTGAGAGCACCGACAATCTCTACCCATTCACAAATCTTCGGGCTGCACCTTCTTCACCTTCACCTTCCTCTTCCGCTTTGACTGCCCTCTCTCCCGATCTATGGCATTCACGCTTAGGTCATCCGGGAAAGGCAATTTTACGTTCTCTTAGTAGTAGCAATTTCATTTCATGTAATAAAGCTCGAAGTACATTTTGCATTTCTTGTCCACTTGAGAAACTCGTTAAGTTGCCTTTTAATAATTCTTGTTCTGTTACAACTATGACATTTGATATTATTCACAGTGATTTATGGACCTCACCCGTTCTGAGTTCGACAGGCCATCGTTACTATATCCTTTTTCTTGATGATTATAGTAATTTCTTGTGGACTTTTCCTATCTCCAATAAGTCGCAAGTTTATTCGATTTTTCTCGCCTTTAGAGCATCCATTAAAACTCAATTTGAGAGAGAAATCAAACAATTCCAATGTGATAATGGCCGAGAGTATGATAATACTACTTTCCACAAATTCTGTGAATTACATGGCATGCATCTCCGTTTCTATTGTCCTTATACATCTTCCCAAAACGGAAAGGCAGAAAGGAAAATACAAACCATTAATAACATAGTCCGCACCTTACTTGCCCACTCTTCAATGCCTCCCTCTTTTTGGCATCACGCTCTTGCGATGGCAACTTGCCTTCTCAACATTCTTCCCTCAAAATTACTGAACTATTTCTTTCCCACTCAACTTCTTTATCACAAAACACCAACCTACTCTCACCTTCGGGTTTTTGGATGTTTGTGTTATCCTTTATTACCCTCGACTACCATTCATAAGCTCCAAGCACGTTCTACACCTTGTGTATTTTTAGGCTACTCATTGAACCATCATGGATATAAATGCTATGATTTATCGACCAACAAAATTATTATCTCCCAACATGTTATATTTTGATGAAACTCAATTCCCTTTTTCCAAACTCCATACGCCATCCTCTACCACCTATGAGTTCATGGATCATGGCCTACATCCCCTTATTCTTCACCAAATGCGTGCTACTCCTGGACCTTTTTCTCCTCTGGGTCCGCAGCCTCCCTCACCTACTGATCCAACCCATTATGGGCCTCCCTCTCCAACACAATCTGTAAACCCACCCAGCAGCCCCCATAACTCGCCTATCATCACAACAACTCCCTCTTCTCCTGTTGGGCCCGCATCAGCCCACCCGCCAAACTCTCCTCTCCAATCCCCTACACTCTCATTCGCTCCTCACCAAAACACCAGAAGCCCCACTATTTCTCCTCTCCAGTAGTCTGGGCTAGCTCCTTCAAGCCCAAATTCCCAATTCTTTTCCACAGCCCCACGTGCTCCTCTAATTCATCACATGGCAACCCGTAGTCAACATGGTATTACTAAGCCCAATAGAAAATACCTTAATTTTAGTGCCACCACTTCTCTTACCTCCATTTCTCCTATGCCTAAAAATCCAGTGAGTGCATTACATGACCCAAATTGAAAAATGGCCATGCAGGATAAATTTGATGCTCTTATTAAAAATGTTATTCGTTCACCTGGTGTTAATGTTATTCGTTCCATGTGGATTATTAGACATAAAAAGAAATCTGATGGTTCTTTTGAGAGGCATAAAGCCCGTCTTGTAGGTGATGGCAGGTCTCATAAAGCTGGTGTTGATTGTGACGAGACTTTTAGCCCAGTTGTTAAACCAGCTACTATCAGGACTGTTCTCAGCATTGCTTTATCAAAATCATGGTCCATTCATTAATTGGATGTCAAAAATACGTTTTTACATGGGAATTTAAATGAGACAGTTTACATGCATCAACCAATGGGTTTCAAGGATGCCACTCATCCTAATCATGTTTGCTTATTGAAGAAATCACTTTATGGTCTTAAACAAGCCCCACGGGCTTGGTATCAACGATTTGCGGATTATGTGGCTACCATTGGTTTCTCCCATAGTAACTCTGATCACTCTTTGTTTATCTACAGACATGGCTCTAATATTGCCTACATTTTGTTATATGTTGATGACATAATTTTGACAGCTTCTTCCGATGCCCTTTGGCTATCCATCATGTCTCTTCTTATCTCCGAGTTTGCAATGAAAGACTTGGGACACTTAAGCTATTTCCTTGGTGTTGCAGTTACTCGCCAAGCCCATGGACTCTTTCTCTCACAAACAAAATATTCAGAGGAGATTCTTGAAAGAGCAGGCATGACAGGTTGTAAACCATATGCTACTCATGTTGACACCAAAGGCAAACTCGGCTCTTCTACTGGCAAATCTTACGAGGACCCGACCAAGTATCGCCGCCTAGTAGGTGCCTTACAATACCTCACTTTCACCTGACCTGATATCTCTTATGCTGTTCAACAGGTATGTTTACACATGCATGATCCCAAAGTTGAACACATGGATGCTCTCAAGCGTATTTTACGTTATGTCCATGGAACGTTGCACTTCGGACTCCATCTCTATCAATCTTCACTTGATTCTCTCATCTCTTATACGAATGCTGATTGGGGTGGATGCCCTGATAATCACCGCTCCACCTCTGGTTACTGTATATTTCTCGGTGACAATCTGCTTTCTTGGTCATCTAAAAGGTAACCTACCCTATCCAAGTCCAATGCCAAGACCGAATATCGCGGAGTTGCCAATGTTGTCTCTGAATCTTGTTGGATCCGTAACTTATTACTCGAACTACATTTTCCGGTCAATAAAGCAACCCTTATTTACTGTGATAATGTAAGTGCGATTTATCTATCTGGTAACCCAGTCCAACATCAGCGCACTAAACACATTGAGATGGACATCCACTTCGTTCGTGAAAAGGTCAAATGTGGCGAAGTTTGCGTCCTTCATGTCCCATCCTGTTATCAGATTGCAGATATCTTCACTAAAGGACTTCCACGCGTACTGTTTGATGATTTTTGGGACAGTCTCAGCGTCTGCCAACCTCCCACTTCGACTGCGGGGGTGTAATAGAATATATGTAATTATTCTTGTGTTATTGTAAATCAGCTATTTATATGATGTATATCTCCTACATTAGTTTAGCCTTATATTACGTGATACCCCTAGATTACAGCCATGACAGTAGCTTGTATTCATGTATATAATGTACCTTTATCAAGCAATACAAATCAGGGAATTATCTTCTAATAGTAATGATCGGTTCTTTAGTTTGTTTAGTGCTTGTTTTATGTTTTAGCCTTATTCAGGTTTATCCAGATCCAAATTCTCTTGCCATTTTGTGGATGGTCGGTTGTGCTTGGGTGTTAGTTAGTGGTGGTCGGTGGGCATTACAAGGTTCTTGGTTTCCTAAGACAAGGGAAGATCTAGGAAACCTAGTCAATAGAGCCATTGCTTATGGAGTTGGCCATGATTTGGGTTATACAGCTGCCTCTAGAGGTTCGAGTGTTGGGTAAGATGAGAGGAGGTTCTGAATTAAGATTTGTTGTGCGTCGATTTTCTAGTTTAGGGATCACAAGGTTGGATCTTCGGACCCGTAAGTTGGGTGATGACTTCAGGTGTCATCACATTTCAAAAATGCATCTTGTGGGAGGCCCTCCAATTTGATTTGGACAAGTTTGGATCTCCACGCATTTTGAGTTTCAGCCAAGTGCGACTAAACTCTGGATACCCTCACAGCAGGGTCAGAAGTCACCAAAGGATGTGACTTCATTGTTAGTTAAATCAGTAGAGTCCCCAGGAGTACGTTTCCATTCAAGGAGCTTGGGATTTATCGTCTAGTGGATATTGGGGTCTACCAGATGAGTTGTGGCAATCTATCTATAATGATCATCTGGGTTACGTATCTCAACAGGTTCTCTTTCATATCAGGTCTTTTTCAGCAAGACATGCATATAACTCAACCTTACCACCATCCCTCAAGACAAGTTTCATTTGGACTGACAAGTAATAGTTTGTGTTTTCTTCATAAAGTATGTAAGAGCCGATGAAGTTTACTTTAGTTTCTATTTGTTTTTTGTTTTATGGTTGGCTATATTAGCATTAGGGTGTACTTCCGTTTTTAATTAATGCAAATTTTCTCGATGTCAAAAAAAATTATTTTAATTGGTTTCATCTGATGTATTGTGCTAATGGATAAGATCATAAGAGATTATTGTGTTAATGTTATGTTGCGTGGGGGAGCGAGATATGAACTCAAAGTAGCTGATCATGACTAAATAAGTTATGTAACTTGAAAATTACTCGTTGCTTTTGAGCAAGCTGATTCAACCAAAGGTATTGGGTAAATTACTTTTTTGTTGAGTTTTTTTTTTTTTTGATAGGAAACTTTTTTGTTGAGTTGGTTGTACGTACATTGCAAAATTTTATTATAAGCTTATTTCTGCATGACACTAGATTGAACATTGAACTGCATTTTATATAATTGATGCCAATTATAATCATCGTTTTAAACTGGATATATTCAAGAGCCAAATAATTACAAATAAATAAGTGTGTCATATCAACAATCTTTTTATTTGATTTATAGACTATAGAGTTCTAAAGGGTAATGATACAAATAACAGTTAGGCCCTGTTCTTTTGGACTTATTTTCAGTTCAGTTCAGTTCAGTTTCTCTCTGCAATTTAGTTTCTCTCAGTTCACTTCAGTTTCTCTCAGTTCAGTTCAGTTCCACTCAGTCCAAAAAAACGAGGCCTTAATCCATGTCTTGAGGTATTACCCCAGATTTTTTTTATAGCATATTATTTTATTTTTTTTTATCAGGAAAGAAAACTAGGAGGTGTCTCTAGGGGTGTGCAATTTTGGACCGGGACCGGAATTCGGACCGGAAAATTACGGTCCGGTCTCCGGTCCTTGAAAACTTGGGATTTCGGGTTTTCGGTCCGGTCCGGTCCAAACCCGGAATTTTCCGGTCCGGACCGGAATGTCCCATAATTCTTTTTTTTTGTAAAAAAAGGTTTGAATGTTAAAATAAAAAGTTTAAAACTTTGAAAAGTTAGAAAGTTAAAACCTCATCTTTATTGCCTTTAAGATTATTGCTTTTAGTATTATTAGTTTTTAATCTATCGAATTTATTAATATGTTTAATGCTTAGCAAAAAAGATTTTTTTGAATAAAAAAATACAAATTCCGGTCCAACCGGTCCAAAACCGGACCGAACCGGAAAAATTCCGGTCCCGGTTCAAAAAAAATTCGGATTCCGGTCCACCGGTACGATTTTGGACCGGGTGCACACCCCTAGGTGTCTCAGCAAAGAAACACCACCTAAAGCATCCCGAAGGATGGTTACAAGATACAACTTTCAATTAAACAGAAACAGAAGAAAAAAGGAGCACATAAAAACACAAGTGGAAGTTCCGCCGCGGCTAAAACACCTTCTCCCCAGGCCCAAACGAAGATGAACGCCTTCTTGAAACCCGTCACGGGGGGAAAGACAAACACCACTGAAACGCTCCCAAATCTTCCATAAGAGCACGCATGAGTCCCGAAACCCATCAGCAAACACAAACCCGCTGCCGACGAACAAACCACCCCTGACACCGCTGCCCAAGAGACAAATTCGTCGGAGGTGGACGAAACACCAGCGAACGACCCATCGAGAACAAAAACCAACGAACGAAAACCAGCGAACGATCCACCGCGGCGAGCACCAGCGATGCGAAACCCACGACCCACCGAGAAAGAACCGGCGACTAGAAAGAACACCAAACGTAGCCCAGCCGAAGAGGGAGGAGAAGAAACCCACACCGACCGCTAGAAACTCCAAAAACTAATCAAAGGGCTAGAGAAACAAAGTCCGACTGAGTACATGAGTAATTGGACTAAATTGACAAGAAATAAGCCATAACAATGGCTAGATCTAGGAAGAAATGAAGAGAGAGGAGGCTAGGGTTTTAATTTCTAAAGAAATTGATTTGGGGCAAGGGTTTCTAGAGAGAAGGGGGAGCCCCTCTCTCTAGAAACGTTATCTGTTATATTTTCTAACTTTTTTTATAGCATCTCTATTATATAAGGGAAGGGGGGAGCTATGGTGTCCCCATTTGAAGAGACTGTTTTACCCTCCTTCCTTTCTAAATTACAAAACCAATATCAACCAAAGCAGGGTTTAAAAATCTGCCGGAAATACAATTATAACAATCAATCACAAGTCAACTGAAATCAATAGAATTGCATAATTCACGTTATACAAATCACTCAAATGAGGAAAATTTACAAAAACTAAAAAAATTCAATTACAAACTATAATCCATTAGCAATTACATACTCCGTTCTCAAGAACCATTTACAATTACATCCTCATAAAAATTACCAATACACTACAACGTCAATACAAATTATAAACTAAGAAAAACATACGATTTTGACGGGGAGATCACACATTTGTCAATTGGCGATTTACGAACTTCTAAAAAAGGTACATAATTCTTTTTAATCTTGCAAGTTATTTCAAATTAATTGAAAAAAAAACTAGCAACTCTTATGTTCGAATGCATGTTCAATTGTAGTATCGATTATTGCATGTTTTAGAAAAAAAATACAATAAAAATAATACATGAATAATTTAAGTCTGTATTATATGGTATAAATTTCGAAATAATTATTAAAAAATCAGTACATGTTTGTAACAAAAAAAGGCATTATAAAATATAAATTAAATTCGAATACAATAACAATGACACAAATATCAAACTAAAAAATAAATTACATTAATTTGCCAAAACAAATAGTGAAATTGAAAATTGATGAAAACGATTGATTTTCTTTTAGTAGTCCGTGGAATGAAATATAAAAAACTGGATCTGAATTTTGAAAAAATATTATTTCATAACTAAAAAAAAGTGTATACAAAAAACTTTTCGATAGTAATTTTTCGAAAAATAAATGTAATCTTGTAAATCATTAGTACAAAACTGACATTTCTTATGAATAATTAAAAACCCAGAAGCAAAAGGTCTTTTACGCAATACATTATGCTTAAATTTAATTACTTTGCATATAAAATTTGCCAAAGTAGTAGGAAAAATCTTGAAAAAATACAAAGGGAAAGAAAAAGGAAAAGTGGATGATTCAAGAACCGACTAGGATTGTAACTGGATTTTTGCAAATTCAAAATTCTGAACTTCAGCCACAATTTTTTTTTTTAAAAACATCTTCACAAATAAAAGTTCAAACATAATGTGACCGGATCTGTAGGAAATATAGTTGACAATAACTAAATTTTTTGGGACAACATCAGGAACATAAAACGTAAAGAATTACCTTCAAATTTGAGGCCCCCATATTCGTCAACCAAATAAACCCCAATTCTAACCCTATTCCGACCAACGTTCTTCAACATTACCACCCACATCGAAATAAAAACCCAACAAGACGCACAAGAACAGAGACCAAATTAAAATTACCCTAAAAATTAATGGAGCATTGATAGGGTTAATTTTGACACCAGGATTAGCTTATTAATGTGGTGTTTGCTGTGAATATAACCATTAGATCTGATTAAATCTCAATCTTTTTTAAGTGAATATGAAAGATAGTGAGGATAAGGAGATGAGTCGTTCTTTTTTTTGAGGGAAGAGATCGGAAGATATAAGGTTGTAGGTCGGAAGATAAAAATGTGGAGGATTAGGTGAAAAAATACGTGAGATTCATCATTCATATGGGTATGTGGGGTGGATAGTTATATGGGTAGGCGGGATTGATATTCATATGGGTAGATGGGAAGAATTATGTAGGTTTGTTACTTGCATACAGGTGGCTTTGTGGCTTTGGGATACAATTTTTTTTTTACTATTAACAAACAACTAACGTTAATCAGTTACTCAGTTAATTATAAGTGAAACAACAATATTACATAAAATCATGAAGTATTTTTAAATACTATTTGTAAGTATTTCAATATTTCTTATTCACAAAATGGAGGTGAACTTAGATACGAACTTTCGTTTTTGGTTTGTTTTACTAATGAGTAACAGTTATGCCCAAAATGGCAACAGGGGTGGGAACAGGGGTGGGACACGAAAAAATAGAAAAAACAAAAAAAGAAAAATAAAAAGGATGTAACTACCTAATTAATTTTAAAAAAACAAAGAAGACAAAAAATTTACAACACAACAATCCCTCTGAACTAAATTTTTGAAAAAAATTTAAAATTGTTATCTTAGTGGGATAAATTGATTTAAAATTTGAAAATCTCTAATTTATTTTAGATGTAATTATCAATTTATTTATTTCTCAACATGTTCGCACGCATCGCATGCATATAAGTCTAGTATCCTCTAATTAAACCACAATCTCTCCTCCCTTGCAAAAATTGGCTATTTAATAATGTAATTAATCTGAACAAATACGATGTATGACTTGTATATTCAAACACTTCTGTATGAAGTAATAATTACTTATGCAGGTTTTACTCAACTTGCTTAATCCTATATCTGAATTGGTTACTTTTTATAGTCGTTAATTTTTAATCACCTTCTAGAAGATTTCTTCATTAAAACCAACCACCTCTACTATAAGAAACACTTATAAAGTAATCCAATTTTTTTACACGTTTATAAAGTAAGCGCAAATCATTCTATTATAATTGTTAGTGTGTAGAATGAGGGATCACTGAGAGTGAGGGAAGCCTAGTGGTTAGAGCTTCCCTCCTGGTTCCAGGAGTTCTTAGGATCGATTCTCACCCTTGACAAGCAAGTTGGGATCCCCTTTATCCCCCCAACTTGTCAAGGTTTCTCCTTACCTTATTTTTTAAAAAAAAATGAAGGATCGCTAAAATTGGTCGCTAAATTGCTTTTTTTTTTTTATATAGAAAGCCATAAGAACACTAATATAGATGAGATTGAACCCATGTTTTGAGCAGTGTCTCCCCATGGTTTTCCAACTTAGCTAAGTTGGTTACTAAACAATTCTTTTAACTGCCTTGTTATTGTTAATGTTTTTTTTGTTGGTGTAGAGAGAGCCACAAGGATTAATGATGTAGACGGGATTTAATCCCATGTCTTAGGCAAACTAATTTAGTTAACATCCACGATTAATGTGGTCACATATAAGTATTTGGTAGAGTGATAAGTTTAGTTGCAATGAGCGACCACCGGGTCGTCTCATATTTGAACGAGATATGTTTTTAAAAAATGATCGAAATTAGCAGCTCCTAATTGATTATTTTGTTGCATATATACCATGGTTAGCAGTTAGCACCAAACTTCCTAGCCTCCTATTAGGCGCATATTTCACTGTTTTTATAGCGTTGTTTCAATTTTTCCAAATAAATTAAAGCTTAACTCATGGTCTTAATACAAAACTCCCTTGAAGCAACCCCTTCATTTGTCATGGCCTCCTCAAAAATCCCGAATAAAACTGTTAAATCTCTGGATGATCTTAATTGCAGATTTTCTAGAAAAACTCTGCCAAGTCAGAAGGTATCCCACTCATTTCTGCATACCAAAATCCTTAGGAAGTCTAGGACTCCAAAAAGCAAAACAAGTCAACCTGACTTATTTAACTAAATTAGGGTGGAAAGTTTTATCAAACCACTCTAATCTATGGGTTTCAATAATAGGAAACAAATACTTAAGAAAAACCTCCTTCTTTGAATGCACCACTAAGCAATCTGACTCTGCCGTTTGGAGAGAAATCCTACATACCCGTGATCTAATTAGACGAGGAATGCAATGGAAGTTAGGAATTGGTAATAAGATTTTATTTTGGCTTGATAATTGGTGCCTCCTAACTAGTATCATTGACTACATAAAAATAGACCCCAACTCTATTCAGATTCTCAATCTAAAAGTAACCGCCTGTATCACCTTATCAAAAGAATGGAATATTGATTATTTACGACTTCTTATCCCAGTTGATCTAGTACAAATAATTTTGGGTATAGCTATCCTATATCAGGAACAATTAGATATCCCATGTTGGGGCCTCACAAACTACGGAAATTTCTCAATCAAATCGGCCACCGAAAGACGGTCTGCCTACTCGTGACAACCTGAAAAAAACGAAACATCACTACATTTTTTGAGTCTCCCTTCTGCAACAGCCAATCGGAAACTAAAAACCATATTTTTGGCTAGTGCCCCATCATCTGGAGACTCTGGAATTCCTCAGAAGTTCAAAGCTTTATTCAAGGAAAACTTTCTAACCAGCCCATCGACCATTGTCTGCTCTCCCTTCGCTCTAAAAATGATACCTCCATCCCAAAATTTATCTCAATTCGTTGGAGCATATGGAAAGAGCGAAACCTACTTATTTCTAATAATGAATATTTGTCAACTAATATAAGTCTTTATATAGCAAAATATAGCTTATTCGAAAAAATGCTTTTTTGGCTTAATCCACCTTTACTAAATATCAAAGAGTACGCTTGTACTCAGGCTAATAAGGAAAAGGTTTTTTTTAAATCCAAGTTTGACTCTTCTTAGATCCTTAGCGCAAGCGCTAAGTAAGCAAGCTACCTTATTGTAATAAAAACGAGGAAAATAACGTCAAGAAGAAAGGAACAAGGGGGCCAGAGGCACCGATCATTATATCTTTTCTCGTTGACAAATGGTAAGCCAGAAGTAAAGAAGATCTGATTACTAACAACCCGTTCAAGCTTGCAGGCACAACAAAATTATTCATGTTCAATAGAATCCAACACCCACCAATACTATCAAACTCAACTTTGATGAGTCAGTTAACCAAAAATCCTCGGCCGCGGGTATTGTTCTGCGGACTCCAAATGCAGATTTCCTCAATACAAGTCTTCAACACTAAATTCAGGCTGGTCTTCTTACTGCTAATAAGAATCTCAATATCCCCTATCTTTTAGTTGAAGGTGATAACCAAGTCCTTATCAGCATCATTTAAGGGCAATTCAACTGCCCTTGGAAGCTAGATTACCTCGTCAAGGATATTCTACACCTCAATATAGGGTTTCAGACGATACAATTCACTCACATCTTTCGTGAAGCCAATTGAGTTGTTGATCATCTATCAAAACTAGGACACACTTTGCCCAACTCAGCAGCCACCATCAAACCTGCAAACGACAGCTGTCTTTCCAAACTTATACAATTTGAAAAATTAGGAAAATTCCTTGAAAGAAGGATTTCCTAATTTTCTGTACCATTCAGAAAAAAAATTAATTAAAGTGAGAATGTTACTTTTACTCATTTTGAAAACTTATAAAGTAGAAAAAGATTAAAGGGGTTGATTTTAAAATCTATCAAAAATTATAAGCTACATAAAGAAAATAATAAGTGGTTGTTCATTATCGATTTTGGTTTTTAGTATCTAGTTTCTTTAAAAACTAAAAACAAAAAGGAAAAAACTTAAGGTATCGTTCAACATCACTGTCAATTTTCAAATTTTTGTTTTATGCATGTAAAAGTAATATGATATAATGGGTAAAATAAAATTAAAGTAAGTCATACTTATATAAACATGTCAATTTTAAAAACTGACAACAAAATACTAGAAACTACTTTTCCTGATTTTCATATTTTTGTTTAATAAAAATGTGTGGAAAGACTCGAACCCATAACCTCTCATTTGAGATACAAAGACACTAATCAACTAATGTACAAGCTCATATTGGTCTTTGTGGGAAAAAAGTATTTAAGGACAAGAAAACATACACCTTACTATTATTTAATTAATTAACCGATAACAAATAGAAAACTCACAATTACAAACCATTATCCCGAAATGACAATTTCATATCATAAAACACAAATCCAAATAATTTGAATAAAATAAATTTATGATGATTCTTTTTTTCTTTTGAAAGTATGATGACTCCTTTAATCTCTTGCATGAGTAATGTTCTTTTTAAATGACTATTAATCGTATGTTTAGCTTTCATCATCATGTTTAATTAAAATTTTGACTGCATTTGCTAAATCATAACAAGAAAATCGATACAGTATGAGCTACAAGTGTTTTTAAACTACAATTCTACAATCTCATATTGGTCTTTGTGAGGAAAAAGAGTATTTAAAGACAAGATATCATACACCCCATAATTATTGAATTCAATAACTAATAAACAAATAGAAAATCCACAATTACATCCTATTATCCCAAAAATGAGAATTTCATATCTTAAAACACAAAACCAAATAATACGAATAAAATAAATTTAATTATGATGATTTTTTTTTAAAGTATGATGACTCCTTTAATCTCTTGAATGAGTATTGTTCTTATCAAATGACTATCCAACCTTATGTTTAGCTTTCATCATCATGTTTAATTAAAATTTTTTACTGCATTTGCTAGATCAGCAACAAAAAATGGACACAGTATAAGCTACATGTGCTTTTTGACTACAATTCTACAAGTGTGTATAAATTGACTTATCGTCATTTCTTTGTTGGTGGAAGGTTTTAGTTTGACTTTAACCAAAAATAAATAAAGGTTTTAGTTTGGTGATTGTCTAATAAAATCAGGATCCTATTTTAATTAGTAATGGAAGATGGCTTATTGGTTCAAGTTAATCTATTACACTACTGCAACTATCACAAATTGTGATGTTTCAGGATTACTTTATAGTGGTATAAAATCTAATCTTATACATTAGTAAAATAAAATAATCTGGGTGTACTCCCCTTTCCCCCACACAATCAAATTAATGAGATATATTAAATAATAAAAATGTGTCTCTTAAGACTCGAACCCATAACCTCTCATTTGAAATACAAATACACTAACCAACTACTCTACAATCTCATTTTGTGGGAAAAAAATTATTTAAAGATTAGATAATTTTTCTTTTTTTGAAACAATTAAATACAAATGTATATATTAATACTCATTAAGCTAATGCTAATCATAGCATGTCCTACCTTTTAGTACTCTTATATTTTTTTTAAAAAAATCTTCAAATTTTATAACCTCCGGAATTAACAATACTACACCATTTAATTAGATCGGTTATATTCTTACACATTAACCTAAATTTCAAAAACAAGATTGTATCATATTCTTTGTAAGTAATTATATATTTAATATATGTACTCTCTTGAAGTCCAGGGTCATATTGATGAATAATTCATATTATAATTTACTATGTAGAAAATTTAAAAGGAACTAGAATATCATTTCTTGACCACAATCCAATACCTATAATTCTTTTTTTCCCACTTCTCCCTAAGTGTTTATTTTTATTACTTCAAATTCACATTGGTAAATGATGGGGGCATTGCCTGATCCAATATTATTTATAAAATCTTAAAACCAACAAATAAAAACTGACAATGAAATTGAACGTACACTAAATTATAAGTAAATGGCTTAATCGATAATGTAGTCATATATAAATCTATTTCCAAGTTATGATGCATGTAATCTGAATTGAATAAATCTGATCTGGTCTGGTCTGATTTGATCTGGGTTTGATTCTAACATTAATAAGTAATAAGTTCCTAAATAAGGTGAAAAGAATATTAACCTAAGCTTTACCATGAACCCTTGCTAAATTTTAGGGATTTGAAAGCTATGTTCATATTTTATTATTGTGCTCAATTTCTCGGCGAATCATAATTCGTTTATTTTGTTCTAGTAAAACGTGTTGTAAGATCTCGTTCACCGTGCTTATGATGACAAGGTTTGATCCTCTAAGGTAATAAGTTTGATTTCACATTAAACATTTTAAAAGAGAATATATAGACCAATATACAGGGGCGAAGCTACATGGTAATAAGTGTATGCTACCGCTAAAATTTTGAGGACAAGTTTTTCCCAATTTAACTACCGCCTACGCGGTTGCTAATTAACATAGCTACCGCATAGGCAGTCGCTAATCTATTTAGCTACTTCTGTTGTGGTCGCTAAGTTCATTTAGCTACTTCTGATGTGGTCGCTAAGTTCATTTAGCGCCTGCCCCAACAATAGCTAAATTGGGAATTCGTTTTGTTGTTTTCTTTTTTAGTACTGACATAGTTGGATTTTCTGGTTTTTTTTAATGGTTTGTCAATATAAAAACCCAATATAATTTTTTTTATATTGTTATGTATTGGGTAATTGATACCTTCAAAAAAGAATAGTTATTCTTTTACTACGTGTAGTATTCACTATTATCAAAAAATTATGCCACTCTTCACAAAAAATCCTAGATCTGCCATTACCAGCATACATGGTGAAGATGAGCATCATACTAGTTTCAATGTATGGTTGTTGGAGAACATAAGAGGAAAAAAGTACAATTAAAAGAGAAACACAATGATCTTTTTAACCCTTAATTACAACTATAATACACTTTACTAATCTTTTATAGTGGTAATACTACTAGTTTTAGACTTGTGATAGTACAAGAAAGTTCCACAGAAAAAAATAATCTTACTTTACTAATGATAAATTACTTTGTAGTATAAATTTTATAAAATTGATAATTTTGGTTGGACAAACATGTCAATTACGGATGTACAACTCCAACCATACTTATCCGAAAACACACGCCCAACCAAAAAAATTAAAAAAATCAAAAAACCCACTTTTGATTCTCTGTCACAAATCTTTAATTTTGCACCCTTGATTTAACAAAGTGGAAAAAAATAAGAAACCAACCACAAAAAGTGAAATTTATTTAAAAAATAAAAAAATGCTGTATTAGATTCTAAATACGCGACGACCCGATTTCGCTTCTTCATTTTATTCCATTACCCTATAAATAAGTTAGCATATTTTGTTCTCTTCTCCTCTCATCCTTTTCCATGCTTATCTTCCCAACTGTAAGTGTGAACATTTCCGATTTTCCTCATAAATATTATCAACATCAATCAAAAAAATACTACTTTGACAAACTAATTCATTAATTAAATAAGCACCAGAAATTTATGGCGTCGGATTTTCCTATACTAAGCTTAGATTTACGTCCACCGACGCCACCGCCAGCGATTTCGTCGTCTTTTTCCGACGTTTTAACTCGATTTTTAGTCACGGGAATTAGCAATTCCGGCGAATTATCAAACCTTAATGATTTCGTTGTTGGTCTTGAAGATGAACTTAAGAAGATCCAGGCATTTCAGCGTGAACTTCCCCTTTCATTTCTTCTCTTAAACGATGGTTTGCTTCTTCTTTTTTTCTAATTTTTTCTGAACTTACTTTTTTTTTGTTCGGTTTTAGATCTATTTTTTATTATTATTATTTTGGTTGTAAATTTGATTTTTTGATATTTATTACAGCGATTAATAAGTTGAAAGAGGTGGTGAAGGAAAATGAAGAAAAACGGTGGAATGGTAAATTTGATGGAAGTATAGGGGTAAAATTGGGAATTGATCATGAGTTTGAGAAGAAAACTTGGATGAGCTCTGCTCAGTTATGGAGTCCGGTAATTTCAATTTTCTTTACTTTTATTTTTATTTTCGATTGTACTAACGGGTGCCTCGAGGCAAGGCCGTCTTAAAATTTTTTAGTCCCATGTGCTAATTATAAATTTAAGTCTTAAATATAAAAATATTATGCATAGATTGTAAAATTATAAATAATGTAATTTCATGGTTAAACTATTTTTGATAATATGGCTAAAAAACATTTAATTTAAAACTTTTGAGGTCTCTAAAAAGCGGGGCCCTATGCTATTGGTTGCTTTGCCTATTTTATTAGACGGCTTTCCCTTAAGGTGTTGGATAAAAAACTTATTTTAACATAAAAGTCATTTAAATAAAAATTATTTTGACGGAATAATATATAAATATAGGTTACTTATCGAGCGCAGTTAGCATTTGTTCTTCTATAATTTTTACTTTGTTGAGGATAAAATTGTAATTTGGTGCACTTGACAGACAAGTGAAGAGGGTAATAAAAATGAGGAGAGAGGGGTAATTTTGTCTTTTCAAGAGGCGACAGATGATGATGATGATGTTCCGGGGCTATCCCTAGTGCCACCTGGTGCGGTGGCAGTAGAGAAACCTGGAACCGGCGGAATTTTCTCCGGTTCGGTTTTCTCGACCGGAGAAAATCAGAGGGATAAACCGGAAATGAGGTCGGCGTATCAGACGGCCAGGAAGCGGCGGCGGTGCTGGTCGCCGGAGCTTCATCGACGGTTTGTGGATGCTCTTGAAAAGCTTGGTGGGTCCCAAGGTGAGATTATATTGTATGATTAAATTATTCTATTTATAGTAATCATAAAATTTTACAGTAAGTCCTCCATATATGAAATTTATCGATTACTCCTTGAAAGGGTGGTAATTCCAAGTGGAGATTCTTGAACTAGAAAAAAGTGAATTGTGCTTAGGCTCCGTTTAGTAGAGTATAAAATATTTTCAGTATAAAATGATGTTTTTTATGGAAAACAATTTACAATGGAAAACACAATTTTAAAATTAGTTTTCCGTTGTTTCGTTCCATGTAAGAAAAATGATGAAACGAAAAGAAAATGAAAGGGAAAGTAAGGAGGTAGTGAGAGGCGTGTACAAGAGAGATAAGGAAAAGGAAGGAAAATCGTTTTCCCTTCATTTGGAAGGGAAAATGGTTTTCATTATTGGGAGAACAATTTTACTTCTAGGGAAAATGGTTTTACACTCCTTTGCAAACCAAACAATGTAAAACTGAAAATAGAGGAAAATAGTTTTCCAGGATAATGTTTCACGCCCTACCAAACGGGGCCTTAATTGAAATTTGTGTTTGAGGTTTCCTTCTAAAAAAATTTGAGGAAAACAACTTCTTCATCTTCTTTGCATGTTGTTAGTATTTACTCATTAAAGAATCTTTTATATATGTAATACAATCTTCATATGTAAATCAAAAAAGTTATTCATGATAGAATATTTTATATATGTAATACAATCTTCATATGTAAATCAAAAAAGTTATTCATGATGCGGATTTACAATAAATTATTGTAAGACTTTTAAAGTTTCACCTATTAATATAGAAATGTTAACCCGTTTGGTTGTACGATAATTTTTTGCAAGTCTGTCTCATATAAGATTTTGTAAAAGGTCAATAGTCAATCGTTGTTTTCTCGTTATAGTGTTTATCTTGTATCATGCCTTTATATGATACAAAATTTACCTACAATTTTAGCCCTCCGTTTCTCAAAAGATTCTCTATTAATTTTTTATTTATTTAACCATACATATCTTAAATAACCTATCAAAAAATATAGCCAAAGTTGAATGCTTATACTTATCAAAATAGAAAAACACAAGTTGATACACTTTTAGTTTTTTAAAAGTATAGATGACTAATCTTTTGGGATATAGGGATTATTTTGGTATTCACATTAACCACTGTAAGAGTATAGAGGTCTTTGGCCTTCCAAATAAAATGGTCAAAAGAGGAAATTGGTAAACTAATGTTTGTTGCAATTACTGTTGTAATAGTACTTGTTAACTAACTCTTATGCACATTTATAAAAGCTGATTCTAGAAAAGTGTCTTATACTTCATCAAGTTATGATTCAAAGTTAGTAGTTTATGGGTACATATATGAATGATTATCTAGTAAGAGTAATATTACCACTTATTACAATTTACAAATTATATTTATCTATGCATAATTAATGTTTTAATTTATAGAATTATTGTATCTTGTTCATCATGTATTAGTTGTTTGGTTTTGCAGTGGCTACTCCTAAACAAATAAGAGAACTAATGCAAGTGGATGGGCTGACCAATGATGAAGTTAAAAGCCATTTACAGGTCAGCTTTATTACCCTTCTTGAGTTCTTTCCCATGCCTGTTCTTTTTTAGTGTAATTAATATAACTAAATTTTCAACTTACTCCCTTTTCAAATTATTATAGGTGTTGAAAATGTGGTCACATTTTCTATATATATATATATATATATATATATATATATATATATATATATATATATATATATACGCTCTTAAAATAAGTGTTAAAAAGCATGAGGGAGATTTTTTACTCGTGCTTTTCTTCCCTTTACTTGGATGTACAAAACTGGTCTTGGTTGGTGTAGAACAAAGAGAAAATGGTATTCTTTTTCCAGATGTTTACTTGCATTTCGCTCAGAGATTGTTCACTAGTATTTTCCACATGTTATGATGAAAATTTTGCTTGTTTGATGCAAACTCTTGGTCTGGTGTCTCACCATTTGATCAAGTCAAACCACCAACGTTTTCTGTTTTCTGCCTAACTTTTAAGTGATTTTATATCACTTTTTAGCTTCGAAGATGTTTTGTATAACTTCTTTTATACACAACTTTTTAATCTACTTTTAAATTTGTAACTTTTACTAATTTTTGTTTAACTATTGTAGCAAAGATCCGTCTGTTCGGGTCAGATTGTTTAATACCAGATATTGCTAAGCTGATATATATGCAGAGGATAAATTAGTGAATAATAACATGTGGTGCTGTTGGTGCATTTGCCTTCCCTTGTACAGAAATACAGGCTTCATGTGCGAAAGCTTCCAGCTGGTAGCAAAAGCATCACCACTCTTTTGTCAACTGGTGTAGATATGAGCTGCGGAGATCAGCTTGAACTGGGCTGCTCCATGGACCTCGAGCATTCGAGCTCACCTAAAGGCCCGTTTCATTTGGAGAGGTCGAGAAAATGCAATTCATCCAGTGGGGAAGAAGATGCGGAAGAGGAGAAATCCGATGGCCAGAGTTGGAAGGCCCAGCATCATATGTAGGATCTACCAAGACTCATAAGAGGAATAACTTACAGTAAAAGTAATATATGTATAGGCAGTTGAGTGCTAATTCTACATAAATTTTGGAGCTAGGTTATATAATAATATACAGTATGATAGCAACTACTCTAGTAAGTACTAGTTCTACAATGTTATTTGACATTGGAATGCATAAGTTGGATATGCATGGCTTACTATATATTGGAATGTAAGTAAACAAAGGGAGATGCAGAGAACTGCTATGTAGGCTCCCCATTGCCCAAATTTGGGGGCATTAATTGAAGTAGAGGGAAGAGGCCCTAACAAATTTTGCCGACAAAAGATATAGGATTATTTCCTTCTTGTTTAATTTTCCATTGTCTGTAGTGATGTTGAATTATGTATTAAACTTCTTCCTATTTAATCTATTTACTTGATAAATCGATTTCATGTAAAATATTTGTGAAAATGACCGGACTCGACCTTGATCTATATGACTTAATTGTTAGGTTTACTTGTTTACATATAGGTTGATTTTGTCTACTTCTTGATCTTTTAATCTATGTTTTCAATAAGATTGAGAAGCTTAAGAAGTGCACAACTTTCTCTCTAAATAGTCCAAGACAATGAAAGAACTTAACATGCATTTTCCATCATTTTGATTGGCGCAAGAAAAAACATTTTCAATGTTTGATTATGACAACTCTTCTTATCTTTTGCACCAACATAACATAAAGCCTGTGATCTCTAATTTGAGAATCCAAATAATAGGTTTGACGTTTTTAAAAGCATTACGGTAAATACTTCGTTCGTTCACGAAATTCAAATAATTCTTGTTTCTTTAATTTTGGGCCTCGTATATTTGAATAATAATATCTTGAATTTTACTAATATCCGTAAGAAAAAATTTCTATTTTTGCAAATATTCATTAATTGAAACAAATAAATATAATGGGATGGACCCTACAAAAACAAACAAGAAAATCTACTATAGATGGGAGAGTATATTTTTAAGCATACAATCCCCTCCAACTATTGTGTTGTGCACTTGTGCTTACAACACTATAACTTAGGGACTTTTTTTTTTACATAAGCTGAATTACATGAAGAAACTGTACTTGACAAAAGAAACTAAATTTGAACCACAGATTTTCGCCATCTGATGACGCATAATTTAACAAATAAAAAGGTTCTGAGAATTATTATCTTGTAAATTTTTTTCTATAAACATAGAAGAGTTGTGAGAGGTTACATACTTAGTTACTTACATCGTTAACGTGGCACAACTAATATAATTAAACATCAGAATAATTACTAAGCTTTAGAGTAGAAAAGGTCAGAAGAGGAAGTGATGCAATTCGAATTTTTATTGTTTTGTTTTTGTTTGGGGTTTATTGTTGAAAGAAGTAATTTGTAATGGAGATTTATGATGTGAAGTGGAAGTATTCTGTTCCTAACGTGTCGTGGCAAGACTCAAGAGGTAGGAGAGTAGGAGACAGTGGATAGTCTATTCAGGAAACAAAAATGTGTGGTTAATGATTCAGTTGAGGAATATGGACTATATGGTAGGTTGAGAATCTTTTATATTCTATAGTTTTATTTTACTTGAGAGTTTGGGCTTTAATATTTGCACATATGTCTTGATTTTGGATAAAAGGGAAGGACCCAATCCACTCATTTTATTTTTCCGTTCATGTAATAGCTTTTTTTTCCTAATACTTAGACCCTGTTCTTTTGGACTTATTTTCAGCAAAAATAAGTAAAATAAGTTCAGTTCAGCAAAAATAAGTAAAAATAAGTTGAGTTCAGCAAAAATAAGTAAAAATAAGTTCAGTTCAGCAAAAATAAGTTCAGTTCAGCAAAAATAAGTTCGGTATTACTAATAATGTTGTAATTATTTTTTTTTTTTCAATATTACTATTAATATTGTTATTATTATTAATATTATAATTATAATAACGATGAATTTGTAATTTTTTTATTTGTAATTTTTTTTATTTTTTTTTATTTTTTTTTATTTTTTATATTTTTTTATTTTTTATATTTTTTATTTTTTATATTTTTTATATTTTTTTATATTTTTTTATTTTATTATATTTTTTATTATTATTATTATTTATTATTATTATTTATTATTATTATTATTATTATTATTATTATTAATATTATTATTATTTATTATTATTATTATTATTATTATTATTTATTATTTATTATTATTAATTATTATTATTATTATTATTTATTATTATTATTATTATTTATTATTTATTATTATTATTATTATTAATATTTATTATTATTATTTATTATTATTTTTTATTTATTATTATTTTTATTATTATTATTATTATTATTTAAATTTATTTATTATTATTATTATTTATTTATTATTTATTATTTATTATTTTTTATTAATTATTATTAATTATTATTATTATTTTTATTTATTATTATTTTTTATTTATTATTTTTTATTTTTTATTTATTATTTATTATTTATTATTTTTATTATTTTTATTATTATTATTATTATTTTTATTTATTATTATTTATTATTTTTATTTATTATTATTTATTATTTATTATTATTTATTATTATTATTTTTTATTTTTATTATTCTTTATTATTATTTATTATTTATTATTATTATTATTTATTATTTATTATTATTATTTATTATTATTATTATTTATTATTATTATTATTATTATTATTTATTATTATTATTATTATTATTATTATTTATTATTATTTATTATTTAGTATTATTATTTATTATTTATTATTATTATTATTTATTATTATTATTATTTTCATTTATTATTATTTTTTATATATTATTATTATTTAGCAAAAATAAGTTCAGTTCAACAAAAATAAGTAAAAATAAGTTCAGTTCAGCCAAAATAAGTTCAAAAGAACAGGGCCTTACTTGCAAAATAGTACTCCCTCTGTTTCTTTTTATTCTTCTTATTTTGACTGACCTTTAATATCTTTCATTGTGTATTAGTTAAATTATAATGATTAAATATTAATAAAGTATTCATTGAGACGAATCAAACAAGACCCCACATGACTATATTTTTTTTTATCATACTTCATCTGTTTTTATTTAGTTGCAACAATTTCCATTTATAGGTGTTTTTATTTAGTTGTAATATTTCCTTTCTTGGTAAAAGTTTTGGGGCAATTTGACCATTTTATCCTCACTTTACCTACCCCATATGCAAACAGTATGGGCAATTGAGTCAAATCTTACTCTCTCACCTCTTTTCTTCATATTTGTGCAAAAAGACATTGTTGCAACTAAATAAAAACAGAGGTTGTATGTTGAAAATAATATAGAATATTCTCTTCAATTGTGAATAGTGTCAAGATTCTAAATAAGAAGAACAAAAGAGAAAGGAGGGAGTAGTAGTTAAGTAGTACTTCATCCGATTCATAATATAGTGCTGTTTTCATTTTTTTCCGAAAATGTAGTGCTTATTTTTTTCTTTTTTTTATTCCACATTTCACCATGATTTACCTAGAAAAATCGTGCCACCCTCTTTTTTTTGCTTCTTGCAATTAGTTTTTTGCTTTGTTTATTCAACCAAAGGGTTGAGTTAGGCTTACATTTAATGCTTTTAACTCAAATTTTCTCCATTCTCTCTTCTAAAATCATATTCTTCCCATAACATTTGTCTAAATATACCAAAACTCTTTATATACCTCTTATATTCTACTTACCTTAATTCCCTTAAAAAGTAGAATCAAGTACTATATTTTGGAACGAAGGGAGTATTTTCTAAGAAGTTCGATTTTCTTTTCACTTTTATTTCTTTTTTCATAGGAATAATGAGAAGTCCAACTTATGTACCTAGGGATTTTAATTAGGCAAGCAATTTTCTTCTTAGGGGTTTTTTTATTATTATTTCGTGTATGTGTGTGTACGTATGCATGTGTGTGTATATGTTGAATATATATATATGATCATGTTTGGCAATTAGCAGATAATTGTTAGCTGTTAACTGATTGCATTAGCTGGTAGTTGATTGTATTAACTGGTCTAACTAGCTGATTATATTAGTTGTTTGTATAAAGTTGTTTGGTAAGTAGATGATAGTCGATTGCTACATATTCGTGTAAAATGACTAATAAGGACATGTGCATAATCCGTTGTTGTACTTTTATTGTTTATTAATGTAATTTTCAAAAACTTTAGGACATAAATGTAATTTGGCCCACTCATTCCCAAACCTCTAATGTCAAAAAGCTCCTCCCCTAGCTTTTTCAAAAAGAGTTTTTTGGACCCAATTAGCTAATTGAAACCTCTTTTTTACCCAACGACATCTCTTTACCAAACACTCAATTATATTAGAGGATTGACTAGTCATATCCTCTAATATGAGTTAGAAACTCTAATTTTCCCGAAACCTCTCTTTACCAAACATGGCCTATATTTACTTCATATGTTCTCTAATAATTGTTCCACTTGCTTTTTTACGGCATCTCACAACTCACACACTGACACACATTTGACCATCAATATATGTGATTATGTTTAGAAATTTGACATTAATAATACATATGATGAAATCTTTATCTCTATGCTAGGAGAAAAAATGTGTTCAAATTTTACAAATATTGACCTTAAAATGCAAGTTGAACAACTAGTAGAACACTGATAAGTCATCTAAGATTTTAGCTTGGAGTATTTGAATTCTTATTAATTGTTCTAAAGTCGAGCATTACACTTGAGTAACCATTAGACTCTTACCACTCTTATTTCTTTTTAAATCTATACACTATTTGACTCCTACGTATGTTTCGTCAAGATAAATATTGACCATTAACTTTCTAATTACGACGAGTAAAAGTTATAAAAAGGTGACATGTGAAAATTACTTGCTAAGAAAAAATAAATTGTTCCTCTTACTTTTTATATGTTTTACTCATTCGTAATTAAAAATGTTAATGTCATTTTTTCTTATAAAAAGATGACATGTGAAAATTATCTGTTAAGAAAAATTAACAAGATATCCCACCTGACTATAATTTTCCTTATGTATAAATCACAAATAGTGGTCAAAGTAAAATGCATACATATTGCCAAAGTACATACTGTGTAAATTAAAAAGAACTGAAACGAGTACTATATCTACTCGTATTGGGCATATATTTTGGATATTTAAAGCCAAGTATTGGTTGCGAAGTAACATGCAAAAATAACATTATTTTAGGAATTGTTGCATCGGGATTACTCCTAATGTAATTGTGTATCAATTTTTGAATTTTTTATTACTAGTAATCACAGTTGGAATATAAAAATTAGTTGAAATTTGATGACTTTCATAGTCATGATATTTGAAGAAACATTTAACAACTAATTTAGCTTTCAGTGTAGCTCTTTTTCATTGATTCATTCATTCTTTCTTAAAAAATGATGCAAAAGGCTGCGCAATACATTTATATAGGACAGCAGTAGATGGTAATCCCTAGGTCACTCTAGCACACCATATACAACATGACACCTAGTACTAGCTAGAGGACAAAGCATAAGCTACACTAGTAGAAAAAACCTCTTTTGCTACTTTACAAATGCTTGGGTTGTTTTAACAACCCGAGCATTTGAAATTTTTTTGGAAAATTAAAAAGAAAAATTCACAAATGCTCGGGTTTTTTAAAACAACCCGAGCATTTGACTAATTTAATACTTTTTTTTTTAAAAGGAATTTAATACTTGGAAGTTGGAACGCAAAGTCTAAAATTATTCCCCTTCTAATCTCTGTTCTCTCTCTTTCCTTCTCCATGAAACTGCTTCTCTTTCTCTCTCTTCCCCTCTTCACTCACTCTCGATCTGCTTCTTCGAATGCATGTCCAGGTAATTTCTTTCGATTTTTATTGCTGTATTTTAGTTTTACTGCTGTATTTTAGGTTTTTTTTTGGTTTCCTAGATTTGGGGATTATTTTAGGGTTTTCTTTTATTCTTTAAGGTTTTGTTTGATTCAAAATATTTCTCTCTCACCTCGATTTGCCATACCGGCGGCGATCTCTCCGTCGAAGAACGCAACCTTCTCTCCGTCGCCTACAAGAACGTCATCGGATCTCTCCGTGCCGCATGGCGAATTGTCTCATCGATCGAATAGAAAGAGGAGAGTCGACGGAACGAAGATCATGTTCCTTTAGTCAAATCTTACCGTTCTAAAGTTGAATCAGAGCTTTCCTCTATTTGCGCCTCCATTTTTAAGCTCCTCGATTCTCATCTTCTTCCTTCGGCTTCCGGTACTGAATCTAAGGTCTTTTATCTGAAGATGAAGGGTGATTATCATCGTTATTTGGCTGAGTTTCTTTCTGGTGATGAAAGGAAGAAGTCTGCTGAAGAAACTATGCTTGCTTATAAATCTGCTCAGGTTTTGCTTCTATTCACTAAATACTTTGCTTATATTATAATATTATATAGATTAGGCTTTAATTTATTATGTGGAATTGAAGATCTAGGTTAGGATTATACAATTATTTGGACCGTTATTTTTGGTGGTGTGACAAGTAATTGAAGTTAAATAAGTAGATTAGGTGAGCATGTTCTTATTGGAGCTTAATTTTCCCTTTTACTTTTATGTAATTGGGTTGAATTGCTATGAACTATGTGTATGAATTGAGAGCGAATGTTACAGCAAGAGTGAGAAATTTAGTTCATTATTCGTGTACTTAAGGCTTTATTGGAATCCCAATTTTGTTGCTGCTTCACAATTATTGTAATTGGTGAAATCTGAAATATGATGTTGCCTTATGAAGCATTATGTTGTTTGCTTTAGACCAAGGAAGTCTGAATTATTTGTCTCTTCTCTTTGCTTGATGCATCTGTGAGTGTTTCTAAGTAGTGAATTAGAACAAAGGGTGAAAGATAATATGAATAGGGAACATTTGTAATCTTGATGGTTTCTTGTACTCAGATTGTAATAATTTGTCAATCATAGTTTATATAGTTTATTAGCATGTAGACTTGTACTGCATGTGTTTTTGATGTTGATAGCTTAAAAAAGCAAAATTCTTCCAAGATTAGATTAATTAATTTGTTTTCCTTCTAGTTTCCTAAACTTTTAGGTTTTATTTTTCGGTTTTTTCACCATATACCCCTGACAAATTTTTTTTTGCACCGTATACCCTCGCAAGTTTCCAAATGCACCATATACCCCTCACGTTTCAAAAAATACACCGACATGCCCTTATGACTAACGGTGTTAGAGTTCCGTTAGTCATTAGGCCCTAATCCTACCCTAACCCTAATTAACTAACCTAAATATACCCCTAATCCTAACCCTAACCCAATTCACTAACTTGGGCCCTAACTACTAACTTGGGCCCTAACCCTAACCATCCCTTACCCCCACTGCACCACCACCCCGTCACCACCACCACGTCACCACCACCACCACCACCACACCCCCTCCCCTTCCCCGTCACCACCACCACCCCTCCCCCTCCCCTTCCCCTGCCCCCTCCCCCTCCCCTTCCCCACCGACCCCCTCCCCTGCGCCCTTCCCCGTCACCACCACCATCCCTCCCCCTTCACCCACCCCGCGCCCCTCCCCTGCGGTCGCCCAACCCCGCCCTTCCCTTCCCCCGTCACCACCACCCCCTCTCCTCGCCCGTCGCGAACCCCCCCTTCCCTCATCCCCGCCGATTTCCGCAAAGACACAAGACAGGACTGCGTTTAAAAGAGAACCATTTTCCGCAACGTCGCAGAACCGGCGAGTACCAAGGGGGGGAGATCCGACGGAGGCATCCTAAAGAGACGGGGAGGGGGGGGAGGGGAGGGGTTTGGTGCTACGGAAAGTTGCGGGGGAAGGGGAGGGGGAGGGGGTCATGGGACCGAGGGGGGAGGGGTTCGGGACCGAGGGGGGAGGGGTTGCGGGGGGGATGCGGGGAGGGGGCTGCGGGGATGGGACTGCCGAGGGGAGGGGCTGCGGGGGGTGGGCTGCAGGCGGGGGCGCGGGGGGTGGGGGGGCTGGGGGGAGGGGCCGCCGGGGAGGGTGGCTGTGGGCGTGGTGGAGGGAAGGGGTGGGGTGGGGGGGGGGGTGGGGTGGGGTTAGGGTTGATTAGGGTTAAAGGAGGATTAGGGTAGGGTTTAGGGTTAATTAGGTTAGAGGGGGTTAGGATTAGGGCCTAATGACTAACGGAACTCTAACACCGTTAGTCATAAGGGCATGTCGGTGTATTTTTTGAAACGTGAGGGGTATATGGTGCATTTGGAAACTTGCGAGGGTATACGGTGCAAAAAAAAATTTGTCAGGGGTATATGGTGAAAAAACCGTTTATTTTTTGTTCCTATCCACTGTACTCTCAAGTCCTCAATTTCACCCCTCTTGCATTTGCTGTTTCATGGTAATTTAAAATGACTCCATATAAGAAGCAGCTTGTTGGCAAGCTTATACTGCCAACTTGTAAATTTGAGTATTTGATTATCTGTTGTCATGTTTTTCCCTCAAATTTCTGAATTTCAGGGTTATTTTGGTCTTTGTATTTCAAGTCATAATTGTTATAATTTTTCTGATAATATGTTGTGAAGTGATTTTTATTCGATTCTGGTTGATTTTCTTATTTCGTATTATACTTCGATTTTGTTCTGAAGTCAGTGTGGTTTTTCAATTCATAGAAGGTTAATCCCGCACACTTATATGGATCTGCGTTCTTTTTTATTGGGCTGCGTCTCACATTTTCAAATAGAAATGCAAAATCTACGGCCTTTCATTTGTGCAGACAAATTTGATAAAAGAAAGCATTAGGATAAGATACACTGATTTTGGAGATTTCTATTATGTTCATGGGCACCGAAATCATCATTAATCGAGAACGACAAAGAAATATTGTAAGCCTATATTTACTTCTAAGCTGTAAATATTGTGTTGATGGCCATAGTATATATACATTCACATGTACACCCTGTTAATTATTATGGATAATTCTAATAAGCGATTTGCTAGTAAAGCTCATTCTTTGTTGGTATGGAGTTTGAATGTGAAGCTAAATTCAGGAGGTAAGAACTTAGTAAATTTGCCCTAATAATATCTATCTCAATGGTATTATTTTATTCAAAATCCTTGTCTGATTCATGTCCTAAAATAAAAGACATCTCCCCCATCACTGATGCACGAAAAGTGGTACCCAGACCGGTGGTCATTATGAGTGCATTTGTATGACATTTGCAAGTTTTCAGAATATATATTTCTGCTTGCGTACACTAAGTGATGCATAATCTGATGTTAGGTTCAAAATATCGGGACTAGTAAAAAAGAATGGCGTTATTTTGTCCATCACCTTATAAGTACTAATTTCGTACTTCCTTTTGTTAATTTGGTTGTCATAAGTAAGCAAAATCGATAATTTCCTTCACTTTAGATGTGAATTTTTTCAATTATATTCTCTGTTCTTTCTATTTTCGATCTGGCTGGGTCGGATGTAGATAAACTGAACTAGATCTGATTGGTTCTATTAATATATATGATATAATATTTAGGGTTTTTCTATTTTGTATCTAATTCGTGTAAAATTTTGCGCAAGTTTACCCACCTTTTGTGGTTGTTAGTGATGGTGTTAGAATTTGTTGTTTATTAGTGTTAAGGGTTTGAAATGGTTTATAAATTATGAGTAATTATGTTTTAAGATGTGATTACATTTATATAAGTATGTTTTATTTCAACAGGTGGTTTTTGTATAGTTGAAAAGAGACTTGTGCAAACTGGCTTTTGTCGAGCCTTTGATTAGTTATCTTGGAACATGAAGTATCTCAATGATAACAATAGTATGGTCTGCTTTATGAATCTGCTGCTATTCATGCTATACATATACCTTTCAGATTAAAGTGTTAGAAATGGAGAAATTATCAAGTGAACAAAACTTGAAGCAGAATACGAGGAGGAGGTAGTGATGATTTAGTTGCCTTTTCAGTTTTATCACGATTTATGATTACGTTCTTGCGTCTGAGAAATTTGTATATGCTATATATGAATATAAGTATCAAGAGCCTCATAGTTTGATCGTGTTGTGCATGAATTCATATTCCCTTCCCCACTTATATCCCCATAATTTTGGTGAAAAACTTTTTCTATCTAAACTTTTTAACTTTTTTGTACCATATACGTGTATTCTCAGGCAAGCTACTGAGCTTTTTGAAAGCATTAACGTGTACTACAAAGCTGCAGATTGGTTCTATGAATTGAAAGAATATGTCATAGCAGGTATGCCATTGTGCTTTGTGTATTACTTTATGTTATTTATATTATAGAAGTATGACAGAGCACGTATGCCTAATTCAGATCTTTTTAAACTTAGGATAGAATTATTTCTTAAAAAGTGCTTCTATATTGCAACATATCTTTTCTCTTTTATTGCCGCTGTTGTGAGTTGTGAAAGAGAGTGCAAATGAAAAAGGGGACCAGAAGTGACTTTTGGCAACACCAAGATCATGTATAATTGACTTTGCTCTTGCAGGGAGAGAGACAAAGAGGATTAAAGTTGATTCGGTGATGGCTTTCTTTGCTCTTGAAGAGAAGGTCTTGGAACTCTACACTTTTGCTAAGGTAACTGCCTATATTTCAATAGATGTTTATGATTTGTTACCCACATAAACAACCTTGCTTTCTGCTATTAAAATGCGTTCTAGTCCTCTTTACGGAGCCTACTTCTCTAAAAGCTACTGATTCTCTTCAATTGTCGTTGCATCTTTTTCCCCATAAGCTGACACTTTGGTGAAGAACCATTTTATAATCTTCCAGTTCTGCTTTCTTTTTCTCATCTCTAGTTATACATTGTGCTTTTTTACAAAAAGGTTTAAGTACTAGAGTTATAATTTTTGTGTATTTGAACATAATCCTGCTCAAGTGGGCATCACGAAGTCTTCTGCTTTTGTTTCCAGATTTTTACTTGTCACATGCATTTTAATAGCAGCCTTATATCGAGGACAATGAACCTCGTCGAATGTAAATGAATTGTGTATTTTTTGAGTTTTAATATTGCAGTTTTATTTGGAACTGGTTATGGCTTATAAATTTTCTTTTGGATTAATATTTTGCAGTCATAGCATCACGTTTTCGATGTTTTCGGCATCGGAGATCAGTAAAATATCGGAAGTTGAAGTGTTTAAAGGTGTTTTATTATGATGCTCAAAAGAAGCCTATTGTCAACGGTCTTTTTAACCCCAAGATGGTGCGCTTTCTTTCTTATTTTATGTTGTTTGTTACATATTTGTGTTCAATTTTGTTGTAAATTGTCGTCTTGGAAATTTTTGGAGCTTAAATTGAATAATTGCACATGTATTGTTTCTAATTCATACCAAATTTAATGATTCAAAATAGTTTGTCCCATAATAATATCATTTTTGAGCTTGTGAAAATGAAATTGATAATTGAGGACTGTAGTTTTACATTGTAGCATGAGAAGGGTTGGGGTTTCATAAAGGGAAACATTTTTGAAACAAGGAAACCTCGTGTTCAGTCATTTTTTTATTGGTAAGGAAAAAAGGTAAGATTTTGGGGGTTGAGAAGTTCTTTTGCTTATATGAGATTTGTGGTATTGAGTTGTATGACTTAATGCAAATGTCTAGCAGAATACTAGTATTATTAGAATTAACGGGCTTCAATTATGTTTCCTCTGGTTATGAGATTCATCACCTATTTCACCTGCATGTCATGTTGTATGATGTTTCTGACAGCAATAACAATAATTGTTGAAACAACAAAATTGTGTTCTTATTATTTGTTAATCATGTATAAATTTCTAATTATTTATTCCGTCAAGTCTGGTCAATCATCTGTGCGTTTATAGATTAGAACTTACACGTTATTGATTGCCATTGTCTTTTCAGTGTGGTTTAGTTCTTTGACTAGGTCCACCGAGCAATCACAAATTTCTGAAAAATCTGTGTGTTTATCCCTTCAGTTATTGCATAAAAGTTGTGTTGTTGAGGAAAAAAATTTGCTGAATCTGCTGCTCTTCATGCTATAATGGGCCATGCAATTATCGACTAGTTTAAGTAGGACCTATCTTCTTGATTTCAGGTGAGTACATATGCTTTAGGCTATGTTCACTTCAACTTGAAATAAATAATTTATAGTTTCTAATCGTGGAATTAGACTAGTGTAAAGGACATTCTTTTCATGTTGTGGTTCTATAACTGTTATGCTTTCTATTACAAATGATTCAAGTTATTAGCCATGGTACTTTCGCTAGTTATACGCTCTGATTTTTGTTCCATTGGTGCGGGTGGATTTTTGTAGTTGTCTGAGTATGGAAGTTGTATGTGATTCTTCTTAGTGACATGCTTGATGGGTCATGTTAGACTTGCTGTGGTAGGATCTCTTTTCAATGGTTTGTTCATCTTTGATGCTCTTTTGCTTAGATGGTTGCTCCACTACGACTAAAGCCATATGTGTTTATTGTGTAGGTAATAACTTTAGTCCATTGACTTTGCACAAGGTTGAAGATGTGAATGCGGTTTTAATAGGATTGAGACTTCTGGTCATATGATTAGTTATTTCTTAGCTGCTTTTGTATGTATGTGGTGTTTCCTTCTGAGTAATTAAGTAGGTCATTGCTTTTTTCATATACGTAGGGTTTACATTGACGAGGATACAACTTATCTGTTGATTACAAGGTGCAAAGAGAAAACAAGGCATTTGCTTTTCATGATCGGACTCATTTTACTTGGAGAAATAGATAAATGTTCTGTTACGAGGTATAATTTGTAGTCTTTGCTCGTTCTCAATAAATTTGTTCAATTCTTGAAAATGTCTATAAGTTGTGAATTCTTGGAATGTTTAAGTTGTGAGGTTGAAATGCGGAAGCTGTGTCAGCTAAGTTGTATATTACTGTATCAACAAAGTAAAAATATTAAACTCGTGAAATTGGAAATGGCTGCATTAAGTATACGTGTTTCAAGGCTTTGAGATCTGCTACTAATTCTGCTAGCCAGCAGGGGTAGCAGGTATGATTTTTTTTTGTTGAAAAAATACAAATGCTCCGGTTGAGAAGGAAAATCGGAGCATTTGTGCAGTTTTCCCCTAGCAACCGGAGCATTTGGGCTGTTTTTATTATTAAAAAATCTCAAATGCTCCGGTTTTGTGCACAACCGGAGCATTTGAGAAAGTAAATGCTCCGGTTGATAACCGGAGCATTTGTAAAATATTCAAATGCTCGTATGACGTCTGCTACGGGTCTAATACGGAGCATTTGTGGGCTTTTTAACCGGAGCATTTGAGCATTTTTCCACTAGTGCTAAAAGACAAACTAGGAGATTTCCTTGATTACATGGACCACACTGGACTACAGGACCACACTGGACTACAGGACTACAGGACCACACTGGACTACAGGACCATAACAACTAACATATTACTTAGTGAGAGAATGAGAGAATGGACCAGAGACTTGGGCCTCATTCTCAACACTCCCCCTCAAGCTGAGAGTGAGGAGCAATTCTGAACTCCCAGCTTGGAGAGCAGGAATTGATGCTGACTGGTAGGCAGTTGTTTAGTGAACACATCTGCTAGCTGTTCAGTAGAAGGCACATAGGTAGGAGCAATGACCCCATCACCAGTTTTGTCCCTGATGAAATGACAATCTATGTCAACATGCTTAGTCTTGTCATGATGCACAGGATTGGCTGCAATGGCTAGAGCTGCTTGATTGTCACAGTGGATAGGTGTAGTGCCAAGATTTTTAAGCCCAAAATCTTTGAGCAATTGCTTAAGCCACATTACTTCACAAACTGTTAATGCCATGGATCTATATCACTAGTGGAAAAAACTTCTTTTGCTACTTTACAAATGCTTGGGTTATTTAAACAACCCGAGCATTTGACAGCCTAACTAATTTTTTTAAAAAAAAATCACTAATGCTTGGGTTTTTTAAAACAACCCGAGCATTTGACTATTTTAATAAAACTTTCTTTTTATTTATTCGCTTTTTCCCCTATTTGCTCAGTGGAATTAGAAACCCCCTAAATGGGTTTACCCCCCCTCTCCTTTCTCTCTCCTCTTTTCCTCTCTACCTCATATTTTCATTTCTCTTCATCGACTTAGGGTTTTCTCACCTTCTCTCTGTTTCTTCCTCTCCCTTGTAAAGCAAGTTATCAGTTTCTTCAAATTGAGTGTCATATATTAGCAGCTTTCCGCGAACAACAACCAGTAGTTTTTTTATGGAAGATGCTGCTGCAACTGCTGCTGCCGCAACTGCTGCTGCCGCGACTTCAGAAGCCTCGGTTCGTCATTCGATCGGTAAGTTTCAACACTTCTTCTCTCTCTTTCTCTGTCTTCTCTGCTTCAATCATGTCGATAATGGTGGATTTGTGTGCGTAGAAAAGAAATAGAGGTGCGAAGTTGAATCCTAAACCTAGTGAACAAAACCCATACTGATATTGACAGAGAAGATTCTGACGACGTTCTTGAGGATGTTCGCCCGAAAGTTAAGCGCAATCGTGTTGTTGGAGCTGCAACCGCTGTTAAATTTGACCTGATTAGCTTGATTGGTGAGTTAAATTCGATTTAGGGTTTTGATTTTCGATTATTATGATTCGATGTTGAAAAATTAGTGCCAAATTTACCGAATTCATGATCTCTTATCTGTAATGTGGTTTTTTGGACTTCTAGTGTGGCTTTGTTATCTGTTTAATCGAATTTATCTGTAATATGCTTGATTTAGTTAGACGTAGAATTTAGTTGATTCGTTGGTGTAATTCTGGAAGATTGTGAGAAGTTTTAGCTTTTTGTTGATGTAATGTATTCACATTTGCAATTTCGAAGTAGCTGGATTGATTTGGTTCGCGATTTTCATATGTAAATGAGTAAAATTAGGAGGTTTAAACTCTTTTTGAGTATTATTGGAATTTGCAGTTTTGAGATAGATAGATTTACTTGTTAATAGTTTGATTGGGTGTTGGTGGGTGTACTGCACTTTGTAGAGTGACGGTGTGATTGTATAGTTATACTACTTATGATTTATGGATTATTTTAGTGTCTCTTATTTGTTTTAGTAAGTTCTGCAATTGTGGATATGAGTTTGGACTTGTATGACTGAGCCATGGATAGGGCTGTTGAAAACCACAATATTTCAGGTTCTTATTATGTGAGTTCGCCAATTACTGCTCTCGAACTTTTATTCTTGTGGGCGGTGGTCACCTAATGATGTTTTCTTGAAGTCTTTGTTTCTATATGGTCCATTGTGCTGCTTCTAGTTTAGTTGTAATTTTTCTGCTTCCCCCCCTTCTCTCTACTGTTTTGGTCTGAGTTGTCATGGAGTGCTACTTCATTTGCTTAGCTAACTCGATTCATGTCCTTATGATCATGTCAACTATTTGCAGATGTGATTCGATCCCCCCTCCAAATTCCTATCCAATTTAAATGTTTCTTTTTGCATTTAGATTTTTTTACGATGGTTTTCATTTGGATTATTACATTGAATTTACTGGAGATCCGATGGAATCTTCGTTGTATCTTTGTTTTCATTTCAATCTTCAGTCTATTCTTCTCAATATCAAGGTACATTTGATTGATTTGATAATAGTGCTATGTGCATGATAATCGTCTCCTATGTAGTTCAAACTTCAAACTACTGAAATAGAGTTGAAAGAGTGAAGAATGAAGATTTTGAAATGATTGCTCGGTTGCTCCTCTAGATCTCTCTCTTATAATGCATAAGTATTCAAGTCCCAAAAGGTATTACTAGCATGTCCATCAACAATTGCTAGTTCCAGAAATAGTGATTGATGTTCCATTTCATGAATTCACTGCCACTTTTTATCTGTTGCAGATGGGATGTCAAGGAGTTACTATCCCTAGAATTTTTCTGTTCACGGACACCCTTATCTCATGTGAGTGGTGATGATTCAAACCGTACTTGTTTTTTCTGGAATTTGGAGCATGCTTATGATTTGCTAAAATGGCAACAAGAAAATTAAGATTTTGGTTTATGTTTATCTTTGTGATATATTTAAATCGAGTGAAGTCTAGAATTGCAACATCTCATAATAATGGTGGCATATATTCTAAAAGCACACCCTTGACGAGACGAAAAGCAAGTTGTTTAAGAGGAATGAAAGAAAGAAAACAGACAACAGGTGCTTTGTTTAACCTTTTCTTTTCCTACGAAATCCTTATGTGCTTTATACTTCATATATCTTGGGTGTTTACTAAAGTGAACACTTCTGGACACCAATTGAAACATCAATATAGATCAATTTGTGAGGATAAGTTTTTCCAAGCGTTTAAGTTTAAGTTTTACTCTTAAGATTTGTACAATTTGGTGTCAGTTGCTTTGATGTCTATTTATGGCCTAGTTGTTGACCTATTTCAGCTTCTATACTCGCCATTCCAGCTTCCGCACTCGTACATAATGACAATAGGTGTGTTGTCAATCTTATCAAATCGTGTGCTATACTATTTTAGTATTTTCTATATTACTTTTGCTATCTAAGGCTGTTATTACTGAAAATTCTTGTTTCAGTAGTACTGTTATAGTGTAACACGTCTTTTATGTATTCTTCAACTTCTCAACTTCTTTTGATATGCAATTTCCTTCTTCGGACCTATCTTTGTTCCCTCTGAGAACTTTGTCATGTTCCACTCCAAATATGTTCTCCTATGGCCAATTATGCCGCCTCTGAGAATTTCTCTAATTTTTAGTATGCATCTTTGGTGTTTTGCGTCCTAGATGAAGAGGTTATAGTCTGTTCACTCTCTTCTTTGTTTATTGTAACTATTACCTGTTGCTATGTAATTGCCATCGATTTAAATCTAGTGCACTACGTATGATAAGGTGGCTAGTCTCTTGAAATTTTTACGTTCAATGTGGGCTCCTTGTTTCTGGTGTATTGTTTTCTGGTTTATGTGATTGTAATATATATGGTGCAGAAGAACTATCAAATTTTTACCTAAGCGTGAAAAAAAGAGCCTCTCCAAATTCAGTGTGGACAGTAGATCCGTAAATAAGCTGAAGACCAATGCAAAATGATTTTTTATTTTTAGCATTACTGAGGATTATTTTATATCCTATCAATTGCTAGAAAAGGGAGTAAGTATTGTAATTTCACAAAAAGGGGGACCCATAAAACTAATGTTGTCATGCATTATCATTAAAAGAACTTTGTTGTATGCAGGTTTCTAACTGTACATCTAACAGGTGATCATCTATGTACAACTATAAATATTTTGAAAAATGAATTCCTTAGCATCGTATGTGGAGATCTCATAAAAATCTTCTAATGATTATGATCTGTAGGAAGGCTACCTTACTTTTCGTGGTGGATTTTGGAACTACTTTAACATGGGTATGGTGGTGATTTTGTCTCTCTTTCTCTCTTGCTTAAAATTTTGACCTTAACATAAATCATATGAGAATTTCTTTTCTTTTCCAATGTGCATCTATTTCATTTTAAGAATTCTTTTTTTGGTGGGACGATGGGTTGTTCTGGTGCTGAACTATGTGTCTTCGATGTGGTAACATATGACATGCTAAATATTTGTTTCTTTGTTTAAGATATAGGTATACAAGATTTTCTACTTATATTTCATGATTATGTGCCTACATGACCAAGTAGTGTTCACCGTTATCTTCATCTTTCTAATTTTTTCTCGAAGTTTAACATAGTAGAAGTCAGAAGCTCCTTGTATTTTTTCCCTCTTTTCAAGTACATTTTTGTTGTCTCATTTCATTTTTATTTAGCGTTCAGGTCTTGCAGTTGTAATTCATCATTTCCCATTAACCTCTTACACTTTGTTTGGATAGCAATATAGGAGGGAAAGGAAGGGGAGGGGAAAAAAAAGGGAGGGGGAAGATGGATCTCCATTTTCCCTCCAAATCTATCATGTTTCCCCTTCCTTGCTTCAATCCCTTATCCAAACAAGGGAACTTGTTCCCCTTCTTTTCCATCCCTTCCCTTTCTCTCCATTTTCTCCTATCCAAACGAAGTTTAAATTAAATGTTAGGCTTTTCTTTTACCAATAGGGTTCCTGTACTACATGGATATTGAGATGCGAATCATGTCTTGCTTCATTGATGTAGCATGTGCTAGGTAAAAGAATTTATCACCAAACTATAGTTTCTTCTTTACTTCCCCTGGCGTCCTCCCCCAAACTAACATTGAAAAAAGCCTTTGTAAATATTTGCAATGTTTATCTGATTCTTGTGGGTTCTATTTTTGAATCATATCTTTGATGAATTAAGATAATGGGGGATTCTACGTTTTCTTTCGCATTTTATAAATGAACTTGTCTTCTTCGGAATATGTATACTTGTTAACTTTACTACTAGCTATGTGATCATTTAATTTTCCCTATACTCCGACTTTGTATTCTTATTACATCTTTTTAATTTTCTCTACAGGATTGGATGCCCAAGTGTCATACGCATTTCGTTCTGAGAGGAAGTTGAATCCTGAAAAGTTTAAGAACCAGTTAGTTAATCAGGTTGATAGTCTTCGATTATTATATTTACATAATGCACCTATTGCTAAATAATTAATTGTTGTATTCAGCTTGCCCTCCAGGGGGAAGTGAACTCTCTCTCTCTCTCTGTGTCCCTTTCTCTGCTCTGATTTTTTGGGTTTGTTGAGGGCCAGTGGTTGGACATAGATGCTAATAGGCATAATAGGGAGAGCTACATAAGGATATCGGGCCTCTAGGTCTTTACATATCTTGTCCATGATAATATAAAATATTGCCCTCACTATATTTATGTACACTTGAAAGAGTATTAGTGATTACTACTTGTGGCCTAATTATATCCAGATTTCAAGCATGTGCCTATTATAGTAACCCAAGAAATTGCATTGTGATGAAGTTCGTAAGTGATTGCTTCCTGAACTAAGATGCTGATGTTTGGACTCTTCTGGAGATCCTCTACTGTGCATTGGTTGACCCTGCCATAATAAAGATTAAAACTGTGCTTGGTGTTACTATTAATCTGGACCAACCCGAATAACTTGCATGTGCTTATTCCTCATTAGTACGATGAACTTTTTGTCATCTTCTATGATGCTCCTGCCTCTATTAAATGATAATATATCCCTATCTCTTGGCCCTGTCATATCGTAGTAGATTATCATTAGTTTTGGGTGTATAATTGCACCTGTAGAAGGTCGTTACCCTTGTGTTCTTGAGTAACACCACCTATTGTGAGGACGATTAGGTGCATGTAAGAATAAGATGTGCAATGTGACGGGCACCTCCTCTTTCATTTTTTTTTACTGTTTGCTTGATTTCTATATCCTCCTTGTTTCTGGCTTTGCTGCTCATGAAAACTTACTCTTGTATCCCCAAGTAATCTTTCCGTTATGTGAATAGAAGAAATTGGAAGTCGATAGAGGGCGAAAAGTAGTAACCTATTTTGAACTCTTGCTTCATAAATTGGCTGTGGGAGGTGGTGGTCAGCAAAGGGGAGGGATTATAGGGATCCTACCTTACCTCCTCTCTGTAGATGCACAAACAAACAGCAAGAAAAGGGTGGCACACTGGCACTGCAAGATTCGGCGCTTCCCTCTTAAGTGAATCTCAAGTGTATCAGGAGCTTTGAGCCATTGATAGTTGTTTTGACTTCTCTTTTCTTTTGTCTACAACCGTCATTTTAAGTTTATTACATGGCACATAAACCTAAGATTGGTTTTATTGTTTTGTTCATTGTCTTTGCTTTATGCTGCACCAGGGCTCATACGCTGCATCAAGAGCTCGTACGCCGCACCAGCAGGCCATACGCTGCACCAACAGCTCGCTAGCAGCACCAGCAGCCAAAGCCGCATCTCGCTGTCGCAGCTCGCTGCCTGCAGCAGTAATACGTTTTTCCATCCCCTTGGCTCGACTATCAAATTAGTGTATGTTTGGGGCATTGCACAGGAGTAATTTCAAATGTTGTAGACTTGTAGTTTAATATTTAGTTTGATCAGCGCTTCGCCTTTGTTTATGGATGTTCCTTTTTATCTTTCTGAGCTCTAATAGTTTATACTATATGATATTACTTTCTTTACGAGGTTTCAGGTTTTCTAACTTTCCATCGTTAGTCTTGTTTGGGGGTGTTCCTTTAATTAATCAGGCATGGTCTTCTTATAATTTGTACCTCAGTTCAGGTTCAGCAGACCCAATGATTCATGTATTTGATATCCAATACAACGCTCACAAGCCTTCACAATTCGTTAGAGCACATCAGAAACGTGTTCTTTAAGGTCAAGTGGCACCCGTCCCTTTCACTTTTCATCTCCATATCCACAGACTTGAACATTGGACTCCACAAGATTTGAAGTTATAACTCATATCTTTTACTCTATTACATTTGCATGCTGAAAATTAAGGAGATAGTCTGTTAACTTATAAATGGACATTCCTTATATGAACCTGGACCATATTATTTTTACAGAATCTCTAAAATGGGTGATTTATGTATTTGAAACTCTTCGTTGCAGGGTCATGATATTCTCATGGCTACAATGCTTAATGGAGCTGCTATTATGGATGGAGCTTTTCTTCTTATTGCTGCTAATGAGAGTTGTCCACAACCCCAGACTTGTGAGCATCTTGCTGCAATTGAGGTTATGCGTATACAAGACAGGTTTTCCAAACATGGCTTTGAATGATGGCGATGCTTTGTGAAGGGAAATCATGACCATGCTTCTTGATAAAGAAGGAATGGAGCGGACCAAACTTATTGATTCTAAACTCGGCAGTTCATTGGATCCCTGGAGACATGGTCTTGGAGTTTGCATGTTCCGATGTTGAGTAGCATATGCCTATCTGAAGAAGATGAGGTGATAAATTATATGGCTACTCGTTTTTCTTTTATCGTTTTTTGTATTTTTTAACTTTTATGATCTTGACTGTTATATGTCAAGGTTGTATCGTGCTTCATTCTGGCTTTCTACTTCATTCGTGTCATACTTAAAATTATTTTACTGTTTATCTTGAGCTTCAATGTTCTCGAAGAGGAAATTTTTAATGTTATCTTGTGACTTGTGTGTTAGGCATCACACATGTCCCCAGCACAACTTGAGGCAGTAGAATGCTTCAATGTTCTCGAAGAGGGAATTTGTTGTATGTTTGCTTGCAACGTTGCTGCAAGAGGGGAGCAACTTGGAGAACCAGTGAGTTTTTACTATTATTATCAACTTAGTGCTCTGACCTTGACTCCTTGAGAAATTATTGACAATGTAGCCAAAAAATTTAGCAGGTACTATATTTTTGTAACACAAATCTGCGCTTATTTTGTAACTAATGCACACTTATTTCATTCTATTAATATTAATATTAATATTTTGAATGTGTTGGATGTACGATTTGCGTGTGCATTTTTTGTATGTTATGTTGGGTAAGTGAGAGGAGCACGAGGCGTGTGGTGGTTGAATGTTTGGATATGAAACTGTTGTGTACTGCAGCAGCCCTAGTGTCTAGTGTAGTAATGTAAGCATGCTAGCTAGCGCTCATGCTGGCAGTAGCTGGGAGCCTGGGTCTTTTTTTTATTAAATAAAATACACAAACGCTCCGGTTGTTAAGGAAAACCGGAGCATTTGTGAGTACAAATGCTTCGGTTTTCACTAAAAACCGGAGCATTTGTGGTCTTTTACCCAAGTAAAAAAGTTCAAATGCTCTGGTTTTTTGCACAACCGGAGCATTTGATAAAACAAATGCTTCGGTTCTCAGTCGGAGCATTTCTAAATTGCTCAAATGTTCGTATGACGTCTGCTACGGGTCAAATACGGAGCATTTGAGGGGTTTTTAACCGGAGCATTTGAGCTTTTTTCCACTAGTTATACTCAGCTTCTGCACTGCTCCTTGCAACCACAGTTTGTCTCTTGGCTTTCCAAGAGATTGGAGACTTTCTCAATAGGATACAGAACCCAGAGGTGGACCTTCTTGTTGATGCACAACCTCCCCAGTCACTATCACAGTATGCTTGTAGCTGGGTTGTTGAAGTGTTGGCAAGCAGTATTCCTTGACCAGGAGACCCAGAGAGATACCTTAGCACCCACTTTGCAGATTGCATATGCACATTAGTGGGCTTGTGCATAAACTTACTTAGCACATGGACAGTGAATGTGATGTCTGGTCTAGTTAAAGTGAGGTAGATTAACTTGCCAACAAGCTTTTGATACACCTCTGGCTGAGGGAGATCATCACCTATATCTGCCCTAAGTTTCACATGGGAGTCCATGGGTAGCTTTAATGGTCTGCAGTTCACCATCCCATATTCTTCAAGAATATCCATCACATACTTCTTTTGTGAGAGGAACAATCCATCTGCACATCTGTCAATCTCAAGACCTAGAAAGTACCTCAAGTGACCCATATCTTTCATCTGAAATTGTGATGCAAGGAAGTCTTTGGCTTGTTGTATGGCATCCAAGTGATTTCCTGCCACAATAACGTCATCAACATAGACCAGGATCACAGTAAATGAACCACTTTCAGTCTTAGTGAACAATGTGTAGTCAGATTTGGACTGGATGAAGTTGTTTGCTTTTAGAGCACTGCTTAGCTTTGAAAACCACTGCCTTGGGGCTTGTTTTAATCCATACAATGCCTTCTTGAGCTTGCAAACATTGTTGTTGTTGCTGTTGCTCTTTTGACTAGGAAACTCCCCCTCTCCTAGAACTTCCAACCTGTGTCCAAGGCCTTCATACCCGTGGCAACTTCATATAGACATGTTCCTGCAAATCACCATGAAGAAATGCATTCTTAACATCCATTTGGTGTAAATGCCATCCATAGATAGATGCAACAGCTAACAATGACCTCACAGTGGCCATTTTTGCTACTGGAGCAAATGTTTGCTCATAATCCGGCCACCCCATATTTCTGTCTGTTACCCATAATCACCAATCTTGACTTGTATCTACTTATAGTTACATCTGGTTCATATTTTATCTTGTACATCCATTTACAAGATATAGCTTGTTTCCCTGGTGGTAGATGAGTAATTTCCCAGGTATTATTCTCTTCCAATGCACATAATTCCTCATTTATGGCTGTGACCCACTCTTGATGCTTTATAGCTTCCTTAAAGTGTTTGGGTTCATGGTGTTTGATACTTTGTGAGAGAAAACAGTTGAAAGCATAGCTAGGGAGTGTGTTTGTAGTTTTTTTAATGAGAGAGGGTGTGTTTGATGTGACACAGGTGTTGGTAACATAGTCCTGGTGCCACATAGGAACTTTACTTGTTCTTGTGGATTGTCTTAGTGGTGGTTGAGTGAAAGTGGCTGGAATTGGCTGAGTATTTTCAGGTGCTACAGGTTCAGTTTCAGGTTCATTTTGTGGCTCATTAGGGGCTGGTTCAGGCTCACACTCTACACTTCCTCTTATATCAATCACAGCTCCTTGTTTCATTTCAGTGTGGGTTTTGAACACTTTATATGGAAATACATTTTCATAAAATTTGACATCCCTACTAACAAACATTGTATGAGTAGTCAAATTAAGCAGTTTATAACCCTTCTGTGACTTGGGATAACCCATGAACACACATGGTGTTCCTTTTGCAACAAACTTATCAAGATCCCTAGATGGGTTACTTGCCATGGCAAAACATCCAAAACATTTCATATAATCATATGAGGGAGGAGTTTTGTGCAATACCTCATATGGAGATTTGTGTTGTAAGAGAGGAATTGGAAGCCTGTTAATGATGTGAGTAGCTGTGAGAATACATTCCCCCCAAAACTGCAAGGGGAGACAGACTTGAAACCTTAAAGCTCTAGCCATCTCGAAGATGTTTCTGTGCTTTCTCTCAGCCCTTCCATTTTGCTGAGGCCTATCAACACATAATGTCTGATGTATAATGCCCAAGCTTGAGAAGAATGGCCTGCATTTCTTGTCATCAAACTCAAGAGCATTGTCACTTCTGATCACCTTCACCTGCTTGTTGTACTGAGCTTTCCCATATTCACAAAGTCCTGAATAGCTTCAAATGCATCTGATTTTAGCTTCAGGAGATGTACCCATGTCACCCTTGAGTGATCATCAACCATAGTGAGAAAGAATCTCTGCTTGTGTCTTGTTGGCACCTTGTATGGCCCCCATATGTCAATGTGAACCAGATCAAACACCCCTTCTGCTCTTGACTTGCTTAGCTTGTAGGGTAGTTTGGTGAATTTGGCAAGTGGACAGGTGATGCACACCTCACTTTCATCTTCTTTCAGTCCTTCAAGCCCTTCAATTCTCTTTATCTTGCTCACTGGAGCATGACCCAGTCTGCTGTGCCATAGTGATGTTTGAGTCACTCTTCCTACATCACTCACACTTCCTGGCACAACTATACTTCTTCCTTCTGTCACTACATTACACCTCTTCATCTTAATTACATCCTCAGTCAACCACTTTTTTCCTTCTTTTCTCAATTCTTCACTTATCTCCTGCACATTCAGGTTTACAAGGTAATAGAGCCCTTGCATCATTCTTCCTACACCTTTCACCTTACAAGTTTTGTTGTCTTCTATTACACAGAACTCAGGATGGAAATAAAGTTTGCATGAGTTATCTTTACTCAACTTCTGCACAGATATCAAACTGTGCTTGAATTCTGGTATATACAACACATTTTTCAGGATTATGTTGTTTTTTAAAATGACACTCCCAGTGTGAGTGATCACAGATGAAGCTCCTGTTGGAAGATTGATTTTATGTTCCCTTTTTAGCTTTACAGGATGTTCTAGCACCTCAAAGCACCCTGTCATATGGTCTGAAGCCCCTGAGTCTACTATCCACTCCTTTCCAGCTGTGTCTGCAAAGTTACAGCACACCATTCCAGCATAAGAGTAATCCATTTCCTCCTCTGTGTCAGATCCTCCACCTTTTGAAGGTGTTGGCAGAAGTTTCATCAGCTGCTCTAGTTGTTGAGGGGTGATTGTTGTTGCACTAGACCCACTCTCACTGTGAGCTTGTGCATTTGCAGCACTTCTTCCTCCTCTGCTGTGCTTAGCTCCTCTATTCCATCTGTTGCTCTTGGAAAAACTACCTTGCTCCTTCATCTTTCCCTTATACTCTTTTCCTCCTTTACCATGCTTGCCTGGAAATCCCACAACAAACCAGCATTTTTCTTTTGTGTGTCCTGTTTTACCACACACAGTACAAGAGATGTCACTCCCTTTGCTCAGCATAGCAGCTCCCTCATTCTCTTCCTTCACATACTTCAACACTTCCTTTTGATTTTCTTCTTGCTGTAATGTACTACAGGCTATGTCTACACTAGGTAGAGGGTTCATCATTAACAACTGACTTCTATGAACTCCATATTCTTCATCCAGTCCATTCAGGAACTGGAACAACCTCTGCTCCTCTTGTTGCTTATTTAGAGCTGCTATAAAATCATTTATCTCAGTTGTCATGTTAGTGATGGGTGGAAGACAGTCAAGGCTTTCAAGCTCTTCCCACATTCCTTTCATATCTGTATAATATTCATTTATAGCTCTTCCTTGCTGCTTCAGTTCATATACCTCCTTGTTCAGCCTATACTTCCTTGACCCATTAGATACAGTGTACCTAGTTTCCAACTGCTTCCATATCACAACACAGTTGTTCACAAACATTACAGACCTTTTGATAGGTTCAGAAACATTTCCAATGATCTAGGATATCACCATGCTATTGCATGTGTCCCAAGCTTCTTGTTTCACCTTGTCTGTGCTATGTCTTTTCACAGTTCCAGTCACAAATCCAAGTTTTCTCTTGGATGCAAGGCTTATTTCTAAAGATCTCTTCCATGATCTATAGTTTCCTGAGCCTTGTAATTTCTTAACGCAGATAGAGTTACTTCCATCTGATGGGTGCAAATAAAGTGGGCTATTGGCTTCTATAGTAGTAGCAGTTGTCATCACTACTGCTTATATTTTACCTTCTATACTAGAATGATACTTTCTTTACTAAATTAGGAAGAACAAATGATAAAGACTAAAACTTTGAGAGAGAGAACTGACGAGTGAGCAATCAGCAGAAATCAAAGACAGAAACTTTCTTTACCAGGAAATTGTTTCTTCAATCCTCAGTTTACAGCAACCTTGCTCTGATACCATGATGACTTTCATAGTCATGATATTTGAAGAAACATTTAACAACTAATTTAGCTTTCAGTGTAGCTCTTTTTCATTGATTCATTCATTCTTTCTTAAAAAATGATGCAAAAGGCTGCGCAATACATTTATATAGGACAGCAGTAGATGGTAATCCCTAGGTCACTCTAGCACACCATATACAACATGACACCTAGTACTAGCTAGAGGACAAAGCATAAGCTAAAAGACAAACTAGGAGATTTCCTTGATTACATGGACTGGACTACAGGACCACACTGGACTACAGGACCACACTGGACTACGGGACCATAACAACTAACATATTACTTAGTGAGAGAATGAGAGAATGGACCAGAGACATGGGCCTCATTCTCTTCAAAATTCCGAACAAGCAGAGAAAGTAATAGTCATACTAAGTATGTAAAAATCTTACAGTATGAAACAAATAGGAATTAAACGTGTACAATGATTTACACATATGTGTGTTTTGTGTAGTTATTCACTGACATTTATTACAAAAATTATATATGTATCTTTCTATTTGATTACCAGAAGCAATAGGTTACATGTTTTATTGCCTTATTACAACAATATATATGAAATAAATATCTTAACTTCCCGCAATACCTTGGCGATGCACATTAAATTACCTCTTACAGACGACACCCTTTCCATTCATTCCACTAACACAATTCATGCTAGCAACCTCCAAGGCCTCTGATGAAGTCTCTTCTTGATCAACACCAAATTTTGAGGCCAAACAATCAGTGGCAAAAATGCTAGTAGTTGCATATTCTCTTTCTCCTCCTATAACAGGCATGGCTACTCCCATCTTCACTCGGCTAACATAATCATCCCTGTAAGTTTTTCCCAACACACCATCAACTATTCCTGTCAAGGAATAAAACTTAAACCCGAGATCGAGATGAGCAAAGCAATCATCCTTAGTTATATCATAGTTGTGCACCCTAGAGTCTTCCTCAGTAATAGGTACAACTCTAGCAGTAATCTTGAGTTTTCCTTGTACATCAACAATAATGTTGTTGGTGTCACTAGTCCTTGTTATGGTGACTTGTGGCGTGGTGGTGGACGACCATCGAGAGCTCGGAGTTTCTTCGAGGAATATGGGTTCTCCGTCAAAGGTGAAGGATAAGCGATCCTTGGCATCATCCCATGTCGAGGTCTTTCGAGCGCCTAAGAAGAGACGATGGTTGTCGAATAGGATACCAATGGACTGAACCCAGGTGAAATCGCGAGTCATCATTTCATTTCTTTTGCCAATGAAGTGTGCATTGATATGTAGGTTGGGGTCGGTCACAAGGCAAAAATCCCTGTCTTTCTTACCGTGGAAGTAGAAGGTAATTCCATCTCCTCCTACAAAACGAGGGTCTTGACAAACTGCTCCTGGATAATCACAACCTATGGTGTAACAAAAACAATAAATCAGTACAGTGACCAATTTTACTCTACTTTAGTGAAACAATATACTAAGGAAAAAATATATAATTATGCATGTAAGTTAGAATTCTAAGACAATTAGATACTTCCTTTGTTTCTAAATAAGTTTTTGGTTTTCACACTTTGGAACATACAACTTTGACGTGTGTGAGAATTATAAGAAAATATTCATTGAAACAAATCCAACAACATTTTATATATATGATCATTTTGTTTTTATATATTAGTAAGAAAATATGATCAAAATAAGGTGTGTGAATAGTGCATAGTCAAAATATTGCACTAAAAAAAAGGAACAGAGAAAGTATAAATTAGAAGACTTACTGCAGACAGGCTTGCAAGTGACACAATCAACTTGACATGAAGTCGGGCAATTGGCTGGGCATACATGCTCTTGATTATAACATTGTCCATAGTCCTTACTCTTACATCGAACTCTCTTTCTCGAGGCAACCTCGGAAGGATTAGGAGTAGTAGAAGGGGTTGAAGGTGTTGGAGGATAATATGGTCGCGGAGATGATGAAGTAGAAGATGCATCTCCCTTTTTACCACCTTTTTCCTCATCATCATCTCCTTTCTTACCACCTTTTTCCTCATCATCTCCTTTCTTACCACCTTCATCTTTACCATCATCCTCATCATCTCCTTTCTTACCACCTTCATCTTTACCATCATCTTTTTTGTCCCCGTGATTATCCTGTTTTTTACCATCTGAGTCTTCACTATGCGAATAGTGATTATCACCATCTGATGATGCCGCCGATGATGCCGCTGATGATGCTGCCGATGATGCCGCCGATGACGCTGCTGTTCCATTATTTTTACCACCTTCATCCTTGTTACCATCATCTTTTTTGCTCCCATCTTGATCATTCTTTTTTTTACCATCCGAGTCTTCACTATGCGAATAGTGATTATCACCATCCGATGATGATGCCCCTGACGACGATGCGGATGATGCAGCTGACGATGCCGCTGATGATGCCGCTGATGATGCAGCCGATGAAGCTGCTGCTGCGGATGATGACGCCGATGAAGCTGCCGACGACGCAGAAGATGACGACGATGATGAACTATCATTATCGGCACTAGATGATTTTGGAGTACAAAATGGCTTGCATGAAGCACAATCTACTTGACAACTATCAGGACAAAATTTGGGACAAACATGCTCTACATTGTAGCACATCTTGTACTTTTTGATCTGACATGATGCTCTAGCAGGATGGTAGGCAATTCCTGGAGGAGTTGCTGCCTCTACCATGATAGCCAAAAAGAGAGCACAAAAACAACCAAGATAAAACATCTTGGACAGACCCATTTCGAAAATTCTAGCTCTTGTGTAAGCTAGAAACTAGTTTATTGGGTAGTACTATTAGTATGGAATAATAGTAATTAAGAGGATATTTTGAGAAGTGATATCCATAATTGAAAGCTCACATCTCCTTTTATAGATGTATAGGCACTCAATAGTCAATACATATTCATAATAAATATTAGTACTATGTTCCTTACATGTTGGGTCAAGGAGTTATATGAACTCAAATGGTTATAATATTCCTTCAAGAAGTCATCTTCCATGCACATGCATAGCGATCAGAGAAGTATGGCTTAATATGATCAAAATGCTTTTGTGAATCTAAAATGCACACTTTCATATTCCCCATATACATCCTAAAAATTTCATCTTTGTATATTCTCTCATTTTGTAAGAACAAAACTAGCTAATGGCCGCACAATACCTCTAATTGTTTCATAAAATTTGAGACTAAGGCTCGGTTCTTTTGAACTGAATTGAACTGGACTGAACTGAATTTGTCTGAACTGGACTGAACTGAACTTAATTTGTCTGAATTAACTAAACTGAACTGAACTAAACTGAAGTGAATGAAAACTGGTGAGAGAAAACTAACTGAATTGAACTGAATTTTCATTCATTCAGTCCAAAAGAACAGAGCCAAATTGTCATTGGAAGAATTATCATAAATAACCTCAACTTTTATCCATCTAATTAAATAATCTCTATTTTAGATAATGTTAGAATAATCTTAACTTTAAGGGGTAATTTTTAATATAATTTGAATTCTGAATTTTCCTATATACAGTAAACTCAAAATAGATTGTTGAAGCAAATAAAATAAGAGTTTGGATTATTTTAAAAGAATTTCCCCAAAAAACTTGAAAATTTATTCCTCAATAATCCAAAGTCAACATTCTTTTGAGAAGATGGCTGGAAGTCGAGATTTACCCCGTCAAATTTTCTATTATTAAATTAAAATAATGAAATTATGAATTCTATTAATATAATTTATGATTAATTAGTAGGATATAGTTTGAATTACAAAAGTAAATCAAAGTATCATCTTAATGATTATTTTTTACGAACAAGAAATTAACACACAATGTGGCTACCAACAATCAATTAACTAGTTATTAGAGTAATTTACTTGATTAATTGAATTTTTAATTGTCGAATAAACCAAAATCCCTTAAACTCTGAAATCTGAATAGACATTGAGCTAGAAAAATTATTCGATAAGTTCTATGACAGAAAGTTGGTTAACTAAAAGAATGTGCAATTTTTATTTCTAATTGTTTTTGTCGACATTTTTTAAAGGCAAAATTGGCCTCAACACCATAAACTATGACGCGGGTGCACTGAACACCACCAACTTTAACTAGTAGCCAAAACACCACAAATTATTGGCCTGGGTGCATCAAGTGTCATAAATGACGCCGGAGCTGACTTTTTTGCCGGCAGCGGGGAATCCATACTACATTTTTTTTTCATTTTTCCCCTTTTTCTTTCATTTATCCTATATTTTTATTAATTAGAAGCCCAAGTCACGTGAGCATGTGTCAAGAAAAGTTAGATTTGGCGTCATTTATGACACTCACAACACCCAGACCAATAGTTCGTGGTATTTTGGCAACTAGTCAAAGTTGGTGGCGTTGGATGTACTCGTGCCATAGTTTGTGGTGTTGAGGCCAATTTTGTCTTTTTTGAATAGCTCTGTATATGAGTAAAAGTAGACTTAAGGTAAAATTCATATAGATTTTTACGGCGGAAAGGTTAAGCATATAAAATTTGTGAGTTAGATAGTGAGGGATAGCTCAATGGTTAGAGCATCTCTCCCGGTTCCAACAGGTCTTGGATTGTTTTTCACTGGTTATATATGTTGAGACAGATGCAATTAACGAAACAAAAAAGCAACGAACAATCGACACAAAGAATTAACGTGGTTCACTAACAATGTGTTAGCTACGTCCACAGGCAGAGGAGAAACAATTTTATTAGGTTTTAGGAGAGAGTACAGATTAAAGAATACGGAGGCAGAGGTTAATAATAGGGTTTATATAGTACCCTACTAATTAACCTAAACAGATGGGTCTAAACCCGAAACTGAAACAGACCCGATATATTAAACAACATATACCGAAAAGTTTGGGGGCGTTGCCCCATAACCCCCACCAGGGTGTTTCACCCCTCGACCCCCGACTTGCCGACCCCCGTGCTAGGTTAATTCTAGCGCCAGATAAATAATTCAAGGCATAGTTCAACAATATAAGAGACGGAGGGAGTACTAATTACGATACTTGCTTTCCTTTTTGGGTTGTCTCTTATGAGTTTATCTTGTTTATTCTGTTTTTGAATGAACCCACTAGTTTTATATTATTATCTTTTATATAAAGCATCATTTTTCTATTTGTCACTATCCTTCTGACTTCTCTCTCGGCAGAAGGAGCCATATGATCATTGGTCCAAAAGACAAAAAGAAAGGGCCTTTTAATCGTTTATCCTGCCATGCTGCTGCTTCTTTCATTTCACAAATTGGAATCACTTCAATTTCAAAGAAAGAAGAAGATTACTTTATGTATATAAGAACCTTTTTAAAAAATTAACTTTATAAGAACGATTTAGCACCATCAGAATATCCTTAATGATATAGTTAGCTTATTAATGAAGTTTGTACTTTGTTATCATATTAAGCGATTGAAAGAAAAATAAAAATATAAGAGTGCATACAATTAAGAAATGATACTTAATCTTGCAAAAAGAAATGGTTAGCTCCTAGTCAACTTGAGTTTAAGGATGTAGTGGAGGGGATGAAGCCATTTTAAGCAAGATCAGACCACTTAGATATCTTTATAGCTATTAATACGGGAGGAGGTGGAAAGTTAATTGTCACCTGACATGAGTGCAACTGTGCAACTACATAATTCTTGGGCAAGTTTGAAGTACTGATGTAGTGATGTTAATTGTTGATTGAAGGTTCTTTTCTTTGATTTGAATAATACTACTACTGCTTTTCAGATGGTATGATTTAAATTCAAGATCACACAAATTTGCTGGCCGTAAGGGGAATTGACAGAGGGGTATTACAAGAGATATTAAACACATTACAATTTACAACTTACAACTTACAAGGGTAATAATAAGTATTTACAAGAGATATTAGACCCATTACAATTCAAGATCACACAAATTTTCTGGCCGTAAGTGGAATTTTTATTTTATTTTTTGGGCCCCCCTTTCGGGAACCCGTGGTAATATGAATTTTCTCTAGGCTGTCCTCGCACAGGGCCACTCACCCAGAGGCCCAACAAGCCCCAAACCTCCCCCCCCCAACAATATTTGCTTCCACCAAGATTTGAACCTTGGTCTCCCATGTGGGAGATAGGAAGTCATGCCATTGGACCCAAGGGTCCTTGGTAGTGGAATTAATAGAGGAGAATATTGATATAGTATTTGTATGAATTCAGGATATAATCTTATATAATAAGATGTTTTGTTACTTGAGTTAAATATGCATAGTCAAACATTTTAGATCTTCATAACTAATTCAAAAATTTGACAAAAGTATTTGAAAAAAAATGTAGGAATATTATGTATAGCAACGAACAGACTCAATTCTCCTAATATGACTAATCTTAGGAAACATTAAATTGCAATTTGTGAGTCGGTTTTGAGTTAAAGGGGTGTTCGACACCTGCTCGCTAAAGTTTCGAGCAGAGTTTGAAGTGTGAAGTTTCGGTCCCCCTTTAATGCTAAACCTCTATCTATTATATTGTGTTTTTTCATAAGTTTTTTTTGTTATACTGTATTAATTTACTTTCATTAAATGTCAAGGTAACTTTATTATTTTGAGTTGCTCACAAAATTATAGAGCTTCAAGTCGAGCGGAGCCAACTCGAGTCGAGTTTAAATTGCTCGCAAGTTGCTCAACTCGTTTAGCACTCCAACCCACAAGGTAACAAGACTTGCTATAAGTCACCCATTAGATTGCCACATAAGTGACATAACATAGGCAAAGACCAATTAAGGCAATTACACCCAACACGAGAACCATAGCAAGGACCATATTCTTCCAACACCTAAATTTGAGATACATCACAAACAAATTTTTTAGCGAAGATGTATTGTCCTAGTCGTTAAGACTCAGGCCTGTGTATGAGGTTACAAGTTCAATTCGCCCCTGCCTAATTTGTAATTTGTATTTCTGCTCATTTACACCACAAAAAAAGAGAGAAATAAACTAATAAAATTATTATGTTGATTAGAAGGTAATAACGATATCTATTTCCCTTTTTCATTTTCGCAAATTCTTATATGCGGCCAACTACACCATTAGTTGATGGTGCGGCCATCCCCATATAAGTTTACTTATAATATTTTGAGGTTACTAATTAATTAATATACTAGGAGTTGATTATAATTGTCGGGGTTACTTATTAATGTAGTAGGGAATACTAATAAGTTATAATTGTTGGTGTTACTTATGTTTCGTGCTGGGGATGCTTGTCTTAGAAATTATTAGGGGTTACTTATAATTAATACAGTAGATAGTACTTATAGAGGTTACTTACTTGTAAGATGAATCCCCAATTTATCCCTTTCTTACAAGGAAATTCTCCTTACCTTTTAAAAAAACTTACATCTTAACATAGTTAATTTGTCTTTCACGCGCGCGGCCACGGGGTTTGTTAATTACATGGCCAGCCACAAAGATTAGGCGCTTTTTTATTTTTGGGTGAAAGGATTGTTGTAATTAAAAGATAAATTTGTCGATTCAAGTTTTGCAAAAAAGTATAGAAGTGTCTATTAGCAACATTAAGCTGAAACATGACTCAATTAGCCAGATGGGCCAACCCGTCTTGTTTCGAACTGGGCCCCTCATAATCCCTCTTCTATTTTCGTACTCACTTTCTCTCTCTAAAGTAGTCTCTCTCATCTTCTTCTTTTTCTTCTTCTTCTTCTTCTTCTTCTTCTTCCTGTTGAACTTTGCTTCAAAATTTTATTGGAAAAAACCTGCATAAACTTTTATTCATCAAAGTAGAAGGTAAATAATAGTATATGCTATCAATTGTGTATTTTCTATGTAGGCCTTTTCTTATTGTCGTTTATCTTATAGGGTAGATATAAATTGTTAGTTCTGCAGAAATTTATGTAAGTGGCATTTCATCGAACACATTATGCGCATAAGAAAAACAAATTTTCCTTTGTTTTATTTAAAGTTTTTGCTTGCAATTAGCAGAATTTTTTGAGCTAAATTAGGTATAGCTTTTTACTGGTATTGTGTTATATATGCAGTAATGAGGGAAGTTGTTACAATTCAAGTTGGAGGTTTTGCAAATTTTATTGGCTCCCACTTTTGGAATTTCCAGGTACACTTCTCTTTTTTAGAAGTATTTTGTAGTGCACTCTCTATTTTAGAAATTTTTGTTTGCTCATATCTGACAAGGGAATATTTGTAGGTTTTATCACTAAATTATATGGTGATTTGGTGAGATAGAGATTTTCTTTAAGTTGGTTCAAGGAGGATTTTTTATTTGTGGGTTTGCTAATCCAATTAATCATTTGATAGCTTAAATTCATCATCATGATCTTATGTTTGTCTTTGATTTGTATGTTGCTTAAATTGTATTCATTTTATATAGAAGAGGAGATTTTGAAAGGATTGCTTAACCATTGTAAAGATATGCACTAATAAACAGTAAAAAGGAGTCTTTTCGTTACGTGATTCGTAGTCGTGTTGAAATGGGTCTTCTAATTGCTTTCTATTAGTTACATTTTGAGTAGAAAGGAGTCATTTTGAGTAGAAGCTAGATGCCATTTCTGGTTTGTTTTGTTCTGAAGCACTTTCAGTCCATTGAATTAAGCTGAGTATATGTAGTGACGGATCTTAATCTGCTATTATATATTAAAAACCATGAACGAGAAGATAAGAAAAAACAAATAACAAGATTCTATTTTGACTAAGTTCTGTTATTGAAGGATGAGTTGCTCGGTTTGGCGGGCGACCCTGATAGTGATTCAGTGTTCAAAAGTCATGGGTTAGACATGGATGTGCTATACCGCACTGGAGAGACTCTGGAGGTAAGATATTTTGTAGGCTGGTGTCCTGCTATTTTAGCATATTTCCTAAATTTTAAGCATTAGAGCATTTAAATGCTTTCGCATAGCTAGACTTATATGATCAATTTAATCGGTGGGTGCTCTGCACTCTTTATGTTTTTGTGGTTGGTTGGATTTGGATGGTCATATATACTGATAGCAAAAGGTACTGGCTTAGAGATCAACTATCTAGATTGTAAAAGAAAAGCAATTTCCTTACTTTACTGGAGAAGGCAGTGTCAGATGCTGACTGATCAACATTGGTGCTGAACCAACTGTTAATGCCTGTATAGCTGACTGCCTCAGTGCCTTTCTCAAACTTGGTAGCCAGACTGCTGTCCTTTTTTAAGGCACTCCGCAATCATGAGATAGCCTACGAAATCCCTCTATATTAGGAGCCCACTATTTGGTAATTAAGGTTTTCCTCTTCCCAAAATTCATGATACATGTGTGGTGACTTTGACAATATGCTTCTGCTGACTTCATCCAAGTGAAAAATAAAAATCTTTCCCATAATAAAATACTCCCTCCGTCTTGTTTAACTTGCTATTTTTTTCCATAAATGGATTTCCCAAATTACTACATTTCCTTCTTTGGTATGTCGTCCCTATATAATTTCTACTTTTTTTTCCTTCTTTTTGTCATTTACCCATATATTTTCTCACCTAATTTACCCTTTTTTTGTTCTCCACTAAAAAAAAATTTGGTCTACAACATCTCCTTTATGCACATCCTAAAATATTGTGCCAAAATGGATTGTAGCAAGTAAAAGAAGATTGAGGGAGTATCTAGGTAGTTGTTGAGTTAGCACTTGTGTGAGTCAAATGAAGTAGCTAAGATGGATTAGGTATTCTTGAATGATTGAGATTCATTGAGCATGTTAGAGTTCCCTCTTAATGCTTCCATGAGGGAGTTAGTTAGGAATCTTTTGGGGAATTTGCTTTTTGTCTTGGGTTTTTTAGTTGAATATGGTACCCTTGTATTATTGACTTTTCCATGTCACACCATCGGAAGCTTTTGAGTTTCACGTGGTACCATTCAGTTATTGACATGTTTTTGTGGACATGTGGTACCATCTCAAATTACTATACTAACTCGCACCACCCTAATCACCCACCAACCAACTTTCTACAGTTTCCACCACCACTATTGTCACCAACCAAACCCACAACGCCTCCATTTAGCTTTTATTTAGTCCATCAATCATTATCGTGAAATTTGGGCGAAAGTACTAATGCATGATCAATTTATTACAAAGAAGGGGACTAGTAGGCGTGCTTGGTGATGATAGTTGGTAGCTAAGACTCTAAAAAGGTGGCTGGCGGGTGGTGGGAGGTATTATAATGATTTGAGATGGTACCACATAAAAATATCAATAACTGAGGGGTACCATACAAAATTCAAAAGCCCTTGATGGTATTATATGGAAAAGCTAATAGTACAAGGGTTCCGGGATACAGTCTGTATTCCCCCTAGTAGTTTTCTAACCTGCTGGAAACTACAATATAGAATTTCCCTCTAGAAATATTAATAAGCACTTGGATGCTGGTTCTATTTATGATCATACTTCCCCACCTCCTCCACACAACCTCAGTTTATGCCCTGCTGATTTGCTCTTATTTCCGGGGATGGACTTCTGAAAGAATTGCATATAATTTTATCTTTGTATCTGCAGGGTGTTCTTACCTATACCCCTCGCTTAGTTTCTGTTAATTATCAAGGTACATCTTTCTTTCTTGCGTAAATTCGTAAGTCTTGCTTGCTTTTATCTTTCTTCGAAGTGGGTTTATTCTACTTATGGTGTTCACTGAAGTCTGCTAATCACCTGTCTTGACTTGCTGCTGTATAATATCTGCTGATGGAAACTTGTATCCTTATACTTCCTCTGTTTTTTTAAGATGCAACATTTGCCTTTTTGGTGAGTAGATCAAAATAATCAAATATTGCATCTAAAAAAACGGAGGTAGTATTATTCTGGGATCATAGTATACCCTGAAGTGGAAATTTGTAGGAGAAATATGCCATTAAAAGGAGAGTTAAGCTTGCTGAAAATATTTTACTATATTTCTCACTTGGAAACTACATAACTGGTGCCTGTTATATAGGCTTAAGGTTACTTAAGTTAGCTAAAAAAAGTAACTAATTGGAGAAAGTGAGGAAGATGGCCCAATAACCAACCACTACTCCCAACAAGGGATGTCAGTGGGTAATGGACCCTACTCGGATCCGTGGATCCAGATCCATTTTTAGCGGATCTGGATCCTCAAATTTTGGACCCTACGGATCCGGGTAGGATATGGATCCTGGTTTTTAAAAACGGATCTGGACCGGGTCCTAATTTATTACCCGGATCCATTACCCGTTTTTGAAAGTTATCTTAAAATATATAATTAAAAGGGTAAAAATTAATGTTAAACTCTTAATGTTATTTATGCTTGGAGTTGTTATATTAAGGTTGAATGCTTGTGTACTTCAACATCGACAAATGAAGATGCTAAATGGCGTTGTTTTGTTCTTTAAAATCTTTAATTATTGTGAAAATTAGAGTCGTTTGAAGAAAATAGGTTAGGATCCGTTTAGGACCCGGATCCGTAGGATCCATTGGATCTGGATCTGAATCCTCAATTTTATTACCCAGCGGATCCGGGTCGGATCTGGATCCATGTCTGAAAAACGGATCCGAATCTGGATCCTAGAGGATCCGGTCCAGATCCTACCCGTTGACATTCCTACTCCTAACACATTTTCACATGCTATCGACTTTGGTAAAAGACTAACCATTGCTACTAAACTTTAGGAAACAACTTGATAAACATGACCTAATAACATTGCTGACTCACTAATATAACTAAGTTGGAAGCATAATCATCACATGCCATGTAGGCTCAAGAAGGGAAGAGGACTAGATGGGAGAGGATATTAAGTAGTGTGAGATGACAAAACTGTTGGTCAGAGGAGAGACACTGTGAAAATAGGATAGGGTGCATCCCTTTCTTATGGTGACCCTTATAAAACTGACACTAACACATGGAAAATTACACAAAACCCTAAAGGAATGCCACAAATTTTGACTTCGTGTTTTGAAGATTTCGAAGATTTCCTGTCAATTTTCAAGCCTTCGATTTCATTCTATAAGTGTCATTTCTCAAAATTCCGATGTCATTTTCTAAGTATCGTGTCATTTTTGTGAGATAATATTCTTATAAGTGTTTCATGCGATATTTAAGGCATTCCGTGTCATTTCAAAAGTTGTGTTCATTTTTTAAAAATTCGATGTCATTTCTATGAGGTGTTATGTTCTAATATGTATGTCTTTTTAGGCATTCTGTGTCAATTTAAAAGGTGTCAAAATTTTCAAATTCTGTCATTATAAAGTGATGTAATTTTATATAGTGTTATATACTTATATGTCATTTTTCAATCACTTTATGCATTTTTGTAAGGGTTTATTGTCATTATCTAGGTTAGGCCGTGAATTGAGAAAAGAAAATTCTAAGTATTTACAAAAATGTCATTTATGACACGGGAATGATCATAACCGTCAAGTTTTAGCACTCCAGCGGTGGGAATGTGGTTCGCACAATTTGTAAGAGTTGCACCTTGGGCAGGGGGTTGAATCTGTATCTATATATGTCTGTGCTTGTTAGATTGGTAGGTATATACATATGTACATAACTTTATCTCAGTAGGTTTGTTTTGTGTGTGCGCGCGTGCGTGCACATGTATCTAGTCTATATTTTGAGGTTAGTCTAGCTTGAGCTGTTATGCAAGCTGGAGAAATATTGTATAGTAACTGCATTTCTGTAACTGCATTTTTGGTACCTTTGACCATAGAATCTTTAATTACCGATTCCATTCTCTTTAAGACTTAAACTAGCTGTTTATGTGCTCCATGTTCGATGACCAATTCGGAGATCTATCATATTCAACTTTCTACTTCCTTGTTCTAGGACTTCCTGTTTTAGGGTCAGGCATTGTGGAGATTATCTAAGTTTCTCTTTTATGTTTTAAGCAGGATCCCTTGGATCGATGAGCTCATGTGGTACATTGTATAATCGGACTCGAGAACTATCATCCCCTGTGGCTACCTGGTGAGGATTTTACTGCTCAATGCTTTATCTGTATTAGCAAGTGAAATTAAATTGACTCAGGTTTTTGATGTATTACTGTCTCGTAGTACCTTGGTTTAGTGTACTTACTCATAGAATCTGAGTTTCTGTAGCACTGAATTTAAGCTCCTGGGTAATCTTCGTGAGACTACCTCATGCATGTTTGGTCGGCAGTAAAGGAAGTTTAACTTTTCAAGATCTAATTCCATTAGTTTTGTATGGTTCAGCCATCAAAATTCCAAGAAATAGTGTTTTACATGGCCTATAAATCTTCTCACATCTTAGAAAAAAGTAAAATATATATGCTTAACAGAACTCTGAAAAAAACAAATGTGTTGAATATTCCAATTTCTCTCTTTGTACTATTTACTGCAGAAAAAGTCACATGCTCCCCATAACAATATTGCCTGATGGCTTCAAAGTTTTGTAAATATCATTCTGGGGAAGTGGAACATGAATATTGGGAGATTTAGCAGATTTCTTTGATAAATATATAATACATGGATGTCTAAGATGTAAAGGTACTGCTGAAATTTGTGATTGGAGAAGGGTTTTCGATAATTTTCTTCTCTACAGATTTGGGAAATGCCTCTTATTTTTGGGCCTTTGGCCTTTGAGGTGGGTGATCTACTAAGCATTATACCCTCTTATTCTGAAATAATCAAACATCAAAAAGCCCTTTACTGGTGATCTTGTATGTCAGTGAGTCATGGCGTATCTATACCAACTTACCAAGTAAAGTGACGAAGATGACTGTTACATCTTCACCTTTTTCAATTTTTATTGGTTTTCGAGTGATTAGATTTTCATTCTTAGAAGCATCAAATGCTTTTCTTTGACTATCCAGGCGTCAAAGTGTCATCGCACTATTGACCTTAGGCAATTACAGTGACTCTTTATTTACCCTTAGAATAAATCTGTTGTCTCTTCTTTGTGATGGCATATTAAACTAAGGTTTCAAGATCAACTTTCAGGAAGGGTGCTATATCCACCCAACATTCTCAGCCTCAAAAAAGGAACTTATTCTTGCAAAGTTTGCGTGAGGAAGAGCAGAAGCAATCAACTGGTATAGAGAACATACATGCTAATTCACAGGATGATATTCAAGACAAGGACATAGTAGAATGTTTGGAAAACGATGTCCATTTCTGGACAGACTTCTCTAAAGCCCATTATCATCCGCAGAGTATATATGAGTTAAACGGGTTGTGGACGGATGTTGAGGACTTTAGTACTTATGGTATGGGGAAGGATGTGTTTTCTGAAGGTTTTCGAGGAGAGGAGATGTCTGAAAGGCTTCGTTTCTTCCTCGAAGAATGTGATCATGTACAGGTATTTAGCAAATTTATGGTAACTTTAAGTTATTTTAGCTTATGAGGCGCATAGAGGGCAGAGAAGGGCATTAACTTTACTTAGAATGAACACTTGTGTACACAAGGAGAGCAAGGAAGGGTATAGAAGGGAATTAACTTATTTTATTAGACTCATGCTGTAATTAAATACCAAAAGGAGAGAATATGTCAGAGTTGCTTAGAGACAGCTAGAAGGGTATAAATAAGGAGAGAAATTCTTGTAGGAGTATCCAGAAACTTAGAGAGAGAAACACTCACTTGGAAGAGAACTCAGTCCTCTCGAATGGTTGAAAGTTGTATTTGATTACCTCATCTTGATCTAATCAAATCAGCTACTATCCTTGCTAATTCTATTTTCATTCTGTGATTTGCTTGTTTATTTACCTAGTTCTTAGCACTTTTCTAAGGTTGATGGAATTATCCCCTTCCTGACCTAGCCCATAATCCAAAGTTCTCTTTTGCCTCCATAACTTCCACCCTCTAGTTCCTCCCTAGTTAATTCCTTACTAACTACTTCATGTTCAACAAAAAGGGACAAAGAAGGCTCAATGTTCCTTGGGAAACTGGTCTTGCTCTTGTCTATGTCATAATCTTGACCAAAGGTCTTTGTTGCAACTTACAAAATTTTACTCACTTCAATCTGTAGTATTCAGTCAATTGTATGTTATCATTTTCACTTGCCTGATGACTGAACGAAAATAAGTTTCCGTGCTCTAAATTTTTCTTCATAGAACGTGGATGTCTCACCCATTCATCTCATCTATTTGTACTTTGATGTAGTGAAGTTAGCTTTCTGCAGTATCGTTTTGAGTAGAAGTTGCGCACAAGTTCAGGCCTCGTACTTTGCCATTTAATATTACTATTTTTTTCAGATAGTCTGGCTTCAGCAAATTATTGAAATGTTTCTTGCTTCTTATCATTGCATGAAATAATCTAAGATTGCTTTTTAGTTCTATATTAGTATATAACATAGTTGGGGACCTATTGACAGGGAATTCAATTTGTGGTCGATGATTCCGGGGGGTTTTCTAGTGTGGCTACAGACTTCCTGCAGAACATTGCCGATGAATACACAAATACTCCAGTGTTGCTTTATACTGTTCGTGATCCTGGCTCATTTGTGAGCTCTAGAAGTCTAAAAAGGAATGTCTCTCGAGATCTTCATAATGCCGTTTCTTTTGCAAAGCTATCTTCTTTATGCAAACTGATTGTACCAGTTGGTTTGCCCTTTCTTGGTGGGAGTAAGTGTCATACTTTTGGACTGATATAACTTCTTGCACTTATGCTGACTTGAAGCTTATAAGTTATATGGCAGAATCTCCCTTGAGTTTTTTAGAAACATTCTTCTTGCAGGCAAAGCTTCCACGTATCTTCGTGTAAATGATGAAAAGCCTTACCACTCCAGTGCAGTCTATGCTGCTGCTCTACACTCTCTCAGCCTGCCCTTTCGCATGGAGTTACTTGGGCCTACGGCGATGTCAGAGTGTACTTCTGGTGCATTAGATATCAATGGCATTGTACAAATGCTATCTGGCAACTCTCGACAGAACATGGTTGCCATATTAGATGCTACCATGCCAGCACCTGCTATTGGTATATACTTACTCAATTGTCCTGGCTTTCCCTTACAAGTTACAAATTCTATTTTCTCATACTTTTTGTCATTTTGGTGTGTGTTCATTGTTTGTGAGACTCAGGGGAACCAGTTGAGGAATCATTTTCGAGTAAATTGCAGCCGTTGACTCCAGAAATATCAGATAACCTGGAAGATGGGCAGTCTGTGGAAACGTTGGTGCTACATGGAGCTTTTGAGTCAGGTACTATGCATCTGCATGCATTTCTGTGGTGCAAATTCAGTATGTTAATATTGCCTCCATCCAGATTATTTGTCGCGTAGTTCTATTGCCTATTATGTTGCATTGGAGTTTTTCCTCTTCTAACTTCATAGGTGACTTGATATAGGCCTATTTCATGATTGCTATTATGTATTCTTGAAGTGAAACAAGAACTTGTATCTTTGTGCTGGAATAAGGTTTTAGCGTTTGATAACTTATGCAAATAGCTGAGCCACAGGCCCACATACATTCTTCATAGCTTCACATCTACCTTGCTCTTAATGTGGTTGCCTCTTCATTGAAGTATTATATATATTAGATTTTTATCTTTTTGAACAATTGGAAATTGTATTTTTGTGGTATCAACTATTAGCCTTTGCTGGATATGGACGAGTCTGGGTACCTCCAGATTGTAAGCCTCCCTTGGCCTTCCAAAAAGTAGGGTCCTAATTGTGGTTTTGCAGTTGTGCTGCTGCTGCTTCATCTAATATGCACCATCTCTCTTACTCAGGGGAGCAACGAGCACCCATCTCTGAGGTCAGACGTGTAATTTCTGCTGCTTATGGACCGACATCATCGAGACCTAGATTCTGTCATCTGTCTGCTGCAACTTGTCCTCTCCCAATACCGTTGCCATTTCCTTCCATATTCTCAGAAAATGTCAGCCGGTGTGGTCAACTTCTTGGCAGTCCGAGTACAGATTCAGCCTCGAAGGGATCGCTCGATGTTCATTCTATCCCCATGGCTGCTAGACTCCGTTCGAGCAGTGCTGTATTACCATTCTTATCAAACAGGCTGGAAAAACTTCGAAGGTTTGGTATTCAACGTGGGGCCATCGGAGGAGAGTTACTCAAAAGTTGGGGTTTCGGAAAGGAGGAAGTTGATGATATGGGAGAGACACTCTCAAATATGGTGAAAGCACTTGATCCTTACTCTGATGTATCCTCTGATTCTGATTAGTTTATAAGTAGGTTCCAAGTCCCAAGGGATGTATATATGCTGTTGTAAATTAGGTTTGATAAATGAGAAGTTTTTTGAATATACTGGTTTGCTCTTAGAAGCTCCTTGACTAACTCACTGTAGGTTCTTCTAGTTCAATAGATTTTTACTGGGTTTATTATGAAATATAATATAATCGTCCTGCTGATTGTATTGTTAATTGGGGAAATGAAGTTACAGTGTTTGCTATGGTGTCTAAATGTTTCTCCTCGAGATGAGTTTTTACTAAAATTAAGGTGACATGAAAAGCTTAACAGAATTAAGCTCTTATACTGGACATGAATTTTATTATGGAATGCTTATATTCAGTGGCGGATTTACTTAGGGTCACTGTTGGTCACGTGACCAACTATTATTTCTGAAAAAAAAAAAAATTCATTTGAAGCTTCATTCTTCTCTCACACGGAAAATAACCCAGTCTTCCTCTTTCTCTCTCTTTCTCCTTCGCGAATCCCACGCGAAAAACCCTAAGTCGCAGCGAGCCAGCGACGCCGCCTTGCCCTCGCCGGTCACTCTTTGGTAGATCTTCAGGCGACAGCGGGCGGCAGCGAGTAGTCGTTCAGCGAGCAGTTCAGATCTTCGTCAATCGTCGTCACTCGTCACTTACTCAGTTGTGACTTGTGACTCGTCGCCTAGATTTTCCGATCAGTTTGTTATTCTTTCCGTCTTTTTTTGTATTTCTTTTAGTTTTTTTTATCATTTTTCTCGATCTATTTTTTGAAGGAATTAGGGTTTTGGAAAATTGAAATTGTTTTGTTTTGTTTGATTTTGTTAGGGTTTTGGATTGATTGGTATTTGGTAGGTTGTGTCGTTGTGGTTCGATTTTGTTGAATTGCGTTTGTTCTCGTTTCTAGTTTTTGTGTTGGTCGAATGGTCGTTGTTTGTCTGATTGTCTCACTTCTTCATTTCTTGTTCGTCGGCAGTGAGCAGGCGGCAGCGGCAGTGGGCGGGAGCGAGCAGGCGGCAGCGGCGCCAAACTTCAATCTTCAGGTATTCTTCTAATTCAACCTTCTTAATCTTCGCTTAATCGCTTCTTCAATTATTCTTCAGTGAATCATTGTTGGCTTGTTGCTGAAAATTGATTGTGTGTTTGTGTATTTTTGTCGATTGGATTTCATTAGGATTTCATTACGATTGTGTTGTGATTTGGGAATTAGATTAGGATGCCAAATTGACAAATAATTGTGTATTTATGTATTTTTGTCAAATGGATTTCATTAGGATTGTGTATTTGTGTATTTTTGTCAATTGGATTTCATTACGATTGTGTTGTGATTTAGGAATTAGATTAGGATGCGAAATTGACAAATGATTGTGTTGTGAATTTGTGATTTAGGAATTATGTTACTAATGTTAGGAATTAGAATGTTTTAGAAATCATTTGTGAATGATGTATCATGTATTATGTGCTTGATTGTATTGTGTTGGCCTTTTCAATCGACTTATTTAATCTCATTCAAATTATTAATTTAATTTTCAGAATGAAAAGGAAAAAAAAGAAGGATATTTCAAGTTTTTTTGTTAAAAGAACGCCCACTCAAAATCCACCTCCACCTTCTCCTCCTACATCTCCTCCACCTTCTCCTCCTCCAAATCTTTCACCACCTCAAGAAAATGAACAAAATCTTCCTCCTCCATCTCAATTAGATGAACAAAATCCTCCTCATCAACAAAGTGAACAACATTCTTCTCCATCACACAATTCCAAAACCCATCTTATTCCCAGATTGAGCAAATTTGATATTGCTAATCTTCCACAAGAACATACCTTGATAGAAAACCTTACCAACCTAAAAATTTTGTGTTTCCTCAAACACTTATCGGGCCGAAAAACCGTCGATTTAATGTGGATTGGTTTGACACTTGGCCTTGGCTAGAGTATAGTGTTGAAAAGGATGCTGCATTTTGTTTTGCTTGCTATTTATTCAAGGAGGACAACTCGGTTGGAAGAGATGCTTTTGTTAGCAATGGTTTTAAGTATTGGAATTGATTGGATGTAATAAAAAAGCATGTTGGTAGTCATAAGAGTGCTCATAGTAATGCTATGATTGCTATGGAACTTTTCAAGAACCAAAAGAGTAGCATTATTACTGGTTTATCAAAACAAACAAAAGAAACCATGAGTGCTTATCGAACGCGATTAGAAGCTTCTGTTGAAACTATCAGGTGGCTTTTACTCCAAGGGTTGCCTTTTCGTGGTCATGATGAAAAAGAAAGTTCATTGAGTAGAGGTAATTTTGTTTCATTACTTACTCTTCTTTCACAACATGATCCTGAGTAATCCAAAGTTGTTTTCAAATTGGCACATGGCAATTGTCAACTCACTTCTCCCGTTGTCCAAAAAGATATCATTAATGCTTGTGCAAAAGAGACAACTAAAGCAATACTTGAAGATATGAATGGTGGTTTTTTTGCTATTCTTGCTGATGAGTCCGCCGATGTTTCTGATAAGGAACAAATGGCTCTTTGCTTGAGATATGTTAATAAAAAGGGAGAAGTATGTGAGCGTTTTCTTGGTGTTGTGCATGTTCCCGATACTACTTCTTTAACTCTTAAAGGTGCTATTGAGTCATTACTCATGGAGTACTCTTTGACTTTCTCACAAGTTCGAAGGCAAGGTTATGATGGGGCAAGCAATATGCAAGGTTCAATCAATGGCTTCAAAACTTTGATATTAGAGGAATGTCCTCAAGCATACTTTGTGCATTGTTTTGCACATCAACTTCAGTTGACACAAGTTGAAAAGAATTCAGATTGTGGTTGACTTTTTGTTGATGTACTTGCACCTCTCTTGAATTTTGTGGGCGGTTCACCAAAAATGAAAGAATTTATTCGAGAGAAACAAGCTCAACGAGTTGTAGAAGCATTATTCTTAGGTGAACTTGAATCGGGAACGGGTTTAAATCAAGAACGTGGCTTAGGTAGACCTTGTGACACTCGTTGGGGGTCTCACTTTAAAATAATTTTGAATGTGCTTGATTTGTATCCTTCAATTCTTGAGTCACTCGATAAAATTGGTGAAGTTTCTGATGCAATTGATTCAAATAAAGCACAAGCTCTTACACACTTGTTGATGTCATTTGATTTTTGTGTTTGTGGCACACTTGATGGTTTCTATATTTGGAATCACAAATGCATTGAATGTGGCTTTGTAAAAACGTGATCAAGACATTGTAAATGCTATGGCAATGGTTGATGTAACCAAGATCAATCTACAAAAGATGAGAGATGAAGGATGGGATTCTCATATGGAAAAAGTCACTTCTTTTATGGCTAAATATGACATCGAGATTCCAAACATGGAGGAGATATATCATGTTCCGGGGAGAAGGATGTTTAGAGGTAAGAGCCCACAAGTTACAAATCTTCATCATTTTCGAGTTGAAGTTTTCTTAAGTGTCATTGACCTTCAATTGTAAGAACTTGAGAATCGGTTTCCGGAGATAAGTAAGGAACTACTTGTGTGTATGTCTTGTTTTAATCCTACTAACCGATTTTCTTCTTTGACAAAAGAAATTTGATTCAACTTGCCAAGTTCTATCCCAATGAGTTTTCAAGTACCGAAATGATATTTTTTGATTGGTCACTTGAAAATTTCATTGTTGATGTTAGAGGAGATGAGAGATTTTGGAATTTAAAGAGTCTTCACGAGCTTTCAATGAAACTTGTTGAGACGGGAAAGTCTGAAACTCATGATCGGGTCTACTTGCTTTTGAAATTTGTGTTGGTTCTTCCCGTTGCAACTGCAAGTGTAGAAAGAGTATTTTCTAGTATGACGCAAGTGAAAGATAAATTGCGTAATAGCATGGGAGATCAAATGTTGAATGATTGCTTGATTACTTATGTAGAGAAAGAAATGTTTTGATATTATAAATCGATATCAAAATGAAAACTCGTCGAGAACAATTGTAATATTTTCTAAGTACTATTTGGTTGTAATATGAATATTTTGCTTTTGGAAACTTTTATGAATTTTTTTTTATGTATTGGTCATTATCGTATTGCATATTTGCGTTAGTGTGACCAACTATTTTCAAATTTCTGGATCCGCCAATGGATGTAACCAAGATCAATCTACAAAAGATGAGAGATGAAGGATGGGATTCTCATATGGAAAAAGTCACTTCTTTTATGGCTAAATATGACATCGAGATTCCAAACATGGAGGAGAGATATCATGTTCCGGGGAGAAGGATGTTTAGAGGTAAGAGCCCACAAGTTACAAATCTTCATCATTTTCGAGTTGAAGTTTTCTTAAGTGTCATTGACCTTCAATTGCAAGAACTTGAGAATCGGTTTCCAGAGATAAGTAAGGAACTACTTGTGTGTATGTCTTATTTTAATCCTACTAACCGATTTTCTTCCTTTGACAAAAGAAAATTGATTCAACTTGCCAAGTTCTATCCCAATGAGTTTTCAAGTACCGAAATGATATTTTTTGATTGGTCACTTGAAAATTTCATTGTTGATGTTAGAGGAGATGAGAGATTTTGGAATTTAAAGAGTCTTCACGAGCTTTCAATGAAACTTGTTGAGACGGGAAAGTCCGAAACTCATGATCGGGTCTACTTGCTTTTGAAATTGGTGTTGGTTCTTCCCGTTGCAACTACAAGTGTAGAAAGAGTATTTTCTAGTATGACGCAAATGAAAGATAAATTGCGTAATAGCATGGGAGATCATATGTTGAATGATTGCTTGATTACTTATGTAGAGAAAGAAATGTTTTTGAATGTTAGCAAGGATGATATTATAAATCGATATCAAAATATGAAAACTCGTCAAGAACAATTGTAATATTTTCTAAGTACTATTTGGTTGTAATATGAATATTTTGCTTTTGGAAACTTTTATGAATTTTTTTTTATGTATTGGTCATTATCGTATTGCATATTTGCGTTAGTGTGACCAACTATTTTCAAATTCCTGGATCCGCCACTGCTTATATTAGTTATATAGATTTTTGATTATCAGCTTATCTTAACATGCACTACTACTATTCCACTGTAAATTTAATAAGCAGAGATATATATCATCCATCATCAATTATCAGCATAAGAAAAAAAAATGCTACTAATTGAACGTGGGTTGATCCGGCAGACGGTTTTTTCAGTTGAGTATTGATTTTGTGGAAAGAATATGCCGTAACTTATGCAAATAGAATTTTTTTTTTTTTTGAAAGAGAAATTTCATTAATTGAAGGTCAAACGGCATCTACAATAGGTATTAAAGAAAAACAAGATACAATTAAACAAGACTAAATCAAATTCGTCTTCGAAGAAACTACAATGAACCAGATCGAGCAATACAGCGCAGCCCCCTTGTATTTACTGAATCAAGCAGCTATTGATGAGGAAGTCTATCATTCTGATATAGTTTGGGAAGAACATTCTTGATCGAGTCAGGTTGACCGCATCCGAGATTCCAATACCTTCATGTTGATTCTCGAACTTCAATCAATGAGAATAATTTCTCATACCTAAAAACAAAAGAACCATACTCACAACTCCCATAGGGGAGAAGGAGATTTCCAAAACATAAACTAAAAACCCTATAACAGGGTTTAAGAAAATCTCATAAAGAGAGACTAATTTATTAAACAAAACGAGAAAATGAACTAAAAACTGAAAATAAAAGGGGAAAAGGGGCTTACCATAGATGAAATCATCCATGGCATCCCCTAATTGATGAAGGAGGGGTAGGGGAGGCTAGGGTTTGAGAGAGAGAAAAAGAGAGAGGGGGCGGCTATGTTATTTAACAAGCCATAACTTATGCAAATAGAATAAACATTAAATAAACTAGCACTAAAGAAAAGATGAAATCGCAGCTCATTATACCCGGATATGCCCTGGATTTTTCTACTTACAAATAATTAGAAATTATATGGTGGGTCTGTGGCTTCTAATAATTGGTTTTTACTAGTCAATGTTACAATTTACAAACCAAAAAAACATACTAAGAAATCGGGAAAATATAATTGGCAGTTTGGCACCAAGCGTGCAATCTAAGTCAAAAGGACAAAAAAGGGGAAGAAAAGATCTTCCTAGAACATCAGCAGAACTACCTAACCCTTTTAGGGTCTGTTCTGTTCAACTTATTTTGTCTTATCTTATCTTATCTTATCTTATCTTATAAGATCTTATAAAATCTTATCTGATCTTATCTTATCTTATCTGATCTTATCTTATCTGATCTTATAAGATAGTTTATTGTGTGTGTCTAACATCTTATTTATCTTATCTTATCTTATCTTATCTTATCTTATCTTATCTTATCTGATCATATCTTATTTTATCTGATCTGATCATATCTTATTTTATCTGATCTTATAAAATCTTATATAAGTTTAAATAAGTTGAACAGAACGGACCCTTAATGTTAATTAATCTCTTTGTACATCATTAGTGGTTACCTTGGTCATGTTTGATAAAAGTAGTTATTATCTATTCGATTTGTTAACTGTTTGCTGTTAAAAGATAGGTGTTTAAAAAGGGTGTTTAATTAAACTTGTTTAATGATAAGCAAGGAAAACATAAACAACTATCTAAACCACTAAAAAGTTACAAAATTTGAAAACTATTGTGGATTGGCTAGTTGTTCAACGATGTTACAACTATCAGTTCATGTGATTTGGGTTTAGAAATCCTTACCTCTTTTCCTCCCCTTCCCCATCACTCCACCTCAATTCTCAATATGGAAAATGGATATAAATCTTGCAATTTTAGATTTGATTAGGTGGCTAATCAAAAACTTTCTTTTTATTGATTTTAAAGTAATGCAAAACTTTGACTTTTGCGTTAACTATAATATAATTTTGATAATATTTTCTCACTAATAATAATAATAAAATGTTATTAGGTAATTTATTGTTATGTAAATCTCGATGTATATGATTTAAAATGGAGTGCGTCTTAGGTGTAACATGTTACACCATAACTTATTGTGTAACAAAACCTCACACATACATAATGACATTGAATCCAACAAAAATGACATGGACTACACAAATAATGACATGAATTTGATGTCATTTTACCATTTATTTAATGTCATTTAAGTTTTTTTATAAAAGAAATAGTGGTTTTTGGGTTATTACACCATAAGTTATGGTGTAACAGTCACAACTCACACCTAAGAATTTATCTTTAAAATGTTGATGGTCAAAATTGTTAGACAAACATAAAAGTCAAGAGTTATCTTTTAAGAAACAAACTCAATAGTATTTTAGGTTAGTTACTAAACTAAATCAATTATTTTCTAATTATGATGATGATTGATTAGACTAGTCCATGATCCAAATCTGGTGCCAAAACACAAACCTTTGCGACCAACCCATAGTCATTAGTCACTAGATAGTTTACCTTATGAATGTGGCACTGCATGCTGAACAGCTGAAGAGTTCATAAACTGTCAAAGGACCAACTCAACCAAAAGTTTAAGCTGATGGTTGAGGCCCCAGGAATAGTTTTATACTCTATCACGCCCCCTCACGCAAGAGCCCATTGGGCTTGAAGTGTGGATGCAGCACATGTCTCCCTCATACCTGCCGCTAAATATTCCACTTAGAAATGAGGGGTGGATGAGATTTGAACCCGTGACCTTTATGTCACACTGGCTCTTGTACCATGTCAAAGAACCAACTCAACCAAAAGTTTAAGCTGATAGTTGAGGCCCCAGGAATAGTTTTATACTCTATCATAAACATTTAAAGTTTCCTTTGACTGTAATTATATCCTTGGGGTTTTTCTAAACTAGGCAAAACATATCTTTCTATAAGATTTTCTACTATTAAATTTGCCCCCTCTTTTAGGTTTTTTCTTTTTAACTTCTTTTTGGGGGTTGATTTGTCTGACATGTGTCTTTAGCTGACTTTAGGAACTAAACAAATATTCATACAGACAGCCATGGAGGATGGAGATGTTAGTTGGTTAAATACAAAGAACCCGGTGCATATGACTTCTTGGACATTTCCAATCCCTCAAATTATTTGATTACGAAATATAGATAATCTCCGTAATAACTTGTCATGCTGCCATATACTTACATGTACTGATGTACCCCTTCCCACACAATTAAATGAGACATACTCCTCCGTTTTCTTTTGTTGTTCCTGTATTCTCCATTGGGAAATTTCAATATGTTGTTCCTATTTTGAATCTTTCCATAAATAATACTACCTCCGTTTCACAATACATGCACCATTTCTCATTTAGGCACTATTCATCAAGTAACTTTGACAATTTTGCTCTCACCATTACGTAAGAAAAAACATAGTCAAATGGGATCTTATTAAATTCGTTTTAATGCAAGGATTCCGAATATCAACTTTTTATAATTTTCACCTATACACAATTAAAGATATTAATGTCCAAAGAAGAGTGTTGGAGTGCGTGAAAAAGCAAATGGTGCATGTATTGTGAAACGGATGAAGTATAATTTATGAATTAAATTTCTCATTAGTTTTAAGTTGTAAAAAATGTGTTCACACTATTGAGTAGTTATTTTTTACCTTTTTACCCTTCAAATTTTTGTCTAATTGGTTGTTTAACATAGAGTAACTCAAAGAGAAATAAATGTGTTCACACTAATTTCTAGTTACTTTACTCTTTTACCCCTCAAACTTTTTGTATCATTGGTTGTCTAACATAGAATAACTAAAAAGGGCTAGAATCTTTATTTTTAGTTAATTTAATTTTATTTAAAATAGTGGAATCTTACCCATTGATTCCAAATAGGAACAACAAAAGAGAACGGATGGAGTATTAAATAATAAAAATGTATATTTTAAGACTCAAACTCATAACCTCTCATTTGAGATAAAAATGCACTAACCAACTACTTTACAATCTCATGTTAGTATTTGTGGGAAAATTTTTTTATTTAAAGACAAGATAATAACACTACTTTTAAAAAAGTTTAAACACAAATGTATATGTTAATGCTCATTAAACTAATGCTAAGAACAATATATCCTACCTTTCAGTACTCTTATATTAGGAAAAAAAAAGTTCATCAAATTTTTAAAACCTCTTTAATTAACACTACTACACCATTCAATTATATCGGTTATATTCTTACACATTAACCTAGATTTCAAAAACAAGATTGTATCATATTCTTTGTAAGTAGTTATATATTTATATATATATGTACTCTCTTGAAGCCAAGAGTTATATTATGAATAATTCATATTATATTTTACTTTGTAGAAAAGGAATTAGAAAATCATTTCCTGAGCACAATCCAATGCTTATAACTCTTTTTTCCTGCTTCTCTCAAGTGTTTGATTTAAGACTTCAAATTCACATTGGTAATGTCCGGGGTATCGCCTGGACCCAACAATTAGTTATATTATTAGAACTTATGAAAAATTCAATTGAGTAAATAAATAATATCAAGGAATACATGCATAAAATTTATTAGATCGTCAAATAAAAATGAAGTTTGCGTTAATTTATTATAACCTCAACTTATATATATTAGAATTAACTTGTAAAATATTAAAATAATTTAATGTAAGATTGCAACCATCCAAGACTTAGGCCCTGTTCTTTAGACTTATTATTAGTTCAATTCAATTCAGTTTAGTTCAGTTCAGTTCAGCTCAATGGTGTTGTTATTATTATTATTATTATTATTATTATTATTATTATTATTATTATTATTATTATTATTATTATTATTATTATTATTATTCTTCTTATTATTATTATTATTATTATTATTATTATTATTATTATTATTATTATTATTACTATCATTTATTAGTATTTTATTATTATTATGAATTATTAATATTATTATCATACTAATTATTCTAATTATTATTATTATTATTATTATTATTATTATTAATTATTATTATCATTATTAATTATTATTATTATTATATTATTAGTAATTATTATATTATTAGTTATTAATGTTATTAATATTAATTATTATTATTACTATCAATTATTATTATTATTAGTATTATTATTATAATATTATTATTTAGTGATAATTATTATCATTATAATTATTAATATTAATATTAATATTAATATTAATATTAATATTAATTATTATTATTATTGTTATTGTTATTGTTGTTGTTGTTATTATTATTATTATTATTATTATTATTATTATTATTATTATTATTATTATTTAAGTTCAGTTCAGATTCTCTGAGTCCAAATAAACAGGGTCTTAGTAAGCTGTCTCTAGACTCTAAGCATCTCATTTAATTACCACCTATGAGCCTACTAGCCTAGGTATATGGTCTAAAATATGATCTCCTATGACCATAAGTACGTCTATTGAGCTATAATATGTTTACTTTGTTTTATGGTCGTGGTGACGGGTGAGGTAACACTTAGCTACGTAATAAAGTGGTTTTGAACTCTAAACTTGTAAATAGTAGAACATGGTTAATGTAATAAAACTATAAAAGTAAGTTGTTTTTGGATACATAGTTAGATGGTTATTTTTGTTGGTTTTCAAGGTATTTCATCAGATTTAAGAGGTATATATCCTCTTAAGGACGCGGAATTGGTAGAGTATTTGATGATTGGTTAGAACAAAAAATTACTAGGCTACTTTAAGCTATAAGAAGGAGGCTTTTAGCAAGAAAATATGGTGTTTATTGCTCTTTTGGGTGTTTTTTGGGTGGATACATAAATTCACTCTGCTTACTACTGATGCAGAATGAAGCTATCACTACTACAAAAAGCGTGTTTTCGAGACGCTTTTTAACCCATTTGGCGACGCCAAAAAGCGTCGCTAAATTTACTTGCGACGCTGTCAAAAAGCGTCGCGCCAATTGAGTAGGTAATTCACGACGCCTAAAAGCGTCGCCATTCTCGACGCCTAACTTAGTCCCTAATTGTCTCGTCGCGTAAAAGCGTCTCCATTCGCGATGACTTGCAGCACCTTGTCGCGTCTAAATCTGGACGCTTTTTGGTGTCGTTAAAAGAGAAGTTGGATTCAAATTTTAATATTTGTTTGGCAAAATTTCATGGCTATAAAATGTATTTCGATTTTTGTAGTCCCTTTTACTATTTTTCCGAATTAACAAATATATATATATATATATATATATATATATATATATATATATATATATATATATATATATATATATATATATATATATATGAACACACACATATGTACATTTACTCTAGAATAAAACAAACATTGAAACTTGAAGATATATAAGATAAAAAAATAAAAAAACTTTGATCAATATATTATAAATGTATACTAATATAATTAAAATCCCTACAAATATTGCATATTCACCAAAATCCTAGCCGTTAAGTCTAATAAAAATATCCAAAGTGAAGTAGCCTTGAAAATAAGCTAACTAATAAGATCTAGCGCGCTAGCAAAATAGATGACGATACGATGGTAGCTACTTTGAAGCCATCCGTTCTTGATCTGTTGCACCTTCATTATTTTCGAGTACCTTCAAAAGGAGAAAAAAAAAACAAAAAATATAATCAGTAATGATAATATAAAAGTTTAGAGTTCGTCAAATGATCAAATCGAGAACTATATAATGCGGCTCATATTCTTAAGTAATCTTGCATTCAAATGAACTATATATTGCCTTTTCAAAGTTGGAAATGGAAATTAAAAAAACTATTTCTTCCATAATAATGAAGTTCCTTTTTAAATAAAATTTCAAATTCCTTGAGCTTTACATTCAAGCACAAGTCTGACTTCAACAGTGTCATTCACAAAGTATTGAGCTTTGCAAGGCTTTTGACCTACTGTACAAGCAAACACGAAAGCATTGAAAGATATAATATCTCTTGAAACTGCATTATCTACTAAAGACTCAACCATGTCCTCATTAGATCGGTAGTCACCTATTCCAAAAACTATCATCTTCCCAAACAAGAAACATGCAGTATGCCCAAGAACCATATAGATCCTGTTCTACACAAGTCCAAGAACAGGAAAACAACAATCAAGCATCCAATTTACAAAGCAGAACCCCTGCCACCACTACTAAAACGAAAGCAAGTATAACCAGACAACAATACACTGCAAGAATCTTCCATACTTTCAGCGCTTAGAGACCTACTTCATGAAATCTTATAAGACATATTTTGAGCATTTATCAGCAATTGAACTTCATTGCACAGCTCGTCGATGATGAAATGCAACCAGCCACTATCAGACTCCAACACTAATATTAAAAACTTCCAATCAAAAGAATATTAAGCAGAAATTTCAAGATAATGCTTCCTATATGGTCGAAGGAAAGAGTGAGATATTTCAAATAGATTCACAAAAAGACAACTATCTTCTGCTCCTATTCAGTGACAACTTTCAATTCCACAACACACACCTGGAAGCCCAACTCTAGCATGAAATGAGTAGCAAAGTATTAAACACTAGTTATATAGTAGAGAGAATGAGGGCTGACATTTCTAACATATTATGTTGTATAAGAATTATTATCTGCTCATTGCTTTTCTTGCAACTTCCTACTGAGATTTTGTGAATGAAAGAGGTGGCTTCAAATAGAAATTGCATTAATCGCAAGGCTTCTTTCGAATAAATAAAAAAGAAATAAAAATTGCAGAAAGTTAGAATATTAATCATTAGATACATATTTATCAAGCACAAACTTAGTAATTCAAACACCCATATTATATACTCTGAGTTTGGTTTTTGTAGAGCTGAACCAGACCCCTGTTTCCTTTTGTAGAGTTTAAGTATGTCAACTAATTCTACAAGTATATGGTCAAAATCCCACTCTTAGCACGAGTTTGAATAGTGTGTGGGGAGGGTTGTGAAACCAATGAAGAGGATGACAAAGGAGAAGAGGAAGGAGGTGGGGCTGACTGGTGGACGCAGGGAAAAAAAACACGGTCGCGGTCGCGTTCGCGGGAACGGTCGCGTTGTCGCGGGAACGGCTTGTAACGGGGGAATAGAACGTTTCGCGGCCAACGCGGCGTGAATTTTTTAAAAAAATTCACATTAATACGTTCTAACCTTATTTGCATTGTTTTAGTTATTAAGCATTATTACAACATAATATAACCAAATCTATCAGAATATCATGTTTCATCAACTATATAATTAAATCATCAAATATTTTTGGCCAATGTTTGAAAAGAACGGATGTAACGGGAATAAAAACGTTCTAACGCGGGCGAGTTCGCGTTACGGAACGGACAACGCGGCGAGAAGTATGTGATTTTTATTATGGCGTTCCGTAACGGGATTTCGCGGAACGGCAAATCCAAAATCCGTTACAGAACGGCCGTTCTGTAACGGAACGGGAGAGTTTTAATTCCATGTGGACGTGGCAGGAGGGGGGTCTGGTAGTGTTGGCTGGATGGGGGCGGCCCGGGGGACTGTGGGTTGCTTTGTGTGGATGGTACAGGCTGCCGCACAACAGCGTGTGGGGGCAGCGAGACAGAGAAGTCTCTGCGGGAGTGGCTGTGGGGGAAGGCACCTGCAGCGGGAGGGACTCGCAGCCGATGGCGGGCCGGGCACGGGGGACAGCAGCGTGGTAGTATTTGGTGAGATTTTTGTTTTTCTCAAGGGATTAATGATCGCATCTCACCAATCATTAATCATTTTAATTAGAATTGCAAGGTCAAAGTATCATTGATGAGTACGAGGTTCAAGTCACAAAAATAGGCAACGCAAAACAACAGCACAATAGGAGCATATACACAACACCACAAATGACGGTTCTACAGTAGCTCATTCATAAGGAAGGGGAATTTAGGTAAAGCTTGAAAATAGGAAGGTACCTTTTGGTTTGTCACTTCCAAGACTGCTTGTGCACAATCTAAAAGGTGCATTGAAGCCTCTCCTTTACGAACTTTACCTACTAGTTGAGAAAATTGTCCAACAAGAGTTTTGAGCAGAGAGTTGTTCTCTTGAACTTTGGCTTTGAACAAGCTATTTTCCTTCTTGAGAATGGACACTTCTTCTTTGTTCTCTTGGACTTGGGTGTTCAACAATCTATTTTCCTTCTTTAGAGTGGACAATTCTTCTTTATCATTCTCCATGAACACGGTCGTCTTTCGAACTCTTCCACACCCTTGCTTCTTCAAGACACCATGCACCCCGTAAATGTCTCCCTTTCGAACTCCAAGTCCATAACCTACGGGACGTTCGGGAATCTCTCCACCATACATGGTGTGCTCAAAGGCTTCATCTTCAAGTTCTAAGTCAGACTTGGAAGGGTTTGCTTGCTTCAATGATTCAAACTTGGCATATGCATCATCCTACACAAATATTAAGATATAAAATGTAAGAAGTATTATTTTACAATAAACGAAAGCAAGCTTATTATTTTATTTTAATCTGTACTTATACCATAAATTCTTCTGTGAGTGTGTCTGGTAGAAAGCTTCCATCCTTTCCAATATGAGTTTTTTTCCAAAGAGTTAACAAACTCATTTTTTCTCCATGCTCATCCTCCTAATAATTTTTTAAATGTAAAAACGATCGTAGAAAATTTCTACAAGATTAGTTACATATATATATCCCACAAAGATTTTTCCTAAAAGCTGCTTTTAGTAACCCATCAATATCATCTTGACCTACTCCCTTTGCTTGATCACTAGGGAGCCCTAAGTTGTTACTCACTTGATGACTACAATGAAAAATCCAATTTTTTTAGTTCTTATAAAAACCGTACAATAAAATATGGCCTCCTACTTTTTCCAACTTAATCCATTTATTACATTGCAATTATTACATGGGCATCGAGTTTTTCCTTCTACAAGAGTCTCTTTAGCAAGCTCTAAGAATTTCATGCAACCATTATAATAAGCAGGATGACCTTTTGGTAAATCTATCCAACTAGAATCCATGTCTACAAAAAAAAAAAAACAATAACAAATAAGAACCGTCTTAAGAAGAAAAAAAAATATGAACATATATCTTCAAATAGTTCACATAAAACATGACCTAAACGAACTACACAAAAAACCAACATTGCTCACTCAAGCACACTTTAATTTGAATATGAATTTGAATTTGGATCAGGAAATTATAATATGAATTTGGAGACTCCCTCAAGAACACTATAATTTTATCATCTAATTTCCCGGAAAGTTTGAAATAAGAGTAAGTATATAGAACAATATCAATCAATTGGGGACAGCTTGTCAATTTTTTTCTTTTTTAATAAGCCTTAGTTGAGATATTTCACATCAATTAGAGTGGTTGTAATAGCTCACATCATTTATACAACACCCGCCTACAAGCCTAAAAATTGTCAAATCTCCTATACAGTGTTACCTAATTCGCTATCTAATTCGCCTTTTGAATTCGCCAATTCGCCCAAAATGGGCAAAAAATGAACCAAAACCGACCATAATTCGCTTTTCTCAATTCGCAATTCGCGGGGGAATTAGGGAATTAGGTAACACTGCTCCTATATTTGTCGCCAATAAATACTCATAGTTCTGTATCTAGAATTACAGGAAAAAAGAATTTGCAAACTAGAAAGATCACAAACATGAGGGTGAAGCAAAAACAGGAAAGGAAACAATCAGATCACAAATGATAATAGAATCTTGCTAGTTATGACAAGATGAAGCAAAAGAAAAAGACATTCACTAGTAGAATAATTGCTTATTGCTGCGGTCATTAAGTGGCCTATTGCAGCGGTTTTCGCCGCACAGCAATAAAGGGCGCAGCAATAGGTAATTACCTATTGCTGCGGTTTTTAACCGCAGCAATAGGACAACCTATTGCTGCGGTTCCTACCAAAAACCGCAGCAATAGGTAGTGTCTATAATAAAAAAAATTAATTAAAAAGCCACATATTGCTGTTGTTGTTGGTAAAAACAGCAGCAATAGGTGAGTTTATTGCTGCTGTTTTTACCAACAACAGCAGCAATAGGTTGCTTTTTTAAAAAAAAAAAATTCATGCAATTCTAATGTCATATATATTTCACCTACACAACATTTTCACAAAAAAAAAAAACCATCGAACCTTCACTTCCCTCCATTTTCATTGTGTGACGTAAGACTAACGAAATAATTGAAAAACAATATCATATCTTGATATATATACCTAATAATTAATACAATATCTATGATCAATGAAACAAAACTACAATCAAAAAAAGAAAAACAAAAAGAGTATAAAGAAAATAAGTCTTAAAGAACAAAATTAGTTAAATTTTTTTGGTACAATGACAACAAAAGTTACAGAAGTACATGATAACGATCTTAGCATACGCAAACTTGAAAACTACTCTAATTTATGCACAAGTTCAACTCGTTCTCATAACTGGCACTGTCGAATGCCGATTGTCCTGCCATCCAATAAAGCACCCGAAGCATGGAGGATGATGAAGATCAGGTTCATCATCATCTCAAACCCATCATCAAAACCCAACAAAATCAAAAATAAAAAAGATGATGATGAAGTCGGTCATGATAAAAAATCAAAAATGATTTACACACTAATCCAACCCAACAAAATAAACATAAAAAATTAAGTAAAATAAAAAAAATCAAAACCAACCAAACTGATTGTATCATCATCTCAAACCCATCATCAAAACCCAACAAAATCAAAAATAAAAAAGATGATGATGAAGTCGGTCATGATAAAAAATCAAAAATGATTTACACACTAATCCAACCCAACAAATAAACATAAAAAATTAAGTAAAATAAAAAAAATCAAAACCAACCAAACTGATTGTTCTTGAACCCGCATCACCGATTCTGGTGGTGCGGCGCCGTCGTTGTAACCGAACTCCTCTCTCTCCTTCGATCTACTTTTCTCTCCTTCGAACCCCTTTCTCTCTCTCTCTCCTTCCACCTCGATCTGGTTTTGGATTGCTGAATTTTGATGATCGAATTGTTGCTGAATTTTGATGTTCGAATTGTTCGAATTTTGCTGGAATTATTATGGATTTGAGAGAACCGTCGGCGATGGCGGCGACTAAGAGATTGTCGTGGGATTCGGACCATGCGAGGTCGTAGACACCGTCGGCGGTGTCGAAGAAGGCGAGTTCGGAGATGGTGGAGGGGGTGGTGGGGAGAGGTCGAGGATGTGGAGACGGCCGTTGCCGAGGATGCCAAAGTTTTGGGAAGTGGCGACTGCGAGACGGTGTTCGTAGAATGGGCTGAATTTGGATGTTCGATCTGGTGAAGGAAGAGGGGTTGGATGGTGAGGCAACGAAGAGGGTGAAGTGAGAGAAGGTGAAGTGAGGGTGAGCGTGAACTGCGTTATGAGGGAGAAGTGAAGACTGAGTTATCAGGGAAACGACGCTGACAATTACTAAGAAATAAAAGAACCCTAATGACCTATTGCTGCGGTTTCTTGAAGAAACCGCAGCAATAGATTATAATATTATTAAAACAATAATATTTTAATATATTGCTGCGGTTTCTAACAGAAACCGCAGCAATATCTCTGCACCAAATCTGGAAAAAAAATTCCACTTTTCTCAAAAAAATCCGTTGAAATATATTGCTGCTGTTTTCTGTAGAAAACACAGCAATATGGTTGGTCAAATGGTCAACTATTTGCAAAAAGTTTTCGTTGGAACCATATTGCTGCGGTTTTTTACAAAAACCGCAGCAATATGGTTATTTTATATTTTACCTTTTCTTTTGTCGTGATATATTGTTGCGTATGGGTAAAACCGCAGCAATACCACCGCAGCAATAAGCATTTATTCTACTAGTGATTGTAATTGCAAAAGCTACTAATGCAGAGACAAATTACACTTTTCTACTAGTGACATCAAAGGCAAGTGATAAGACACTTGTAAACAATGATGCCACAGGAACCTTTTCCACATGTAAAATTGAACTTACTATGTTGCTGAATAGTAGGAAAGGTATCTCTCTTATTGTGCAGCACATCATTTTTTAATCTCTCTTCATTTTCAGCTATGTGTTTCACGTTTACTATCTTACCTTGCTTACTAGTTTTGAAGTCTATACATTAAAACATTATGTGGCTAAACGTTTACTATCTTCATTTTTTAATCTTGAAGTCCGCTATACAAGCAGATCTGATGTTAAAATTCTGGTCAGAACATACTATAAGAAGTAAAGAAAAAGTTGAAACTGAACCACTAGAATTTTGGAGCAAATGTATGATTGTCCCTCTTATCTGGGATTGACATATTGCTTAAAGCAATAGGAGGACTAGAAAGTTAAATGAAATGATACTACAAAAGAGACTTTTAGACCATTGGCAAGATCTTTAATTTTCTCTTTGAAGTCTTTTGGGTAACTTCATATTTCTTCCTAACTCATCTTCTTCTACAAAGTCCATCTAAGCTATCTGCATCACTATATAGTCAATAAGATCTTAGTTTTAAAAGGCGCAAGGCGCACCTAGGCGCAAGGCGCAAAGCGCACCGAGGCGCAAGGCGCAAGGCGAAGGCGCACGCATCCCGTAGGCGAGGCGCACCTTTGATGCCAAAATGATTGGAAATCTAATATAGAAGCATTGTAATACTTAAAACTACATAAATATTATATTAAAGACCCATAAAAGGATAATACTATAAATTATAAAAGGATAATATAAGAAATCACTATAATACTATTAGTACTACTATAATAGTATAATACTATAAATTATATAGCATAATACTCAAATGCTATTAGTCACCATGAACTATAATATTATATTCAAATGTAGTAATATAGTGCCTAAACATAATACTAAATCACTATATAAAGTCCTCTCGCCTATTGTACGGTTGTACTACGCCTCAAAAAGAACAAAAAAGATAAAAAAAAACGAAAGACATAAATTAGAAAAACGAAACAGAGAACAAGGAAGACAAAGGAAAAAGTACGAAACAGAGAACTCTCTAGGGTTTGTCGAGCACCGGTGACCACCGGGACGAAGACCGGCGAAGAAATCAGAAAAAAGGTGAGAGAAGAAAGATAGAAATCAGAGAAGAAAGAAGAAACAAGGTATAAATCAGAAAACAAAAGAAGAAGAAAAAAGAAACAGGGAAAAGACGAAGAAGAGAAGAAAAAAGAAACAGAGAAAGACGAAGAAGAGAAGTAAAGAGAGACTTACTTGCGACCACCGGCGACGAAGGCCGCAAGACCGCCGCATCACCGGCGACGATCGGCTAGCTGTGGAGAGCTCTCTAGGGTTTGTCGAGCAGTGTGGGAATTATTTCCCTTTGTAGAGTTCTAGGGTTAGTGGGTTTAACGTTCAAAAACAGAAAAAAAAAAAGGCACGTGGCACTTCACGCGCGCCTCTCTACAAAAGGCGACCGCCTTGTGCGCCTCGCGCCTTTGCAAAGGCGCTCGCCTTTTTGCGCCTTGGCTCGCCTCTCGTTCTCCGCCTCGCCTGAGGTGGAGGATGCGTTTTTGTTGGCGCCTTGGCTCGCCTGACGCCTAGGCGCGCCCAAGGCGCGCTTTTTAAAACTAAGAATAAGATACCTGTATATTAAGGCCTTCTTATTTAAATCACCCTTCAATAATAACATAGTATAATCTGGCTTGTATCTCTATGCCTTTCTAGCAAATCCCCTATCTATTAACATGCTACATTAAACAATTAAATCAAGGTATCAAGTGTGGTATATAGCAGTCACTTGGCCATTATGAATCTACACTGTTGCCTGGCATTGTTGATTCGCAGCATCTTGTTGAAATACTTTGTTAGGTAACTGTGCCTTTTTGCTTTCTGTTCTTTCGAACATTTGATTATTCGCCCCAATAATGCCTCTAAATGGCTCTTACTCTAAGCAGGTTAGGTGGGTCTGGTGCAAGCAGCTACGCCCTTTTGTTTCACAGAAAAGCTATTCGTTGAAAAATTTTCGTTGGGGTCGTAATGCTGTAATATGTACTGTGGTTCTAAATTTCTCATATCAGACCCCTTTCTTTTCCCTTTCAGTCAGTGTGAATGTCAATCCTACAGTCTTCAGTCACCCCACGGTACACACACACACACACATAAATGTGTATGTATAATTACAGCGACACTCTCATAGGATTAAACTGCTTGTGTGATCAGGAGAAGTCAGGATTGACACAACCTTATACTAACTAGGCGATATTTGAGAAGCTGTTTGTAAGGAGGTAGAACAATGACAAGGTAGAGAATCCTGCAAAAGCACTCAGATACATTCCCAGTACAACAACACAATTGACAGTTGAAGCGTTTATAATTTTCAGACATCTAGGAAGACCCATGATCAAGCCAAAGCACACAACACCATAGAAACATTGAAACAAACATATATGCAACGGAAAGCGGAAAGCAGTAAACAACATAATAAGTGATCCTATTAAACAGAATGGTAAAGAAATAAAGCAATAGAGAATATCAAGTGTCAACCCAAGACTGCAAATTTGGAACATGAATATCATCAACTAAAAATCAAGAAACAATAACAATCATTTATAACACAAAAGTAAATAAAAAGCAATAGAGAAAGAGAGAGGTTACCAAAACCCCAATAAGGCAAAGGGACAAGGCGTCCAGCAAGGCGGTAAACTCCTCTCCACAATTTGGTCCGGCTTCGACCTTTTTAAATTGAATTTGATGTGAATTTCCTTGCCGAATTCTGTAAAGCGTGCAGCTACAATGGAAATTTCAAGAAAATTCAATATCAAATAGCATAATTGAATGGAAAATTCGAGAATCCAATTGAATGCTATATAATTGCAGAAATTCGTTGCCAGATTGATCAATCTCGCGAAGTTTCTTGCTAAAAGACTGATAGGAGGTTGAATTCAATGGAAGAATCGAAAAACTAGAAAAAAATAAGAAAATACGACAAGAAGCATACCTTTGCTAGGCGAACGAACTGAAGAGTGAAATTGTGATTGAATTGAAGTGAATTAGGGTTTGATTGATGGGAGATGGAGTGAATCGTGTACTGGGAAGTTAGAGTGAGAGGCGCGGGTTTCGTTTTGTTTTAAGTTGCTCCAAAATATTAGGCGCGATATCCCAATTCCCAGGCCAGTAGGATTATTAAGCTCTTATGAGATGTGTTAAATAACACGAGCATTGCACGTGTCCTGGACAACGCGTAAAAGTGACCTACAAAACGAGCGACGCTTTTAAGCGTCGAGGAAAGGCGGGAATATATAATCTGCCTAACGCCTATACCTAGGCGTCGAGGAAAGAGCGTCTCCAATGTATGGCTTTTGTAGTAGTGTATTTATAATAAAAACTGAAAATTACTATTACTAAAGCAGAGGGTGACTCACCCCTGCTTTTACAAAGAGACTTTTACTTTTCTAAAATTAATGGCTCTGGTTTAAAGAACAACAAAAGCAGAGATAAGGTTTCTGCTTTTTAAAGAAAAGCTATAACTTATTAAATAATGGATGATGACTCATCACCCATTAGTACAGTGTAAAATAGTAGTAGACTTAATCATACGGATCTCGTCCCTGTAGATCTATTTCTGTGTCGCCATCTTCATCACTGGGAAATTGTTCGGCCATTTCTACATCCTCTAATGGTTCTCCATATGGAGGAATGTTTAGCTTGATATTCAATGGTTCCCATATCTTGAAGTATGGTCCTTCTGCTAAGAGATTACTGTTACGCCAGTTTGAGACTTTTGGTGATTTTAGCTACATAAGCCATTTGTATAGTTCTGGCTTATTAACATACTGGAAGTTTTGAGGATTGCTGATGTGGACTATAAATACTGGATTAATGTAATACTGTTGGTAAGCTGGTCGTTGGTGTAGACCTTCAACCTTAGGTAAGGTGCTGATAACTTGGACTATACTAGATCCGGTTGCCATATTAGGCTCTCCTATATGGCAGTACTGTAGGCAATAGGTGAGTCTTTCACCTAGTCCTGCTGGAATGTCATTATTGTTTTTGTAGTAGAGTATGTTGATCATCTCATGGTCTAATAGATCAACAATCTCTGCTCTGCTTAAGTTGATGTCGTAATGTTTGATATTTGCCTTGAAGAGACCGGTATAAACTATTTGTTCTGCATTTACTTCTTGACACATTATTGTCATGATTTCCTGTTGAATTTCTACGCCTTGGATTCTTCTTCCATTAATTGGTTCTCCAAAGTGTAATTCTACTAACTTTTTTTGGAGGCTGATCATGTGTTGTATTACACTATCTTCAACCTTTTGTGCTATGATTTCTACTACGTCTGTTCCACCATCTTTTTCTAGTAGTTGCTGTAGTGTTTCTTGTGTTTTTAGTTTTAGTCTGGGTGTAAGGTAGTGGAAGGGAATATTTTTATGTGGTGTAAATCCTTTTTTAATAAAGGAGGTGGAATATGTGGCTAGCTAAGTTTTAAGGCTACTATTATGCTCTGTTATTTTTGTGAGTTCTTGTCGGAGATGATGTAGTTCTGTTACAAGATTGCAGTTGTGTTTACCAATAAGGTCAATTGTATTGGCCTTATAAGCACACTCTTGTTGTAACTCTATCATTTCTTTCTGAATTTTAAAGAACTGATCATTCATAGCCTTATTAGGGCTTGACTGTAATAACTTTTGTGAGTAAGTTGGAGGGTAAAATCCTCTGCTGTAAGTAGGATATGGAACAGGGGTTCCAGGCTGTGAAGAGGAGGATTTGAATTCTCCTCTTTGTACTGCGTTTAAGGTGGTATCAACGCCTTTATCTGCTACAAAGAAGTTTGGTCCTAATTTTAGTTTAGCAAAATCCATTGCTTCCCCAAAATTATGGAACCCTTTAAACAAGGGGGCTGGAAAACCCTCTATTTGCTGTAACACTTGGTGCCATGTGCGATAGACTCCAGGTCTTCGACCATGTACCACTGAATATAAACTAAAATTCCTTGAAAAAGGTTTTTGTTGTATTTTATTAAAATAATAGGTAAGACAATTTAATGTCAGTACCTTATGCTGTGTAGACTGCATGACCCATAAGTTATCACAGATAACTTGCTGTGTTTTATCTAATGTTTCTCCTTTCAAGGGTTTGAATCCCTTACTTGGTTCAACGCTGTATAATTTATTTTTCCCGAAGGAAAATTCTTCTATCTTTACCTGGTTGCTATATGAGCTAGCGCTGTGTGTAGAACTGCTGGATTTAAGCTTATTAGCTTTATCCATTCTTCTGTATGTATCTGTCAATTATTCGAGACAACACATCAGCTAGATTATTATTTATACCTTTGATGTGTTCAAACACTATCTGATAGCCTTTTCCTGCAATTAGATCTTGAAAGTTAATCCATCGTTTATTATTAACCTTCTTACTATTGCTGTTTTTAATAAATTTAACTATGGCTTCACAATCTGTTCTAACTGTGATTTCTCTATCTAGATGTATTTTAAACTTTTCTAGAGCATTTATGACGGCTTGTATTTCATAATCTATTGAAGACCAATCAGTATTGGGTTTGAAGTTTCCACTTGCATACCCTGCTAATTTTTCTTCTACTTTAGGACTATATTTATTAGGTTTGGTTAGCAATACTGCTCCCCATCCTTCTTTACTACCATCCGTTTCGATAATGAAATAGTCTGTGATTAAAGGTAATTCTAATGGTTTAAGTGTTTTTACCTTTTCTTTGATTTTTAAAACTAGCTGGACATCTTCTTGGTTAAAGTATTTTTATCCATTCTTTGAAGTTTTGCCATATAAAGGTCCTACTAATTTTGATAGGTTTGGGATAAATTTCCTGGCATAATTTAAAAGTCCTAAGAAAGCTTGAAGCTGTTTTTTGTCTTCCATTTTATCTGGGAATTCTAATATCTTTTTAGCAATGTGATCTTTTAATTGAATTTTTCCATTGCCAATTTCTAATCCTAAGAACTGTATCTTTTTCTTAAACAATTCCATTTTGGAATCAGCTATTACAATTCCTTCTTTATCTATAATGCTGAAAACTTCTTCTAAGTGTTTTGTATGTTCCTGTATAGATTTTGAAGCAACTAAAATATCATCAATATAAACAAAGCAAAAATTTAATTTTCCAAAGATGCTATCCATAAATTTCTGGAATATAGCTGGAGCATTTTTTAAACCAAATGAAAGAACTTTCCATTAAAAATGTCCTTCACTGCAAATGAATGTTGTCCATGGTTTAAAACTGTCTGTTAATTTAATCTGGTTATACCCTGATTTTAAATCAAATTTACTAAATATATTTCTATCTTGGATTAAATTGATTAATGTATCCTTATTAGGTATACAGTAACCATCATCTACTAAATTATCATTTAGCCTTTTATAATTATAAACTATGCGAGCTTTCCCTCGCTTAAGTTCACTGTGGTTTTGGACTATGAATGATGCACTCCTGTGAGAACTATTTGATTTTTCAATTAATCCTGCTTTGAGCATTTCATTTATTTATTTTTTAAATTCTTCTTTTTCTTTGGGGGAATAATCTATATTAGCTGTAGTGATAGTTATATCTGGATTTTTAACCTGTTGATTAATAACAGTTTTAACTCTACATTTACTAATGTCATTGGCAATTAAGCCTTTAGTTCTAAGTTTTTGAATTGTAGGATGCATTGGAAGTTTGGTGTATATTACACCCTTTTCTAATTCTCTAAACTCCTCATACTGAAGGAAACTTATTGCTTCTGATTCAGGCTGTAATTGATTTTCTTCTCCTAAAAAATCTAATTCTCTATTTTGTCCACCACGCTTCCGCAGCAACTCTGATTTCTGCTGATAATAACGTGTTGGTATATGGTAAATATTTTTACTGATTGTAATGCTATTCTGAGTAATAGAGATACTACCGTGCTGAGAGATTATAAAATTTAAACCTAACAAGAACTGGGTTATGGAATTATAAGCTGGTGAAATGTTAATTTGAGGTATATCGTATTTTTGGCTATATCCTCCTGCAAAATCTTTAAATTGTATGGCTATGGGCTTAACATTGTATTCTATTAAACATGTTTTCCCATCTGCTAAGATATTGGTGATAATGTCTTTATGTTTTAGTTTGAATTGAGCTGGTACTAGGTTTGTAGTAATCTGGCTCTTAGTGCACCCTGTATCTATTATAGCATAAGTTTCAACTGTGGCTTGGGGATCAAACCATTGTTTGCAGGCTACTTGTAGTCCCTGACTGGTATATAGTGGTGTCTTAATGTAACTAATAGTTTCTTCTTCATTTTGAAGAGACTGCTCTATTTCTGATGCTAAGGGTTGCTTTTCTTCTATTCTTTTAACCCTTCTAATAGATTCTGCTACTTGTTCTTCTATAATTTCTATTCTATTAAGAATATTGGAACTGCTTTCTCCTATTTCAATCGTTCTAGGGACTAGTTCTTCTACTGTTTTTTCTAGGCAATGTCTACAGGCTTCTAAAAAGTAAGTATTACATTGGTATCTTAACTCTATTACTGGAAACCATTGACATAAATGACATGGTTTATCTTCTGTTCCTCTTCTATGAACCCAATGGTGTTCACATTCAGTATTATTCATAATATATTCTATTTCTGTTTCATCTTCTTCTATAAAACTATATATTGAGTCGTCATCTGAGTCAACATCTTTAATATTATCAAATCCTACATTTTCTGCTTCTTCTACTAAGTAAGATCGTTCTTGGTTTTTATACTTCTTTGGACATGTTCTAGCAAAATGTCCTTCTTCTCCACAAATAAAACATTGACAACTTCTGTTTTTTGGTTTACTGAAATGGTGTCCTTTCTGAGGTTTGCCTCTACCTTTCTCAAAATATTTAGATTTCCTAAATTTCTTTTTGTATTTGGGTCTATACCCATAATTCTGTGGTGTGTAAATGGCTCTTCTACAGAATGCATAAGACTGTTTCTTTACTTCTTGGTTTGCCATTTCTTCTGTGCATTTTTCTTTAAGGTATTGGTATGTGAATGCAATTCTAGGTCCTATTCCCAGGTTTTCTATTATTCCATAGCGCTTTATCCAATCGTCATGAATTTGTTTTCCTAAAGTTCCTGGTAATTTTTGGAAATATTTATCTGCTAAGGAATCGTCTAATGCTCTATTTGTTAATGCTATATTACGCATAAAATCTCTAGAGAATTCATTAATGTAGTCGAATTTTGAAATTGACAGTTGTTCTAGATTCCTAATTGATTGGTCTTGTTGAATTACAGTATCTGCTTGTGGTGTTGTACCTATGACTATAATTCTAATTAAGTTTGTGAAATTATTGGGATTATTTCCCATTGCTTTTATGTTGTTTTGCTTATCTGGATGTTTAGTCTTATAGGCCATATACAGGCCATGAGCTGTTTCTCCTAAGAATGTTTCTAAGTAAGCAAATATATCTGTTTCTTCTTTATTGGCTAGTCTTGCCCATTCCTGGATAATTAACTGTTCCCAATCTTGTATAAGGGAGTTGTACTGCTGAGGGGTTACATAATCTAGGTTTAGCAATCTATGGTTATAAGGAATGTTCTTATAAGGTTTTCCAAAGGATTTCAATCCTTCGTTAGCCGGATTGTACTCCCTTGATTGTTTCCATACTGGTCTGTCTGGTGGTCCAGTCATGTATTCATCTGATAGATTATAGACATCACCATATGAACTTTCTCCATTAGCCATAAAGGCTGCTTCTGTTCTATGGATACTATCTGGTCCTAATTTGCCTTCCTGAATTAGATCTATTTTTTCTATATGATATTTTTTTTGTATTTCTTCTTCAGCTTCGGAATAGGTCATTCCTAAATCATTCATTAGCTCTATAGTAATATCATCTAATACTTCTCTGATATTATATATCTGAAAATCCTTTTTAAAGATTTCTTCTCTAGTTTTGGTCTGTATTTGACTAATAAGAACTTCTTGTGTTCTTCTTCTAGCCGGTCTTCATTTATTCTTGTGTAATTTCCTAAATCTGTGAAGTCTTCCTCTCTATCACTTTCATCATAAGTAGGTGGTTCTTCTTCATCAAAAAGTGATATTTCTTTTCTTTTTTCTTCTAATTGTTTTTCTAGTTGATCAATTTCTCTCATCTTTTGACCTTCATCTGTATATAACTTAGCACTAGTGTTTTTATGACAATCTGTAAATAAGATATAGTTAAGTCTTTTACTAATATCTTTTTTTTCTGCCTTTGCTATTTCTATTTTTCTTCTTAATTCTTCTATTTCTTTAGCTATTTCACTAAGTTCGTAATTTGCTAAGCTATATTCTGTATCATTTTCTTCAGTTTCTATATCTAGATCTAGTTTTTCTTCATATTCTCCAAATCTAACTGAAAGTCTTCCTTTATTATCTTTGTACATATAACTACTTTGTGGGACTAAAGGACCATTTTTATGGTTTTGAAATAACTCTAAGAGTTTCCATTCTTCTCCTGCTAAGATTTCCTTATCTATAACTGTTGGTTCAATCATTTTTATCCCTTTGGACATCTTAGTTTTAATAACTTTATCTACTTCTAACTTATATTTTATCGTAGTAGTTTTACTGAGTTTAGCTATAGTTCCTATTGTTACTGATAAGTTATTGCCTTTGTAACCTTCAAAACCCTTGGTTTTAACTATAATACTGAGATTCGAAGTATCGTTAATTGATTTTAAGAGATCTGGTACGCAATAAAATAATCCTCTATTAGATGATAGGTCTACTTCCATTCCTGATAGAATAGCTTTATCTGGGTCTGTCCAACTATTGTCTGCTATTAATAACAAGGCTTTAGTTCCTGTTTCTTTTCTAATTAAGGCTTTAACTTCTAAAATTATCATTCCTATATGAAGATAATTATGCTTTTTTGTTAAGGTTTTGACTGTCTGTGGTGATATAAGTTCTATATTTTCAGATCCACTTATTACGCTGATGGCTTCTTCTCTATATGTTCTAAATATTGTGGTTGATCTGTCGAATATTCCTTGATTATATAAAGTCTTTGGTTCTAACAATTTTACTCTATTATTTCTAAATCTATCTAAGCTTTGCTCTATATCTATTAATTCTTCTAACTGGGATATAGGCTCTTTCTTAGTTAACCACTTGAAAGGACTAAATCTTTTATTAGTGTCTACTTCTTCTGCTGTTTTTGTTATTGTGCTTAAAGATCTGCTTAAAGATCTACTTGTTCCTGGAAAGCTAGTCATTTTGCTGGTTTTGGTATGAAATATTTAAACTCTGTTACCGGTTTAGCCTTTTTAATTATTCCTTCTGGAGAAACGCTAAGATTCTTAAAAGCTTTGATTAAACTTTCTTCGTTTGTAACTGAAGTCTGTCCTTTGACACTTCTAAGTTCGTTTTTTAATTCTATTATTTGCTGCTTTAGATCTAAAATTAATTATGTTAAAATATTAAATCTAATGGTATTATACTTATCCCCTTTTGTTGGTGGATTATACGTTGCAAATTCGTTATCTATAAAATCTAAATATTCTTTTGATTTCTTTTCAGCTGTTAAATAATCTTCCCTATTTTTTCGGGACATTAACCTAACACTAATTCTTTTACCTCTTGAAGCAGAGCTTCAACTTTACTTAATTTATCTGTAGTTTCGTTTAAGATATTTTTAGTCTCTAATTCTATGAGTTTAGGCTTGTTATGTTGTATGTCAAAACTAAGCTGTTTAACCTCTTCCTTAGTAGGAGTTTTTTCTTTTAAGGTCTTAACTTCTTTACTTAATGAACTAATCTATGATTTCAGGAAATCGTTATTATTTTGGACTTCTTTTAGGAGTTTTTTATTATCTATAAAAGCTCTGATTATTTTATCTAAAGATTCGTGATAATTCTGTTTTTCTACGTTATCTGCTAAACTAATCAATAGATCTGTTATGCTATTAAGGTGGGAACTATCACTGTGTAATCTATGATTACACTTACTATCAAATCTACAAAGAAACTTGTATTTGTCTAATGATATAATATGTCTATCTTTGAAATTATAAGCAAGATCTAAGTATGCAATTGTCTTTAAATTTTCTTCAATGATTAAAACACCTTATAGCTTTTTCACTGTTCATTTAAGTTCTTTTTATCAATAAATACTCATAAACATTTTTATGACAAAGGTATAAAATAAAAAACAATACTACCTTGAGACTGCCTACTATTTGCCAGCGACGTACTACACCCTGGTTTCCGTCCTGTGGCCTCGAACAGTCTTTCAGCTAGAATCGTTACTTGCTCTGATACCAGATTTAAGAGGTATATATCCTCTTATATCCTCTTAAGGATGCGGAATTGGTAGAGTATTTGAAGATTGGTTAGAACAAAAAATTACTAGGCTACTTTAAGCTATAACAAGGAGGCTTTTAGCAAGAAAACATGGTGTTTATTGCTCTTTTGGGTGTTTTTTGGGTGGATACATAAATTCACTCTGCTTACTATTGATGCAGAATGAAGCTATTTATAATAAAAACTGAAAATTACTATTACTAAAGCAGAGGGTGACTCACCCCTGCTTTTACAAAGAGACTTTTACTTTTCTAAAATTAATGGCTCTGGTTTAAAGAACAACAAAAGCAGAGATAAGGTTTCTGCTATTTAAAGAAAAGCTATAACTTATTAAATAATGGATGATGACTCATCACCCATTAGTACAGTGTAAAATAGTAGTAGACTTAATCGTACGGATCTCGTCCCTGTAGATCTATTTCTGTGTCGCCATCTTCATCACTGGGAAATTGTTCTGCCATTTCTACATCCTGTAATGGTTCTCCATATGGAGGAATGTTTAGCTTGATATTCAATGGTCCCCATATCTTGAAGTATGGTCCTTCTGCTAAGAGATTACTGTTACACCAGTTTGAGACTTTTGGTGATTTTTGCTGCATAAGCCATTTGTATAGTTCTGGCTTATTAACATACTGGAAGTTTTGAGTATTGCTGATGTGGACTATAAATACTGGATTAATGTAATACTGTTGGTAAGCTGGTCGTTGGTGTAGACCTTCAACCTTAGGTAAGGTGCTGATAACTTGGACTATACTAGATCCAGTTGCCATGTTAGGCTCTCCTATATGGCAGTACTGTAGGTAATAGGTGAGTCTTTCACCTAGTCCTGCTGGAATATCATTATTGTTTTTGTAGTAGAGTATGTTGATCATCCCATGGTCTAATAGATCAACAATCTCTACTCTGCTTAAGTTGGTGTCGTAATGTTTGATATTTGCCTTGAAGAGGCCTGTATAAACTATTTGTTCTGCATTTACTTCTTGACACATTATTGTCATGATTTCCTGTTGAATTTCTACGCCTTGGATTCTTCTTCCATTAATTGGTTCTCCAAAGTGTAATTCTACTAACTTTTTCAGGAGGCTGATCATGTGTTGTATTACACTATCTTCAACCTTTTGTGCTATGATTTCTACTACGTCTGTTCCACCATCTTTTTCTAGTAGTTGCTGTAGTGTTTCTTGTGTTTTTAGTTTTAGTCTGGGTGTAAGGTAGTGGAAGGGAATATTTTTATGTGGTGTAAATCCTTTTTTAATAAAGGAGGTGGAATATGTGGCTAGCTGAGTTTTAAGGCTACTGTTCTGCTCTGTTATTTTTGTGAGTTCTTGTCGGACATGATGTAGTTCTGTTACAAGATTGCAGTTGTGTTTACCAATAAGGTCAATTGTAACACTCTTGTTGTAACTCAATCATTTCTTTCTGAATTTTAAAGAACTGATCATTCATACCCTTATTAGGGCTTGACTGTAATAACTTTTGTGAGTAAGTTGGAGGGTAAAATCCTCTGCTGTAAGTAGGATCTGGAACAGGGGTTCCAGGCTGTGAAGAGGAGGGTTTGAATTCTCCTCTTTGTACTGCGTTTAAGGTGGTATCAACGCCTTTATCTGCTACAAAGAAGTTTGGTCCTAATTTTAGTTTAGCAAAATCCATTGCTTCCCCAAAATTATGGAACCCTTTAAACAAGGGGACTGGAAAACCCTCTATTTGCTGTAACACTTGGTGCCATGTGCGATAGACTCCAGGTGTTCGACCATGTACCACTGAATAGAAACTAAAATTCCTTGAAAGTGGTTTTTGTTGTATTTTATTAAAATAATAGGTAAGACAATTTAATGTCAGTACCTTATGCTGTGTAGACTGCATGACCCATAAGTTATCACAGATAACTTGCTGTGTTTTATCTAATGTTTCTCCTTTCAAGGGTTTGAATCCTTTACTTGGTTCAACGCTGTATAATTTATTTTTCTCGAAGGAAAATTCTTCTATCTTTACCTGGTTGCTATATGAGCTAGCGCTGTGTGTAGAACTGCTGGATTTAAGCTTATTAGCTTTATCCATTCTTCTATATGTATCTGTCAATTATTCGAGACAACACATCAGCTAGATTATTATTTATACCTTTGATGTGTTCAAACACTATCTGATAGCCTTTTCCTGCAATTAGATCTTGAAAGTTAATCCATCGTTTATTATTAACCTTCTTACTATTGCTGTTTTTAATAAATTTAACTATGGCTTCACAATCTGTTCTAACTGTGATTTCTCTATCTAGATGTATTTTAAACTTTTCTAGAGCATTTATGACGGCCTGTATTTCATAATCTATTGAAGACCAATTAGTACTGGGTTTGAAGTGTCCACTTGCATACCCTGCTAATTTTTCTTCTACTTTAGGACTATATTTATTAGGTTTGGTTAGCAATATTGCTCCCCATCCTTCTTTACTACCATCCGTTTCGATAATGAGATAGTCTGTGATTAAGGGTAATTCTAATGGTTTAAGTGTTTTTACCTTTTCTTTGATTTTAAAAACTAGCTGGACATCTTCTTGGTTAAAGTATTTTTGTCCATTCTTTGAAGTTTTGCCATATAAAGCCTTTAGTTCTAAGTTTTTGAATTGTAGGATACATTGGAAGTTTGGTGTATATTACACCCTTTTCTAATTCTCTAAACTCCTCATACTGAAGGAAAATTATTGCTTCTGATTCAGGCTGTAATTGATTTTCTTCTCCTAAAAAATCTAATTCTCTATTTTGTCCACCACGTTTCCACAGCAACTCTGATTTCTGCTGATAATAACGTGTTGGTATATGGTAAATATTTTTACTGATTGTAATGCTATTCTGAGTAATAGAGATACTACCGTGCTGAGAGATTATAAAAGTTAAACCTAACAAGAACTGGGTTCTGGAATTATAAGCTGGTGAAATGTTAATTTGAGGTATATCGTATTTTTTGGCTATATCCTCCTGCAAAATCTTTAAATTGTATGGCTATGGGCTTAACATTGTATTCTATTAAACATGTTTTCCCATCTGCTAAGATATTGGTGATAATGTCTTTATGTTTTAGTTTGAATTGAGCTGGTACTAGGTTTGTAGTAATCTGGCTCTTAGTGCACCCTGTATCTATTATAGCATAAGTTTCAACTGTGGCTTGGGGATCAAACCATAGTTTGCGGGGCTACTTGTAGTCCTTGAGCGGTATATAGTGGTGTCTTAATGTAACCAATAGTTTCTTCTTCATTTTGAAGAGACTCGCTCTATTTCTGATGCTAAGGGTTGCTTTTCTTCTATTCTTTTAACCCTTCTAATAGTTTCTGCTACTTGTTCTTCTATAATTTCTATTCTATTAAGAATATTGGAACTGCTTTCTCCTATTTCAATCGTTCTAGGGACTAGTTCTTCTATTGGTTTTTCTAGGCAATGTCTACAGGCTTCTAAAAAGCAAGTATTACATTGGTATCTTACCTCTATTGCTGGAAACCATTGACATAAATGACATGGTTTATCTTCTGTTCCTCTTCTATGAACCCAATGGTGTTCACATTCTGTATTAGTCATAATATATTCTATTTCTGTTTCATCTTCTTCTATAACTATATACCGAGTCGTCATCTCGAGTCGGCATCTTTAATATTATCAAATCCTACCTTTTCTCGCTTCTTCTACTAAGTAAGATCGTTCTTGGTTTTTATACTTCTTTGGACATGTTCTAGCAAAATGTCCTTCTTCTCCACAAATAAAACATTGACAACTTCTATTTTATGGTTTACTGAAATGGTGTCCTTTCTGAGGTTTGCCTCTACCTTTCTCAAAATATTTAGATTTCCTAAATTTCTTTTGGTATTTGGGTCTGTACCCATAATTCTGTGGTGTGTAAATGGCTCTTCTACAGAATGCATAAGACTGTTTCTTTACTTCTTGGTTTGCCATTTCTTTCGTGCATTTTTCTTTAAGGTATTGGTATGTGAATGCAATTCTAGGTCCTATTCCTAGGTTTTCTATTATTCCATAGCGCTTTATCCAATCGTCATGAATTTGTTTTCCTAAAGTTCCCGGTAATTTTTGGAAATATTTATCTCGCTAAGGAATCGTCTAATGCTCTATTTGTTAATGTTATATTACGCATAAAATCTCTAGAGAATTCATTAATGTAGTCGAATTTTGAAATTGATAAATTGTTCTAGATTCCTAATTGCTTGGTCTTGTTGAATTACATTATCTGCTTGTGGTGTTGTACCTATGACTATAATTCTAATTAAGTTTGTGAAATTATTGGGATTATTTCCCATTGCTTTTATGTTGTTTAGCTTATCCGGATGTTTAGTCTTATAGGCCATATACGGGCCATGAGTCATTTCTCCTAAGAATGTTTCTAAGTAAGCAAACATATCTCGTTTCTTCTTTATTGGCTAGTCTTGCCCAATCCTGGATAACTAACTGTTCCCAATCTTGTATAAGGGAGTTGTACTGCTGAGGGGTTACATAATCTAGGTTTAGCAATCTATGGTTATAAGGAATGTTCTTACAAGGTTTTCCAAAGGATTTTAATCCTTCGTTAGCCGGATTGTACTCCCTTGATTGTTTCCATCTTGGTGCCTGCGGTGGTCCAGTCATGTATTCATCCGATGGATTATAAACATCACCATATGAACTTTCTCCATTAGCCATAAAGGCATTCGTTCGAGTGGATACTATCTCGGTCCTAATTTGCCTTCCTAGATTCGATCTATTTTTTCTATATGATAATTTTTTTGTATTTCTTCTTCAGCTTCGGAATAGGTCATTCCTAAATCATTCATTAACTCTATAGTAATATCATCTAATACTTCTCTGATATTATATATCTGAAAATCCTTTTTAAAGATTTCTTCTCTAGTTTTGGTCTGTATTTGACTAATAAGAACTTCTTGTTCTTCTTCTAGCTGGTCTTCATTTATTCTTGTGTAATTTCCTAAATCTGTGAAGTCTTCCTCTGTATCACTTTCATCATAGTAGGTGGTTCTTCTTCATTTAAAAGTGATATTTCTTTTCTTTTTCCTTCTAATTGTTTTTCTAGTTGATCAATTTCTCTCATCTTTTGACCTTCTTCTATATATAACTTAGCACTAGTGTATTTATGACAATCTGTAAATAAGATACAGTTAAGGCCCTGTTCTTTTGAACTTATTTTGGCTGAACTGAACTGAACTTATTTTATTTTTGCTGAACTGAACTTATTTTTAATTATTTTTGCTGAACTGAACTTATTTTTGCTGAACTGAACTTATTTTTACTTATTTTTGCTGAACTGAACTTATTTTTGCTGAACTGAACTTATTTTTGCTAAAGAAAAATAAATAATAAATAATAATAATAAATAATAAATAATAAATAATAAATAATAAATAATAATAATAATAAATAATAAATAATAAATAATAAATAATAAATAATAAATAATAATAATAATAATAATAATAATAAATAATAAATAATAAATAATAAATAATAATAAATAATAAATAATAATAATAACAAATAATAATAATAATAATAATAATAATAATAATAAATAATAAATAATAAATAATATTAATAATAAATAATAAATAATAATAATAATAATAATAAATAATAAATAATAAATAATAAATAATAAATAATAATAATAATAATAATAATAAATAAATAATAAATAATAAATAATAAATAATAAATAATAAATAATAAATAATAAATAATAATAATAACAAATAATAATAATAAAAATAATAAAAATAATAATAAATAATATTAATAATAAATAATAATAAATAATAATAATAATAAAATAATAATAAATAATAAACTTATTTTTGCTGAACTGAACTTATTTTTGCTGAACTGAACTTATTTTTACTTATTTTTGCTGAACTGAACTTATTTTTGCTGAACTGAACTTATTTTTACTTATTTTTGCTGAAAATAAGTCCAAAAGAACAGGGCCTAAGTCTTTTACTAATATCTTTTTTTTCTACCTTTGCTATTTCTATTTTTCTTCTTAATTCTGCTAATTCTTTAGCTATTTCACTAAGTTTGTAATTTGCTAAGCTATATTCTGTATCATTTTCTTCAGTTTCTATATCTAGATCTAGTTTTTCTTCATATTCTCCAAATCTAACTGAAAGTCTTCCTTTATTATCTTTGTACATATAACTACTTTGTGGGACTAAAGGACCATTTTTATGGTTTTGAAATAACTCTGAGAGTTTCCATTCTTCTCCTGCAAAGATTTCCTTATCTATAACTGTTGGTTATATAATTTTTATCCCTTTGGACATCATAGTTTTAATAACTTTATCTACTTCTAACTTATAGTTTGTCGTAGTAGTTTTACTGAGTTTAGCTATAGTTCCTATTGTTACTGATAAGTTATTGCCTTTGTAACCTTCAAAATCCTTGGTTTTAACTATAATACTGAGATTCGAAGTATCGTTAATTGATTTTAAGAGATCTGGTATGCAGTAAAATAATCCTCTATTAGATGATAGGTCTACTTCCATTCCTGATAGAATAGCTTTATCTGGGTCTGTCCAACTATTGTCTGCTATTAATAACAAGGCTTTAGTTCCTGTTTCTTTTCTAATTAAGGCTTTAACTCCTATAATTATCATTCCTATATGAAGATAATTATGCTTTTTTGTTAAGGTTTTGACTGTCTGTGGTGATATAAGTTCTATATTTTCAGATCCACTTATTACGCTGATGGCTTCTTCTCTATATGTTCTAAATATTGTGGTTGATCTGTCGAATATTCCTTGATTATATAAAGTCTTTGGTTCTAACAATTTTACTCTATTATTTCTAAATCTATCTAAGCTTTGCTCTATATCTATGTATTCTTCTAACTGGGATATAGGCTCTTTCTTAGTTAACCACTTGAAAGGACTAAATCTTTTATTAGTGTCTACTTCTTCTGCTGTTTTTGCTATTGTGCTTAAAGATCAACTTGTTCCTGGAAAGCTAGTCATTTTGCTGGTTTTGGTATAAAATATTTAAACTCTGTTACCGGTTTAGCCTTTTTAATTATTCCTTCTGGAGAAACGCTAAGATTCTTAAAAGCTTTGATTAAACTTTCTTCGTTTGTAACTGAAGTCTGTCCTTTGACACTTCTAAGTTCGTTTTTTAATTCTATTATTTACTGCTTTAGATCTAAAATTAATTCTGTTAAAATATTAAATCTAATGGTATTATACTTATCCCCTTTTGTTGGTGGATTATATGTTGCAAATTCGTTATCTATAAAATCTAAATATTCTTTTGATTTCTTTTCAGCTGTTAAATAATCTTCCCTATTTTTTCGGGACATTAACCTAACACTAATTCTTTTACCTCTTGAAGCAGAGCTTCAACTTTACTTAATTTATCTGTAGTTTCGTTTAAGATCTTTTTAGTCTCTAATTCTATGAGTTTAGGCTTGTTATGTTGTATGTCAAAACTAAGCTGTTTAACCTCTTCCTTAGTAGGAGTTTTTTCTTTTAAGGTCTTAACTTCTTTACTTAATGAACTAATCTATGATTTCAGGAAATCGTTATTATTTTGGACTTCTTTTAGGAGTTTTTTATTATCTATAAAAGCTCTGATTATTTTATCTAAAGATTCGTGATAATTCTGTTTTTCTAGGTTATTTGCTAAACTAATTAATAGACCTGTTATGCAATTAAGGTGGGAACTATTACTGTGTAAGCTATGATTACACTTACTATCAAATCTACAAAGAAACTTGTATTTGTCTAATGATATAATATGTCTATCTTTGAAATTATAAGCAAGATCTAAGTATGCAATTGTCTTTAAATTTTCTTCAATGATTAAAACACCTTATAGCTTTTTCACTGTTCATTTAAGTTCTTTTTATCAATAAATACTCATAAACATTTTTATGACAAAGGTATAAAATTAAATAACAATACTACCTTGAGACTGCCTACTATTTGCCAGCGACGTACTACACCCTGGTTTCCGTCCTGTGGCCTCGAAGTCTTTCAGCTAGAATCGTTACTTGCTCTAATGATACCAGATTTAAGAGGTATATATCCTCTTATATCCTCTTAAGGATGAGGAATTGGTAGAGTATTTGAAGATTGGTTAGAACAAAAAATTACTAGGCTACTTTAAGCTATAAGAAGGAGGCTTTTAACAAGAAAACATGGTGTTTATTGCTCTTTTGGGTGTTTTTTGGGTGGATACTCTACCAATCTGGTAGAGTATTTGAAGATTGGTTAGAACAAAAAACACCCAAAAGAGCAATAAACACCATGTTTTCTTGCTAAAAGCCTCCTTCTTATAGCTTAAAGTAGCCTAGTAATTTTTTGTTCTAACCAATCTTCAAATACTCTACCAATTCCGCATCCTTAAGAGGATATAAGAGGATATATACCTCTTAAATCTGGTATCATCAGAGCAAGTAACGATTCTAGCTGAAAGACTTCGAGGCCACAGGACGGAAACCAGGGTGTAGTACGTCGCTGGCAAATAGTAGGCAGTCTCAAGGTAGTATTGTTACTTAATTTTATACCTTTGTCATAAAAATGTTTATGAGTATTTATTGATAAAAAGAACTTAAATGAACAGTGAAAAAGCTATAAGGTGTTTTAATCATTGAAGAAAATTTAAAGACAATTGCATACTTAGAAATCAGAGTTGCTGCGGAAGCGTGGTGGACAAAATAGAGAATTAGATTTTTTAGGAGAAGAAAATCAATTACAGCCTGAATCAGAAGCAATAAGTTTCCTTCAGTATGAGGAGTTTAGAGAATTAGAAAAGGGTGTAATATACACCAAACTTCCAATGTATCCTACAATTCAAAAACTTAGAACTAAAGGCTTAATTGCCAATGACATTAGTAAATGTAGAGTTAAAACTGTTATTAATCAACAGGTTAAAAATCCAGATATAACTATCACTACAGCTAATATAGATTATTCCCCCAAAGAAAAAGAAGAATTTAAAAAACAAATAAATGAAATGCTCAAAGCAGGATTAATTGAAAAATCAAATAGTCCTCATAGGAGTGCAGCATTCATAGTCCAAAACCACAGTGAACTTAAGCGAGGGAAAGCTCGCATAGTTTATAATTATAAAAGGCTAAATGATAATTTAGTAGATGATGGTTATTGTATACCTAATAAGGATACATTAATCAATTTAATCCAAGATAGAAATATATTTAGTAAATTTGATTTAAAATCAGGGTATAACCAGATTAAATTAACAGACAGTTTTAAACCATGAACAGCATTCATTTATAGTGAAGGACATTTTTAATGGAAAGTTCTTTCATTTGGTTTAAAAAATGCTCCAGCTATATTCCAGAAATTTATGGATAGCATCTTTGGAAAATTAAATTTTTGCTTTGTTTATATTGATGATATTTTAGTTGCTTCAAAATCTATACAGGAACATACAAAACACTTAGAAGAAGTTTTCAGCATTATAGATAAAGAAGGAATTGTAATAGCTGATTCCAAAATGGAATTGTTTAAGAAAAAGATACAGTTCTTAGGATTAGAAATTGGCAATGGAAAAATTCAATTACAAGATCACATTGCTAAAAAGATATTAGAATTCCAAGATAAAATGGAAGACAAAAAACAGCTTCAAGCTTTCTTAGGACTTTTAAATTATGCCAGGAAATTTATCCCAAACCTATCAAAATTAGTAGGACCTTTATATGGCAAAACTTCAAAGAATGGACAAAAATACTTTAACCAAGAAGATGTCTAGCTAGTTTTAAAAATCAAAGAAAAGGTAAAAACACTTAAACCATTAGAATTACCCTTAATCACAAACTATCTCATTATCGAAACGGATGGTAGTAAAGAAGGATGGGGAGCAGTATTGCTAACCAAACCTAATAAATATAGTCCAAAAGTAGAAGAAAAATTAGCAGGGTATGCAAGTGGAAACTTCAAACCCAGTACTAATTGGTCTTCAATAGATTATGAAATACAAGCCGTCATAAATTCTCTAGAAAAGTTTAAAATACATCTAGATAGAAAAATCACAGTTAGAACAGATTGTGAAGCCATAGTTAAATTTATTAAAAACAGCAATAGTAAGAAGGTTAATAATAAACGATGGATTAACTTTCAAGATCTAATTGCAGGAAAAGGCTATCAGATAGCGTTTGAACACATCAAAGGTATATAGAATAATCTAGCTGATGTATTGTCTCGAATAATTGACAGATACATACAGAAGAATGGATAAAGCTAATAAGCTTAAATCCAGCAGTTCTACACACAGCGCTAGCTCATATAGCAACCAGACAAAGATAAATTATACAGCGTTGAACCAAGTAAAGGATTCAAACCCTTGAAAGGAGAAACATTAGATAAAACACAGCAAGTTATCTGTGATAACTTATGGGTCATGCAGTCTACACGGCATAAGGTACTGACATTAAATTGTCTTACCTGTTATTTTAATAAAATACAACAAAAACCTCTTTCAAGGAATTTTAGTTTCTATTCAGTGGTACATGGTCGAAGACCTGGAGTCTATCGCACATGGCACCAAGTGTTACAGCAAATAGAGGGTTTTCCAGCCCCCTTGTTTAAAGGGTTCCATAATTTTGGGGAAGCAATGGATTTTGTAAAACTAAAATTAGGACCAAACTTCTTTGTAGCAGATAAAGGCGTTGATACCACCTTAAACGTAATACAAAGAGGAGAATTCAAACCCTCCTCTTCACAGCCTGGAACCCCTATTCCAGATCCTACTTACAGCTGAGGATTTTACCCTCCAACTTACTCACAAAAAGTTATTACAGTCAAGCCCTAATAAGGCTATGAATGATCAGTTCTTTAAAATTCAGAAAGAAATGATAGAGTTACAACAAGAGTGTGCTTATAAGGCCAATACAATTGACCTTATTGGTAAACACAACTGCAATCTTGTAACAGAACTACATCATCTCCGACAAGAACTCACAAAAATAACAGAGCAGAATAGTAGCCTTAAAACTCAGCTAGCCACATATTCCACCTCCTTTATTAAAAAAGGATTTACACCACATAAAAATATTCCCTTCCACTACCTTACACCCAGACTAAAGCTAAAAACACAAGAAACACTACAAAGAACTACTAGAAAAAGATGGTGGAACAGACGTAGTAGAAATCATAGCACAAAAGGTTGAAGATAGTGTAATACAACACATGATCAGCCTCCAAAAAAAGTTAGTAGAATTACACTTTGGAGAACCAATTAATGGAAGAATAATCCAAGGCGTAGAAATTCAACAGGAAATCATGACAATAATGTGTCAAGAAGTAAATGCAGAACAAATAGTTTATACAGGTCTCTTCAAGGCAAATATCAAACATTACGACACCAACTTAAGCAGAGCAGAGATTGTTGATCTATTAGACCATGGGATGATCAACATACTCTACTACAAAAACAATAATGACATTCCAGCAGGACTAGGTGAAAGACTCACCTATTGCCTACAGTACTGCCATATAGGAGAGCCTAATATGGCAACCGGATCTAGTATAGTCCAAGTTATCAGCACCTTACCTAAGGTTGAAGGTCTACACCAACGACCAGCTTACCAACAGTATTACATTAATCCAGTATTTATAGTCCACATCAGTAATCCTCAAAACTTCCAGTATGTTAATAAGCCAGAACTATACAAATGGCTTATGTAGCAAAAATCACCAAAAGTCTCAAACTGGCGTAACAGTAATCTCTTAGCTGAAGGACCATACTTCAAGATATGGGAACCATTGAATATCAAGCTAAACATTCCTCCATATGGAGAACCATTAGAGGATGTAGAAATGGCCGAACAATTTCCCAGTGATGAAGATGGCGACACAGAAATAGATCTCCAGGGACGAGATCCGTACGATTAAGTCTACTACTATTTTACACTGTACTAATGGGTGATGAGTCATCATCCATTATTTAATAAGTTATAGCTTTTCTTTAAAAAGCGGAAACATTATCTCTGCTTTTGTTGTTCTTTAAACCAGAGCCATTACTTTTAGAAAAGTAAAAGTCTCTTTGTAAAAGCAGGGGTGAGTCACCCTCTGCTTTAGTAATAGTAATTTTCAGTTTTTATTATAAATAGCTTAATTCTGCATCAGTAGTAAGCAGAGTGAATTTATGTATCCACCCAAAAAACACCCAAAAGAGCAATAAACACCATGTTTTCTTGCTAAAAGCCTCCTTATAGCTTAAAGTAGCCTAGTAATTGTTTGTTCTAACCAATCTTCAAATACTCTACCAATTCCGCATCCTTAAGAGGATATATACCTCTTAAAAGTATTTTGCACGAGTCCTCTTGCCCAGTTTTTTCGACGTATCTAAGTGTTTGCCTAACCTGGACATGAGGGGTCGGGTTGTTACATCACATTAAATCCAAAATAATTCTAAAGGCTACATATGCCCATTCTTAAACTCATTTGCTAAATACCGCCATTTTTTTTCCTACTAACGCCATATATACATGTATAAATACGTATACATGTATATCACTATTGAGATACTCTCCCTCTCTTTCACTCTCCTACTCTCCCACTCTCTTCACTCTCCTAACTCCGGTGAGGCAAAGTTGGGCTCCGGTGAGGCGCAATTTTCTCCGGCGACAAAGTTGGGCTCCGGTGAGGCGCAATTACTGCGGCGACAAAGTTGGACCCTCTCTCCGGTGACACGTGGATGAAGGAAAAGACGGCATTTGTCCGGCCAACATAACTCCGGCAACAAGAACTCCGGCAACACCTCGGCTAACAACGAACTCCGGCGTAAGGTTAGTGTACAAATTCTTAAAATATATGCAGGCGCCTATTTTAGGCGGTTCCACCACTGGTGGGGCGCCTAATTTAGGTGCCTTCACCTGAGTTGGGCGCCTAAATTAGGCGCTTGCACCGCAGGTTGGGCGTCAAATTTAAACGCCCCACCTGTGGTGCAAGCGCCTAATTTAGGCGCCCAACCTGTGGTGAAGGCACCTAAATTAGGCGCCCCACCAATGGTGAAGGCACCTAAATTAGGCGCCCCACCAATGGTGAAGGCACCTAAATTAGGCGCCTGACCATCTGGTGAATCGCCTAATTTAGGCGCTCGACCCGGCTTTTAACGGCAAAAAAAAACTTACATTGTTTGCCATGAAGCCGGAGTTTATTTTTCTTCTTGGTCAATGCCGGTCAAAGTTGGTCAATGCCGGTCAAAGTTGGTCAATGCCGGTAAACACCGTGGTCAACGCCGGAAATAATGAGAGAGAATGAAAGTGAATAAAGAAATTAAGATGGTGGGGTTGTGTGGAAATAAGAAACACATGTGAGTTTAAATAAACAAAGGGAAAGAGGAAAGGAATACAACCCATGTATTTTTGTACAAAAATACATGGCGTTAGTAGGAAAAAAAAATGGCGGTATTTAGCAAAACTCTTCTTAAATGGCATCCTATGATGCAACCTATGGGGTTTGTTTCCCTGGCCCCAATAATGTCTCGAAAAGTATATTCGTCAAAAAAATTTGGTTATTTTGTGGCCATTTTCATATTCCTTCAATATCTTATTTGGTACCTTCTCGAGGGTTTTGAGATATTAGGAACGAACCGAGTGGTTACGAGTTGTGGCCCTCTACGTTGTGTTAAAATGTCTGGCCTCTTATGACCCCATCTGCATCTCATGTGGACGATGTGGTTTGTTGCCCGAGCCTCAGGTATGTCCGGAATGAGATAGTAAATGAATAAGTGATAAAAGATTGACCCAAACAGGTTAAGAGCTGCCTTAAGTATTATTACTTCCTCCGTTTCTTTTTACTGGCAACCGTTTGACTTTCACGCTTGTCAATACATAACTTCAACCATTAATATCTTTAATTACCAATAATTAAAAATTATGAAAAGTAGATATTCAAAAAAGAGTTAGTCTTGCGTGGACCTATTATTGTGGACCAAAGTCACTTATTTAACATAGTAACCCTTTTTTTCAATATAGTAACCTTTTAAATTCTTGAGTTATACTATACAGTTAATATCGACCATAGTGACTGTTTTTTTAAATATAGTCACTCTTTCTCACATTAGTTTATCATGATGAAATTTTTACTTTGTGACATATTAACCTTTTTTTTTCACATAGTCAAACTTCACGATCTATATCTACTCATCTTTTAATCTATTTTTTTTATATAGTGACCTTTTTTTTTCATAAATCACATGAATTAACATTAGGTACACACTAAATTAGTGTGGATCAAGTCCATATAAGTTTTTTACTTCGAAAAATATACATTAAGACCCATCTAACAAGATCCCATATGAATATGTTTTTCCTTAACTGTAAATCACCAAAGATAAACTAAGTAGAGTTGGTGAATAGTGTAAAACTCAAACCGTTGCAAGTAAAAAAAAACGAAGGAGGTACTTTTTTACCTTGACCGCCGAATATCAAGGACATACAAAATAAGAAGAGAAAAAGCTAAAAAAAAAGTAAGTGAAGACTATTGGTATGTCTTTCTTTCATAGGGTGTGTTATTCTTTTCACCTGAACTTATCTGACCTGAACTTATTAGACCTGATTGACCCTTATTGAAACTTATTCATGAGTGTTGTATTAGACCTGATCAGAACTTATTGGACCTGAAACTTATTTTTTTAAGGTGAAGAGAACACACTCTTTAGTATGAATACCCCCACGTGCAAATGAATCTAGCGTTTATCCATAAAAGCCTCCTACAGACTTCTGCTCTACTACATGTAGAAAGTAATACTCCCTCCGTTTTTTTTTGAGGTAACATATTGACTTTGGGCACTATTCATCCAATACACTTTGACCATTAATTGTTGTTTATACATAAGAAAAAATGTAGTCATGTGGGTTCTTGTTTGATTCGTCATGGTATACACTTTCCAAATATATATTTTTTATAATTTTTACTTTTATACAATTAGAGATATTATCGGTCAAAGTTGTGTCTCGATAAATGTGAAAAGTCCAATGTTACATCTAAAAAAACGGAGGGAGTACTATATCTGATTATATATAAGTTGAGAGTAGTAACTATGAAGCTACTAGTTGTCCACTATACCATTTAGGAATTTATTAATCTAATACTTTCTAACATAACATACAAAATAAAAGTTTAGCGTGTTACTAACCTTCGATTGTAATATTAATGAAACTAAAGATTCACAGAAATTTATTGGTTTTCAACGGAAGAGAAAAGTACCAAGTCTCAAGTAAATTTCGAGGACAAAGTATATAGTAGAACACTAGAACTATAGGAGTATACACTACAAAATGATTGATTAGTCAAACTTAGTAACTTACTAGCCTGCTCTGTATCTACCAAAGGGAAAAGAGAGACCTTGCGCTCAATCAACTTCTTACCATATACTAATACTACTGCATTGTTTCGTCATTTGGTGGCCATTGCACCAACCAGTGGATGGTCCTTTATTTGATTTTTCGAAAAGATCCTGTAGGTACTGGTAAGAGAATTATGCTTTTGAGAGAACATACAATGAACCCAAAAATTAGCATGCTATGTAAAATGCATTAGTTTAGGGGAGATAATACTCTCTATTGTTATTAGTTTGTTTCACTATGATCTTTATATTTGCTGTCGCACAACTTTGGCTTTATTATTTTTATTAAATATCTATAAATGTTACAAAAACTACTACTATCTTCGTTTCCTAAAGATCTTCCTACTTTCATTTTTCAGCACGGCAATGCAAAACTTTGAGCACTAATATTTCTAGTTATGTATTTGTAAAAAGTGTAAGAATTACAAAAAGTAGATATTTGTCAACGGCGCTGGAGGTGCTGACTGTGGTGGTACTTGTGGCAGCCGTTTCAGCCATTAGTGGAGGAGAGTACATAGGTGCGTGGTTGTTGATGGTGGCTCTAAGGAACTGAGAGAGGGGAGGAGAGAGAGAGGCGGAGGATATTGTGCTCAAATGTAGAATCTGGGTCAAATATGAAGGGATTAGCATATTGTGGTTCGCTTTTAATAAGAGTTAAAACTAGGGATTTTAGTTGGAATGATTTTTCCTTGCTTTGTTATTCAAATACCGCAGCCTATATCTCTATTATATAAGTTTTAAGGGGAGCTATGGTGTCCCTCTTGAAAAAAGACTTTTTAACCCTTCATCCAATAAAAATACTTACCTATTAAGATTTTGAAATTTTCCTCAATCATAGTCCTTCCTAATTTAAAATATGTATATCAAAAGAAGTTCAAAATAGCTAAAATAAACTTTCATAAAAATATGTGTAGTGAAAGAAAAAATTTATGATTGAAGAACAAATTAAAATAACTAAAGCAGTTTTCAAATCAATTAAAAATCAAAGACAAAAATTTTAATTTTACCTAAACTTTGAAATGCAATAACAATACCAACATCCATTAACAAGTAATAAAAATACCAAGAAAACAACTTATTCATCAAGTAATTTTTATATTTTTTATTTACACCAAATGATATTCAATTAGAACTAACGATGATTGTAAATTACATTCTTCAAAATTACACTTAAATGAAATTTAATGATAACCGCCAAAATAATCCACGCACGCATCGCGTGCAAAGAAGACTAGTAACATCCTATGACAAGAGTTCTAAAGTCAATGATATACATAGTTTAGGAAATATACAATGATAAGGAAATAATCCTTGATTGCCTATAATTAAAGATAACAAAATATCCTAACAGCTTTGGTGTTAAGGTTGTTGATTGAGTCCGGATCCTCTAGAGTTTTAATGAGAAAAGGGAACATGTAGGGGGTGGATTTTGATGAGAAAAAATAGGGGGGATTTTAGAAAGATAATATATGAGCCATTGATTTTTATTCAATGGTTGATATTCTTCAAACTCTACCTTGTAGAGTTATTTTAGAACTCTAGAGGATCCATACACGTTGTTGATTAGCATATTGTGCTATGTAGAATCTGGGTCAAATATGAAGGGATTAGAATGATATCAACATGTATTTGTGTGACAGAGATGCCCTCTATGTATTTTGAACTTTTAATCCACTTTCAACTATTTCATAATTTTAAACTTTCATACTTAACTGAAGAATAGTCACCACTCACCATAGTAATTAGAAGCTTTCATATACATAAAAGAAAAAAACAAGCTGAGTAGGTATTGCTTGTCATGTTATTCAAAGCGAAAAGCTTTCATTTACGTCGGCTAAAATTAAGAATTTTTCTATAGCATAACTCATTTTTATCAACAAGGCAATTCGAATGGGTATTCATAACATAAACAATGTGTTCTTAATATAAATATTAAATTTAACTAAAATTTAAACATGTTGATCATAGTATAAACATTAAATTTAACTAAAATTTATCTATTATAAAAAGATTGTAATGCATTGTGTTAATAATATAAACATTGATTTTAACCATAAAAATTTATCTTCTACAATCTCTACAGCTACTTTTACCAAACACATATATTTTAAACTACTACTTTCACAGCTAAAAACTGACAGCTACTAGCATACAGCTAACAGCTACTCCAACAACTACTTTTGTCGAACAAGCCGCTTAGGGATGCATATATAACTTATAAGAAGTTAAAAATGAAAATATTAAGCAAATAAAAAGCATTAATTATATCAATTGACGCGTGATTGTATCATAAATTTCTCAAATGATACTGTTATAGGAAATGTATTTAATGCTTATTTGCAACCCTAAAGGTTGCATATATCTTCACCTATCTTGAGGTTCGTTGATCATAATGTTATATCTGGATAGCAGTGAAGTAGGAAAGAAAGGCAAAGAAGAAGAAGAACTTAACTTGTGTTTTTCGAAAATGTAAAAGTTAGAAATGAGAATCATTCTCTCTTTTGAAAGTGGTAACCCAAGAAGTGTAGTTAAATTTCAGCTACATCACTACCTTTAGGACTGACTATTCATGCGAAAAGATTAGAAAAAATACATAGTAGTAGATTAAACAAAAACAAACACGTACAGTGAGCACGAGGAACCAAAGAGAGACTGAGATTTCGCCAGAACAGAGAGAACTATACTCAATATCTATAGAAACGCGAAAATAAAGATATCCATGACATTGACAACCTACATTTTAAAGAATATACCTCATGAAGAAAAGTTCTCTTTGCTATTTTGTCTCTTCAAAAATATTACCAGAAGAAAAAAAAAAACCGAAATCACCCCAATTTCTGTGCTTTCTTCTCAGTTCTCCCCATACAAAAAAAAATGAATAAAAGGAAACTATGGACTTACAAAAAAAATACTGTATACTAGTAATCAGAAATCAGATGTTAAATCTCTAACTCTTTTTCTTCTCTGTTTCTACTTTCTACTGTTCATAGTCATGAGTCATCTCTTCCTCGTAAAAAATAAGATGTCTGAGTAAGCATGCATGAACCGAGCTGCATCGACAAAAGTAAAACAAACACCAGAAAATATTATTAGAATAAACAAATTAAAAAAAATAATTTTAATTAAAGAATAAAATAAAAAAGGTAATACTCCTGAGTCTTGAGTCAAACTATTGTAGAGTTCGAAAAAAGTAACATTAACTCAGGATTAGAGCCGCTTTTCCGGAAAGATTAATGTAAAGACAAATTGATGGCCTTTATCAAAGAATATAAAATGCAACTACTATATGCCTATAATATGGGTGCAGACTTTCAGCTTCTACTTTCTACACAATAAAAAGGTAATAATCATTCTTATCATCATTAGTCCATCAAACAAAGACAAGGAAAAAATGATATACTACTATGTTGGACTCCCATATCCCAAAGTCTAAATTTGAGTACAATGTCATGCAATTTTTTCACCTTCCTATCAGTTTTGTCTCTCTCCATTCCACATTCCACATTCCACCCACTATGGACCAAATACTTCTTACAAAAAGGGAAAAGGAAAAATATAAAAGTTAAATTATTTACTATCATTAAAAATTTCTCAAAAGTTCAGATAAGAGTTCATAAGGCCATAACTTCAAATAAAAGTCGATAAGGCTACAAAGTTTAGACAAGGACTAAGAAGAATTAATTAGCTCAAATAAGGTTAATAAGGATTAATGACTTCTGATTAGACTAATAAGGGCTAAGTTAAGATCCAATAAATTCAAATCAGCATATTTCAGGTAAAAATAACACAACTTTAATGAAAATACAATCTCGATCAATTCACTTTTGATGTCAAATATCTTTATGTATTCCTGTTGTTTGCCAATATCTTTAATAGTAGTACTTGCTTTTTGGAATAAAGTTAATATAATCTTTATCTCTCTCATCACTGCATGAGTTCACCTATACTCTTACATGATGTCTTTCCTTTATGTTAGAGATATTAGCAAACAAAGTGAAAAGGTACTCTTAAGGTCCATATTATATAAGATCTTACAACAGGATTTTGTTTTGAATTTTGATTTTCTCATTCATAAGTCATACTATACACACAGCAAGGGACACAGGAAGTAAAACTCTAGCCCGTTTCCTCCAACTTTTATAAACAATGCACTTAGCATAATGTTTTTCAAACCAACAGAGGGTTGATTATGAAAAGTCTTGGTATATATAGAGGACTCATCAAGTTTTGACATTTTTGTTGCATAAATCAAGGCATTTAGTTCTAGTTCTAGTATAATATTCACAGCACTAAATACAAGACGATAGTGAAACGTAGAGATCAAATAAAGAAAGAAAGATTAGGTGAAAAGAGGGAGGAGTGGGGGGAGAAATAGTATATGAAGACGAACTTGACTCGCAGCATGTCAGCATGAGTTTAACACAGATCTCAAACAACTTGCACATTAATTAATATATGAAGTTACTACAATACTGTTGACCATTCTCTAGCATAAATTTTTACTATAATACTTATTATATAAATTACTCAAGTAGTTTAGATCAATTCATTGCAATAATAGATCTAGCTAGATTTATGTCACCGTACATTTTCAAAATGGTCAATATTTCAAAGAGTTAAAAAAACAAAATTAAAAACTGTGGAAAAACAATTGTTACAATTACTTGTGAACAGAGAAAGTACACATACGATGTGAACATAAAGTCGATGCTCCGTGTAAATTACTATAATGCATATACTAATGTGAGAGCATGTGCACATGTACACACACCTAATCACTAATTGTCCTCTATTGATAATCTATAACTAGCATTTTATGAGAAAGGTGGGACTCTCTACTAGAGTAGTAGTTGCAATTAATGTAATCACTTATAACTTACTAACATTATATCACAAAATCTTTTAGCCATGTCGAACTAAACTTGCAAGAAAGATTCACCTCAATCCTCTCAAATTATCAATTACTCTTTTTGTTAAGATTACTGTACTAGTAACGGTGACACCCTAACATCTGGTAGGTCACTGTAGGTGAGCTTGATACTAAAATGGCAAATAGAACAAGCCAACAAAGTGATAAAGGTCTGAAACTGAAAGGAAGAACATACATGTATTGAATACCCTTTTTAATTTCTGAGTGTGACACTACCCTGAAGGAAAAGACAGTAATACTCTCAAGTTTTAAAACCACCCATCTGCTCAATTTCTGCCAAAAGCAGAAGAACCCATCTGTATCATGAGTTTTCTCCATCACCAAAACCCTCAAAACTACATTTTGTCCCATTTCTCAAAAACCACGCCATGCATTTTTACACCAACTAAAATCCATCAACAAAAACAATATTGAAAAAGCAGGAAAACACACAAATCCACAAGAAGATACTGAGAGATAGGAGAGAGAAAGAGATGGAAGTTACCTTGAGACTGAAATTTGTTGAAGAGATAAGCTTGTAGTAACTAGTGAAAAGCAAACAAAAGATGCAAAAGAACACTCCAAATAATGAGCATTTTTCATTGTGTTTCCTCTCTAACGAGTTGGACCAAGAGTCCTGCCCTCTTCGCTTCCATCCCGTTGTTGTTGTTGTTGCAGCTGTTGATTATGTTCATGATGATGAGGTTGTTGATTATGTTCATGATGATGAGGGTGCAACATAAATTGATGATGGCTATGACTTGTAGAACCTTGATGCGGCTGTTGATTATGTTCATGATGATGAGGCTGTTGATCATGTTCATGATGATGAGGGTGCAACATAAACTGATGATGGCTATGACTTGTAGAACCTTGATGCGGCTGTTGGTTATGTTCATGATGATGAGGGTGTTGATTATGTTCAAGAGTATGAGGCTGCAAAATAAACTGATGATGGCTATGACTTGTAGAACCTTGATGATGAGGCTGTTGGTTAAGGTCATGATGTGGAATTAATTGAGCTATTTCTCCATGTCCCTGCAGCTGCTGTTGTTGCTGAGGAGTTGCTGGCTGCTGCAGAAGCAACAACTGCCCTAATGACTCATCTTGTTGTTGCTGCGGCTGCTGAGCTTGAATCTGATTATACGCGTTATGATCGAATGTAGCCGCCCCAAGAGCCAATGACGGAGATACAGCAACCGATGCAGACCCAACCTGATCAAACCCAACTCCACTACTGCTACCACCAACAACAATTGTTCCTTCATACCCGCCACCGCTACCACTAAACCCCAGAAACTGCTGCTGTTGCTGCTGTTGTTGTTGCTCCTGCAGCTGCTCCTGCTCCCACTTTGTGATCATCTTCTGGTCATCTCTCGCCACCAATGACGCGAGGTGCTGTGCGGTAACCATCTCCTGCGGGTGCAACTGTGGCCCAGCAGCAGCAGCAGCAGCAGCAGCACTAACATTAGATGGGCCTGCAGTAGTACCAATAGGAATGCCCATCATATTAACCTGTTGCTGCATGGCCTGCATCACATTAGCAGCCTCCCCGGGCGTCATGGCAGGCATAAGTGCAGACGGTCCAATGTAAGTAGCTAATTCTTTCTTAGCTGTATAAAGGTCACCCTGAATATGCTTCAGCCGCTGCTGAAGCAGGGAAATTAGACCAACACAACCATAAACCGGGTCTCGCAACCTCGCATCCGCCTCGTACGCCAATGAATTCACAGCGTCCTCCCTCTGATCCGCCCTCAGTTCGTTCAGCAGCTTCGCCACGTTGCTTGCACCAAACACCTTGTGAACGTTAGCAAATCTCTGAGGTTGATCTGGAGGAAAATATGGCGCGAACACGCATTCTTGAGTGCATTTCCGACGAAGAAACTTGCACGCCGCACACGGTGAATTCGACGATGACATCTCTGACTACCTCCAATTTTTCTTTTTCTTAAATTTGTAGGAATTATTTTGAGTCATATACTGCCAAAAACAAATAGATAATGTCAACAATCAAATCTGGAAAAATAACGAACTACTGATCCAAATAAATTATACTAAAATCTTTTTAAAAGAAACGAGACAGAAAAGATGGAGAAGTTTCATGGATTGGCACTCAGATATATAGGGAATCGCACAGCATATTCACTCATTTTTTATTTTATTTTTTTTTGTTTCTTTCATCAAAGTCAGATGTACTCATTTGAATACTAGTTGTAAATTTTAATACTAGTATACAAGTAGTAAATCGTACCAGTAGTAATTAAAACGAAAGTATCTTCCATAAATTAAAACGCGTACTATATTTCATTAAAATGCTGCTCTTATATATGTTAATCCAAATAATCCTCCATTGAAGGAGAAGAAACAACCTTCAATTCAAATGAAAAATGACAATTAAAATCGAAATTAAAAAATAAAAATGAAGAAAGAGAAAGAAAAAAAAAAACCTAAAACGCGCTACCATGGAAGATGAAGTTGAAAAGAACATACACCGACGTAGTAAAATGCAAGAAATATGTCGCATTCAAAACAAAATCCATCTTTAACTCTACTTAAAAGACAAGGAAAATGAAATAAAGAAAGCTCCAAAAATGACGAAGCAAATCCTGTAAAAATCGATATAATAATTATACTCTAATCATTCCATTTAAAACGTCTTATCGAATAGATTATCTTGATTTCGTTAGGAAGAAAAATCAACAAGAAAACAAAAAAAATATTCACCTACGAATATGATTGTCTTCAACTCCACTCAATAACACACGCACGCACACTTTTCTCTCTCCTCGTTCAAGCTTCACTCTATACTCGCACCTGAGAAGAAAAAGGAAAACTCAGTTGCCGGAAACACGAAAACGATGCCGTATTCAAGAACTGAAGAAAACCTGCAACGACGTCGTTCGCCGGAGATGCGTACGAGATGAAGAGAGAGAAAGTGCACTGGATCCGATCTTCTTACTTTCTTGATCCCAAAATGAACGAAAACTTCTTAAATCTTTTTTTAAGGGAAAAGAAAGTAAAATCTTATCAATATTTTGAGAACCTAATAAAATATTTGATAGTATATAGAAAAATATTGATAGAGAGAGGAGAGAGAATCGACATACCATAACGTCGACGACGCCATTTTTAACCCTTATTTTTCTTCCTTTTCGCTTTTTAGAATATTTAAATTGTGACCTTATGATTTTGTTTTATAAGAAATTGTTTTTTCGAGAGGTGGGGCACGACCTGACCTGATGATAGAGAGAGATGAAATGAAAGGATAGAGAGAGTTGAGGAAAGAGGTGGTGGCTTTGAAGTCTGACCTTAGGATGTATTACTATGATGGTGTGGATGAATCCCACCCGTCAGATCAAAAAAGCTTTTGTTTATTTATTCTCTCTCCTCTGCTTTTAATCTGAATCTCCATTTTGCCCCCCTAATCCCTCTGTAGTCTGTAGTGTGTACTGTCATTTTTAGATTTTTCCGATATTACCCCTTTCTTCCTGTGTCAGCAATCTTCATCATAGAGATTTACTAAATTGTCCCTTTGTTTACTGTTATTTAAGGTCATTTTTGGTTAATATTTTTCTCCATATATTTAGTATCTTCCGTTCACACCTTTGGATAATCCCAATTTCCTGATCTCGTGTTTTGATTCTCGATATTAGCGTGGGTGATATAAAATGTAGAAAAAGTTAAGAGTCCGTTTTTGGAGAGACTGTTTCACGTTAGTGTTAACGTGAGACCGCTGATGTCATGCTGACATCACGTGTGTGCATCAAACCAGCAATAGAATTAGTTAAGCGCTTGCACCCATTAGTTATGCTAGCATTAAATTGCTTCTGGGTGAATTAGTTAAGCGCTAAAGTATATTAGTTAAGCGCTGAAGTATATTAGTTATATCATAAAAATCAGATTATAATGCATTTTATTGGCCACAATTTAAGTATCACGCATAAATAATTCTCTCTTTCTTAAATAACTAACGCACTAATTCTCTCTTTCTTGAATAACTATCGCATTTTTGCATTAGTTATGCCAAGCTCAAATAACCAATGCAAAAACAATGTTTACTAATGCATACAATAAATAAAACTAATGACCTTAAAATCATAACTACTGACCGCCCATACTATCAACCCTCAAAGTATAATTGTTAACCAAATATCAAAACTATAACCATAAAACCATGCATCATTGTTACTCGTGAAATTAATAAATAATTATTCATATGCTATAATTATAATCTTTCAGTTATTTTCTAGACTAAAACTATTAGCCATAAAACCGGAACTAAAAAACAAAAAGTCATAATTAATGTAAAAAACAATAATAACTAAATACCCAAATATCATAACAATTTATCAGAAAACAATAACTAATAGCCAGAATCACAACTATCAACCATAAAACCATAATTATTAACCATAATTAATAACTAATAACCTAAAAATCATAACTATATATCCGAATTTCATAACTATTAAGCAAAAGCTAACTATGAATCAGAAAACCATAACTAATAGCCAGAATCACAACTATCAACCATAATTATTAACCACAATTAATAACTAATAACCTAAAAATCATAACTATATATCCGAATTTCATAACTATTAAGCAAAAGCTAACTATAAATCAGAAAACCATAACTAAGAGCCAAAAATATGTAACGAATTATTAAAATTCCTTAACTAATTGAAAAATTATAACTATAACTTGAAAAATGACAAAATCATCCCCTTTGAGAAATATGTAACTAATTATTAAAATTCCTTAACTAAATCCAATCCCCTTTGAGAAACTTGTAACACCCAGTTTCTTCTCTCACCAGTCCCCATCTCTTTTGGCCACCGTCCACCACCTTTAATACCGGAAGAACTAACAGTCCCACCCACCAATAGGAACCTCCACCTGATCAGCTACAACAACGTGAACCAAGCATCACATCACCAACATTTCAAAAACCACATATCTTAGCCACCCACGAATCTGGAATCAACTACAAGCACCAAAACTAAAAATACTATCTACCAAGTTACCAACGCCCCACCACCAATTAAATATCGCAAACCATAGCCACGTTCCCCCTCAAATCAGGCGTCGTTGAGAAGACGCGCAGCATTTTGACGTCCAACATTTTGTAACCACATCATCATCATCATCATCATCATCATCATCTCAAACGCCATTGCATTCTCAATTTTCTCACTCACACAAACAAAAAATCATGGCGATTTCTGCAAACGCATCACTTCAGCTTTCTTCTTCTTTTCGCGGAGATTTTGGTCTTCTCTCCACTTCACTCTTTTGCTCTTTTCCTGTGTCTGGTTAGTTCTTTCTTCTGACACCAACTTTTTTTCGGTCTCTTATTTTCTTCTTCAAATTTTGATGTCATGCTAATTTATTCAGCAGTAGAATTAATGATTCATGAAATTATTATGCAATTTTGATGATTTTTAGGTGGTGCTAGTTCGAGAAAACAGTCGGTTATTTTCGCAAGTTCTATTCGTCTTAATCTTTCTCTTTCCTCCGATTCTGCCATTGTTGGTTCCAAGTGACTCCATTTTCTCTCTCTATCTTAAGTTTCTTCAATGGTGGCCTCGATGAAACGAATAACTGACGAACTTCTAAAAATACTAATCGTTGTTGTTGTTGTTCTTCAGAGACTGTTAGAGAGAGAGCTTCCATAATTTGGGAGGATGGTGGAGGAATTGAAGGCGGAGGCTGGGGATTGGAGGAAAAAGGGACTCGTCTCACGTTAGTGTTAACGTGAGACGGTCTTTTATAAGACTTTGTGAAAAGTTAATCCGTTAGTTTCAAAACATTTCCAACTAATTATATTACAAATGTAACACTATCAGATATCGTATAAATCACAAATTATAGGGAGGAAATTTTGTCAATGTTGACTTTTATTAAATTTTAGTGAAAAAAGATCTACTATTTTTTTAGAAAACATCTTATATGACACTTTTTATCAAAATACTCACTTAATCATCATACTTAGGCCAAAAATTCAAACATCTAACCATTTACCCTCCATGTATTCCCCTTTTAATTGGCGGATGTAATTCTAGACATGATACCATGGTAGATTTTGTGTCCTATCTCACTCGAAAAGCACATGGGACTATAACTTCTCCTGTATTAAGTCAAAATTAACAGTTGAAAAATAATCAACAACGAGAATAACGAAAGTACTTGTTTCCTTTGCAATTTTTTTGGATAGGAGGAAATAAAGAGAAGGGGAAGGGAACAAGTTCTCTTATTTGGATAAGGGATTTTGAAAAGGAAGGTTAGTTAGAGGGAATAATCTATTTTCCCTCCCTCTTTAATAAACATCATCATCTCTCCATTTTGGAGAAATTTGGAGGGAGAGCTTCATCTTTCCCATTCCTTTTTTTCCCCTCTCCTTTCTCATCCATCCTCCTCTTCATTTTCCTTCGATATTGCTATTCAAACAAAGTGTTAAACTCCTCTTCATAGTTATAACATTTAACTTTCTAGCTTCAACTGATAACAACCTAAGTAAATGAGCAATTACTATCTTTTTTCCAATTCTCGGCCACTCCTCTCTCCCTTATCTCCCTACAAATTCTTAGTTTTATTCAAGCCAATTCGAAGCTACCACCGTCATTTTTTCTCGCGATAAGCCCAATTTCTACCGTTATGTACTTGTTTTTTTTAGTCTTCGTTACTAATAATTCTCCTTTTTCACTCTATTGGAGATTCTTTTTACCGAAATATTGCGTTCTTTATCTCTACTAGTGGGAGTTTGGAGTTTGTTTTGTTAGTCTCCCTTCGTGGGATATAGATTTTTAGTTATGGTTCATCACAAAATACAGTTCGTCGATAGTTTGTTGTACAAATTTATGATGAGTATTGAATTTTCATACATATCTATGTGTATGAATAAAGAGAATTACTCACAAAAATATGTCAAAATGATAGGCGCTTTCACAGAAGGCTAAATGATTCAGCGAACAAATAGGAGCTAATGTTGTACTATTAGATGTGGTTTCATTATTATAATTGTTATATCGTTGAGGAACTTTATTTGATTAAAATTATTATGTTTCATTTTTCTTTAATATCGATCGTAGATATCGTATGACTTTCAACTAATGAAAATTATCTTTCCCCTTAAAAAGTGTAAACGAATAAATAGCAATAGAATATACAAAAAAAGTAAATGAGCAATTATAAAAAAGATTAAAGATATAAAAAAAGAAAATGAACAATTAACAAAAAAGTTGTAATTTAGAATTTCAAAATGATTTACATTTTATCTTTGTTTGAGGTGACTTATCCATAGTGGCTTTGCAATGCTTAGTGCGTGGTTTTTGATCCAAAAGAAGTACATGAAAAAACAAAAAAAAAATTAAAGGAAAAATTAACATGAAGGTTTAATAAAAGTTGAGATTATTATGGAATAATTCAAAATTTTAATTATTCTGAGAAAATAGGTCAACGTTAAGATTATTAATGTTAATTTTTTCTTAGCTAAACTACAAACAAACTAATAGTGGCTCTAAATAATCCAAGTGCTCATGACCCTAGGGTTTCTAAGCGAGTTCCAGTGCCCTATGTGGGTGAGTTAGTGATTCTGATCAGATTGTTAGTCGAACTTCTGTCGTGTTGTGTGTAATTGATTTGAGTGCGCACGTTGAGTAATTTCCTACTGGCGTTCGTGACATCTAGTCTAATGGATGATAAGATATTGGAAGAATGGGGAAAACTTAAATTAACTAAGGAGGAAGATGCTTTGATTGGGTGCAATTATGTTGACACGGAAGATGAGGATTCGAACCTTAAAATTTCCTTTTCCCTTATTGGGAAACTATTGACGAATAAGCCTTTTAACGTGGATGCGATGAAAAAAACCCTAACGTCAATTTGGAGTTTGAAGGATGGGGTTGCAGTACGCACGGTGGAATCAAACTTGTTTGTATTCCAATTCTTCTCTGCTTCCGATAAAGACCGTGTGCTAATGGGGTGCCCTTCGATGTTTAGGGACCAAATCTTGGTTCTTAAAGAATTGGTTGGGGATGAACAGCCATCTGAAGTTGTTCTTGATAAATCACCGTTCTGGGTTCGATTAATTGATGTGCCTTTTAATAAGACAAAACAAGAGGTAGCTGTGGAGATTGGGAATGCGTTAGGCGGGTTTATTGAATATGATGATACTGACCCGCTTGGATGGGAGGTTGATATGCGTATAAAGGTCTTGCTTGATTTATATAAGCCTTTGCGTAGAGGTGTGAAAATTGCTACAACTTCGAATTCAGTGAAATGGATTGACATCAAGTATGAGAGGCTTGGTGAGTTTTGCTTCTTCTGTGGCAAATTGGGACATCTTGATAAAGAGTGTCATGAATATGAGATAGAGCAGAATGAGCAGGTGGTGTATCAATATGGATCATATCTTCGTGCGTCTCCTCATAGGCGTCGAAACAACATATCAATGGCTGAAAAGGAGAAATAAAGAGCATGGCTGCAGTTAATGAAGAAGGTGAAAACTAGAGCTCTCAACTATCAGGATCCACATGCAATAAAGCTAGGCCCACCAAGTGCAGCACGTAAGTTGTTGTTCGACTCCCCGGGGTGGAAGTAACCAGTGGCTGATAAGGAAAGTGTTCGGGACTTGGGGTGTGTGAAAACTGTGTTTGAGGAGGTAAGAGGCCAGGAGAACTCTCCTAATCAAGGGGAGGGTGGGGAGAATGAAGGGAAGGAGGGGGAGTTGGAGGTGGGACGAAGTGAAAGCTTTGTTAACAGTGGGGAGGAAGGGCAGGTGGGAGATGGGTTGGTGAGAGTAGGGGAGAATAAGGGAGAGGGATGTATTATCTCTTCTACTGTCAACAAGAGTGAGGTGTGTAGGGAGGACGGGGTTATCAAGGAGTTTAAAAGGGATGAGAGGGAGAAGGGGGAAGTAAAGAGAAGATTTAAGAGGGGGGGACGTCCGAATGAGAGAACGGTGAATAAGGGGGAGGAGTTTGACACTGTAATGCACGACATGGTCCTGTCTAAAAGAGGTAGAAGTGCAATAGAGGAAGAATGTGATGTTTTTACTATAGGAACGCATGAGAAGAGGTCCAAGATGAACATTGATACGTTGACTGGGGACAGTTTTATCCAAGTAGGAGGTGTTGGCGGATGCCAAGCCTCCGAAGAACAATGAAAATATTAAGCTGGAACTGTCAAGGGCTTGGCAACCCTATGACAGTGAGTGCCCTCCGAAATATATGTTGGAGGGATAGGCCGGAGATTGTGTTTTTGATGGAGACGATGATTGATGCTAGAAGTTTAGAGAAAGTTAAGAGTAGGTGTGGGTTTACGCAAGGCTTATGTATTAGTAGTAATGGGCATTCGGGTGTTATGGCTTTTTGGTGGAGGGATGTGAATGCTAGCGTCTGTTCTTATTCTCGTCACCATGTAGATGCGGAAATGGTGAATCAGGAGGGTGAGGTGGTGTGGAAAGTGGCAGGAGTATACGGGTGGCCGGATGCGGTAAATAAATATCAGACTTGGGAAATGATGGAGAATTTGTGGGGTAACTGATTGCTGCCATTTGTTATTTGTGGGGACTTTAATGAGATAATAAACAATGATGAGAAGAATGGGGGTGCTTGGAGAGGGGAGCGCCAGATGGAGGCTTTTCGGAATGCCATTGATTGTTGCAGGCTAGTAGATATGGGTTATCGTGGTTGTAGATTTACATGGCAAAGAGGGAATGACATGGATACTTTGGTGAGGGAACGACTAGACAGGTTCTTGTGTAACGAAAGTTGGTCAAGTCTATTCCCAAATTATGCAGTAATTCATCTTCCTATGTATAGATCCGATCATGCACCTCTGCTTATGAAAACGGACTATACGTGTGGAAGCAATCAAGGTGCCCGCATTTTCAGGTTTGAATCTTTATGGTTGTCTAAGGATGAATGTGGTGATGTGGTTCTACAAGCCTGGAAAGACGACTCATATGGCTCGGTGGCTGGTAAAATCGAGAGATGTGCCAACGCACTAACTGAATGGGCTTCCTCGACGTTCAGTAATGTGAAAAAAGGATCAAAAAAGCTGAGAAACAATTGAGACAACTGCAATCTCAGAGTCCGGATGCACATGCACATGTTCTGGCGAGGTGTAAGGAGATTAGCTTGGAGCTCGACGAGTTGCATAGGCTCGAGGAATCTTATTGGCATGTACGGGCTAGAGCCAACGAGCTTCGAGATGGAGATAAAAATACAAGTTACTTCCATCATAAAGCAAGTCAGAGGAAAAAAAGGAATTTTATCAAGGGCATTCATGATAAAGATGGGAATTGGTGTACAGAGCAAGAGAAGGTACAGAAGGTAGTCTCAGATTTCTTCACTGAACTTTTTTCTTTCGATAATCCGACTGTATGCGAGGATGCTTTGGTGGGTGTTGAGCGATTGGTGACTGACGAGATGAATGGAATTTTGAATAGTGAGCCAACGGAGGAGGAAATCAAAGTTGCTCTTTTTCAAATGCACCCGAATAAGGCACCCGGAGATGACGGTGTGCATGCACAATTTTTTCAGAAATTTTGGCATATTGTTGGGAATGACATTGTGAGCTTTGTGAAGGAATGGTGGAATGGGAACGTGGATATCGAGTCAATCAATAAGACTTGCATTGTTTTAATCCCAAAATGTAATGATCCTAAGCATATGGGGGAGTTTCGGCCAATTAGTCTCTGTAATGTCCTCTATAAAATTATTTCAAAGACTTTGGCCAATAAATTGAAGCCTTTCCTTGATTCGATTATTTTCGGAAATCAGAGTGCTTTTGTGCCGGGGAGACTTATTACAGATAATACTTTGGTTGCCTTTGAAATTTTTCATGCGAGGAAAAGAGGAGGTGAAAGGAAGGGGGGCAATGTGGCGCTTAAACTTGATATGTCCAAAGCTTATGATCGTGTTGAGTGGTCTTTTTTGGAGAGAGTAATGCTAAAAATGGGTTTTAGTCTTGAATGGACTCAGAAAATTATGGGGTGTCTTTCGAGTGTCTCATTTTCTTTCAAGATTAATGGGCAAATTTCTGGTTCTGTTGTACTGACTAGAGGCTTACGACAAGGTGATTCAATCTCTCCATATCTTTTTCTGCTTTGTGCCAATGTGTTCTCCACGCTTATTACATATGCAGAGAGGAATAATATGATTCATGGAGTTCGAATTTGCAAAGCTGCACCAAGGGTGTCACACCTTTTCTTCGCTGATGATAGCATTCTATTTGCTAAAGCAAATTTGCAGGAATGTTCTAAAGTGGCTGAAATTAGCAGTACTTACGAGAGAGCATCGAGACAAAAGGTAAATCTGAGCAAAACTGATGTGACTTTTAGCAAATATGTTGACATTGATCGTAGAAAAGATGTTTTGGAGGCTCTTGGTGTAAGGGAGGTGGAGAAACATGAGAAGTAACTGGGCTTGCCGACAATGATTGGAAAATCTAAGAAGATCATTTTTGCAGTACTTAAGGAGAGACTCTGGAAGAAATTGAATGGGTGGAAGGAAAAATTATTGTCTCGGGCAGAGAAAGAATTTCTGATCAAGGCCGTAGCACAAGCCATCCCTACATACATGATGAGTGTATTTCGAATTCCGGATGGTTTTCTTGATGATATTCAGGCTCTCATTGCTCGATTTTGGTGGGGATCAACAAATACATCTAGGAAGATGCATTGGCATAACTGGGACACGATGTGTTTGCCGAAATATATGGGTGGAATGGGTTTCCGCGATCTCAAATCCTTTAATCAGGCCCTCCTTGCTAAACAGGCTTGGCGACTGCACAATGACTCTACTTCTCTTATGAGTTTGGTGTTAAAGGTAAAATATTACAAGAATAGTGAGTTTTTGAGCGCGGGGAAAGGGTATGATCCGAGTTATTCTTGGAGAAGTATTTGGGGGGCGAAAGATCTCCTAATTGATGGTTTGAAATGGCGAGTGGGTAATGGGATGAGCATTGGGGTCTGGGATGAGGCATGGCTGCCGGGGGAGGGTACATCTCTTGTGCCTACACCTAACCTGAATGCTAGCACCAATATGAAGGTGGCGGACTCTTTGGACTTTGAAAGAGGAAGGCTGGAATGTGGAGCTTGTCAAGAGTACTTTTATGGCGAATGAGAGCAAGTTGATTTTGGATATCCCGATCTCGCCCTACTGGCCAGCAGATCAAAGGTATTGGTGGCCCACAAAAAAAGGGTGTTACTCGGTAAAGTCGGGTTATTGGCTAGCTAGACTTGGTCGAACTCAAGCGTGGCATACCCTTCATGGTAACCAGGAGGAAGGCTTATGGAAACTGATTTGGAGCATGGATGGCCTACCTAAATTACGTCACTTCATATGGAGGGCTTGTAAGAGTAGTTTACCTGTGAAAGAAAGGTTGCACCATCGCCACATTGCTGCTGACTGTGTGTGTGCCGGGCGTGGGTCGCTTAGCGAGACTATTATACACACTTTATTTGAATGCCGGGATCTTCGCCGTAATCTGGGCTCACAAGTGAGTTTGCGGGGTTGCTTGCTGATGCTCCAACTACTAGCTTTTCTGAACGTCTCATGTGGGTGGCTGATAGGATTGAGCGCAAGGAGCTGTGTAGATTTTGTATGTTGGCTTGGGCATCTTGGTTCTGCAGGAATGAGCGTATGCATCAAGGGCCTGTGTCTGACCCCATTCAGGTTGCTGTAAACTACACTAAGATGCTGGCTGATTACCTGGAGTATGCACAACGTGTCTTTAAGCCTGTTAGTGTGGCTGTTGGCGCATTAAATGGCTGGAAGCCACCTGCTGCTGGCATCATTAAAGTGAACTCAGATGCGCACTTGGCTGCTGGTGGTTATGTGGGGCTAGGTGTGATTCTGAGGGATGAAATGGGAAGCATTGTTGCTGTAGCTACGCACCGAAAGAAGGCCAGGTGGGTGGTTGAACAAGCAGAGGTTGCTGCAGCAAGGTTGGGTGTGCAGATCGCTCGTCAGTTGGGTTATGCAAGAATTGAGTTGGAGTGTGATGCACTCTCTGTTGTGCAGACCATAAATCAGGAGCCTTTGGGTTATTCCCCTTTGATGCTGTTCTATGAAGATATCAAGAGGATGAGAGTAGATTTTATGTCTTTTAATTGTTGTCATGCCCGTAGAGAGGGTAATACTCTAGCACACTTAGTTGCTAGATACAATAATACTAGTGAGTCAATGTTTGTATGGACTGAAAATTTTCCCCAAAGCTTCACAACTTTGGCGGATCTTGATTTGATTTAATAAATTACCCGTCTAACGTTTTCCCTCAAAAAAAAAAAAAACTAATAGTGGCTCTAAATTATTGTTGGGGTAAAATTGTTCATTTTACATGTATGTATATAAACCTAAACCATGGCAACCTAATAAATGTGGCCCAAATTTAAGGCCTACAGTCTACTCTAACGTGACAGAACTTGACACACTACACTAACCCAATCTTATTTCTTAACCCACAAAAAATAAGCCCTTCTAAAAGTTATACTCATTCTCATTCAATAACATAAAGGAAAAAAAAACCCAGAAAAAACCCTGGTTAAACCCTAACTCTAAAATGCAACAACAATGGTGGCGCATTGCCGGATCACGGCTGAAATTGGTGGCGGAAAACCACAGAAACTACCACACAATACAAGCCATACCAAGAGAGATTTCGGGGCCCCGAATATCGGCCCGAGACAGAGCTCAGGGTCGGATCCCCGCCGTCGTCTTATCACCTTCCGGGTCGGATTCTCAAAAGCAACTTCTGACTACTGAACAAAAGCAGATTCATTCTCTTCTTAAGAGCATCGAACCCGAATTCTTCTGCTCCACCACCTTCAAGCTTCAAGTTCGGGCCGGGTCCGGGTCTTCCCTTCTTCTTCATTCCGGAAATGTTCTTCCTATTAAGGTACTCAATACTTCCTCCGTTCTTTTTTAATTGCAACATTTCCCTTATTTAGAAGTTTCGATATCTTATTTCTATCTCTGTTATCGGATAGGTTTCTTAACAAAATGTGTCAATGGGGTATGTTGCAATTATTATAGAACGGAGGAAGTATTTTATAACTTTAATTGTAATCATCATTTTTGTGAATTCATCTAAATTAATTTTTTATATGTTTTTTTTGGGGTTGGAGCAGTTGCATAGAGATGAGGAGACAGGGAAGGTGTTGAATTTGATATTTATGTGGGCGGAAGAAGGATCAAAGTTGGAGGTTGATATTCCCGTTGTTTTCAAGGGTGTAGAATCTTGTCCTGGCCTTAACAAAGGTTAGATTTATGATCAAATTCTTTTTTTTTCTTTTTTTCGTTTGATGTTCTTGAGGCGTTTGCGTTGTGTTACTCAATTTAGACACCAACAGACCATCCCAAATCTAAGTGATAGTGTACAGTGCTTCCCTTGAGTTGAGGTTAATTTCGTGCTTAATGTCGTGGTGTGTAGGCTTCACTATCATATTGTATGGAGTATGGACTTCATATCGTCGAGAGAACTAGTACTTTTTTGATGCTGTTGCTTTTAATGTCGTGTGTAGTGTTGTAGATTACTTCTCGTATTGACGATTGATTTTAGGATGGAAACTCTTTTAAAGTTGTATGACTTGTATGAGTGGTAACTCTTCTCATTGATGGGTGTGCCCCAAACCTATATGATGATTGACGAATTCGATATGGTACGAGAGCTAGGTTTGACGAGATGGTTTTAGATAAGATTATGGGTAACCGACTTGTGATTGGAAGTGTTAGATCCTATAAAGAATCCATTTCTAGACTCTAGTACTTCTCCCTCATTGCGGAAGTGGAGAATTCTGTCACCTTGTGAGCTTGACAAGATACTTCTTTCATCATCAATTGGTTGTATGATGGAATCTAGACTTATAAGTGCTCTAAACTTTTCTCGTTGATGGATGCAGCCTACTTGATTATAAGATTGATGAAATTGACATGGCATTTTATCTATGTTTTCCCCCCTTTAAGATAGAGTGTTTTTCCCTTCTTGTTTGTAATGTGATACTCTTGGGAAAATAGTTTCAAGACTGAAACATCATTGTGTGCATGCTCTAATATAATGGACTTAGATTTCATTGTGGGCCAATCTATGATTATTTCTTCACGAGACTTCTAACTTTCTAAGTACGGCTCCTCCCTCCTAGGTGACTCTAAGGCTCCGTTTTTGGTAGGGCGTAAAACATTTTCTTGAAAAACTGTTTTCCTCTATTTTCAATTTTACATTGCTTGGTTTGCAAAGGAGTGTAAAACCATTTTCCCTAGGAGTAAAATTGCTCTCTCAATGATGGAAAACCATTTTTTCTTCAAAATGAAGGGAAAATTGTTTTCCTTTCTTTTCCTTATCTCTTTTGTACACTCCTCTCACTACCTCCTTACTTTCCCGTTCATTTTCCTTTCGTTTCATCATTTTTCTTACATGGAACCAAACAATGGAAAACTAATTTTGGAATTGTGTATTCCATTGTAAATTGTTTTCCATGAAAATCATTTTACACTGAAAATGTTTTACACCCAACCAAACGGAGCCTAAGTGATATCTTTGGAGCTTTTTGAAGACTATATGAGGATTCCAGAAGTTTGCACAATTTTTTTTTTTTGTAATTCTTTTTTTTTATGTGGGCTAAGAACCAGGTTTGTGTCCCGTGCTTAAGAAAGGTTTGGTTTGTCATTATTGTTATTGGGTTTTCAAATATTGGCTTGTAGGTATTACTTACAGGAAACTAGGTGTATAATCATTGTTTGCTTTAAGAATCTGTACACAAGTTCAATACTTATGATCCAATTTGTATTTAGTTGGACCTTACCATGAGAAAGATGCATATGAATCGTAGGAGTAGTTTTCGTAGGAGAAATTTCTCAACTTCGCGTGATATAACCATTGTTTGTAAGTGGTAAAAATGTGAGGTTCTCCTTAATCGTTTCCATGTTTTTATTTATTCATTGATTTATTAATATATACAAAAGTGTAGTGTTATGTGTATTCAGCTTGCACCTTCTATTTTTATTAATGACATAACTATTGAAGGAAGTATGATTGTTCTTATCTCCAAATCGGAGAAAATGATGTAGAGACAGAGTTCTTTGTTCTTTGCATGGATTTTGTTTGAATCTTTCATCAATCCGTCCTCAAGGGTTGGCCTCAATCTTTGCCTATGGGTTCTTCTTCGCTCCAAAATCGGGACAATTTTTCTGATCTTAATGTCTCGAAAAGCATGAATATTGTTGAAATTGCTGAGAAATCAAATGAGAGAAACATTAAAGTGAAAGCCGAGCATTATAGAAACAATATAATGTGGTATCTCGAGAACAGATGTGGTTTTTTTTTATGCTGAAGGGTTTTGCAACCGGTATGGCAAGAATTCAACTCTCAAAGAAACTACATTTGCAAGTACGAAAAACTAAGGCTATGTTCTTTCACCTTAAAAAATAAGTTTTAGGTAAATAAGTCCGGATAAGGGTTGAGTTTGATTTGCTAGTAAAAATGAATTATAAGGGCTAATGAGTATAGCCTATGTTACCTGGACTCGGCAATTTTTGCCAAATACCCGGGGTCGGTACGACACGACACCGACTCCGGTATGAAATACGAGTCGGATCCTTCAAAATGCGATCGGACACGGCGGTCGGCGCTAAACCCTAGTTGTTAGATCCGAAAATTTCTTTGTTGATTCATGAGAAATAGGTGAATAATATTAGGGCGTTTTGCGTCCCTAGTGAGGCGATTCCAATGATGTTGTTTTATTTTTGATGGTTGTTGATGGGAAGAAATTGCAGAGGACAGAGGTTGAAGGATGTGAACAGTTGAAGGCTCGAAGTGAAGAGGAAGAAGATGAAGAGTTGGTGGGCCAAAAGATGGCATATTACATTTATGACCAACTTAAAATAGTTTTTATTTTCATGCGAAAACCTCTTTCCTTTGGTCCATCACCTTTCAGTGAGCCTCAAGTTTTATTATCATGCCTGCTTCTGGTGGTTCATCGATCTTCTGCATCAGGAGAACCTTCAGAAAAAGGAGTGTTTCAGTAAAAAATTGCTGTTCATAGAATTAGCTTATATCATCTGTGAGTACAAACAACAACTAAGCCTTATTCCCAAAGTGATTTGGGGTCGGCTAACATGAATCGTCAACTGAAACCGTCACCAAAGGAGATGGCATCGCCAAGAGTGATAAAAAGGTTTTTTTTTTTTTTTTTTAAAGCAAGGTTTACACCAACAAGTTTTAAAAGAGGTTTTCAACAAAAGGTTTTAATACCAACACAATTGAGAAAAACAAATAAATGCGTAAATCACACCCCTTCCTCCACATGGATATCGCCCCTCCACTCACTTCTATCCAACGTCATGCTCTCCTCAATCCCAAGTAACCTCATATCACTTTCAATTACCTTCATCCAAGTCATCTTAGGTCTTCCCCTACCCCTTACAACTTGGTTACTCCTCCACTCTTCAATTCTTCTCACCGGTGCATCACCTGATCTCCTTTTCACATGACCAAACCATCTTAACCGATTCTCCCTCATCTTTTCTTCAATGGATGCAACTCCAACTTTTTCCCGGATCACTTCATTTCTTAATCGGTCTTTCCTTGTGTGGCCACACATCCACCGCAACATACGCATCTCCGCCACGTTCATCTTATGGACGTGGCATTGTTTCACCGCCCAACATTCGGTGCCATATAACAAAGCAGCCTAATTGCAGTGCGGTAGAACTTTCCCTTCAAGCTTTGGGGAATGCCGAATCACAAAGGAATCCGGTGGCGCTTTTCCACTTTAACCAACCCGCGTTAATTCTATGAGCCACGTCTCCATCCAGGTTCTCCATCCTTTTGGAGAATGGATCCTAGGTAACGGAAGACGTTCGATCCTTGAACCACTTTGCTATCCAAAGTGACCGCCCTCGCCTCGCCGCTTGTAACCCCACCGAACTTGCACTCCATATACTCCGTCTTACTTCGCTCAATCTAAAACCCTAGGGCTTCTAATGTATGTCTCCACAATTCCAACTTTCTCTCAATACCTTCCTTTGTTTCATCAATCAACACAATATCATCCGCAAACATCATACACCATGGTATATCATCTTGAATTGACCTCGTTAGTTCGTCCATGACTAGGGCAAAGAGAAAGGGACTAAGTGCGTAACCTTGATGCACTCCGATCGTAATAGGAAACTCTTACGTCCTCCCCACCGTAGTCCGCACACTCGTAGTTGCCCCCTCATACATATCCTTGATGATATCTATATATTTTGTGGAACACCTTTCCTCGCCAACGCCCACCAAAGTATTTCTCTTGGTACTCTATCATATGCCTTCTCCAAATCAATGAAAACCATATGTAGATCCTTCTTCTTATCACGGTAATGTTCCATTGTTTGTCTTAAGAGGTGGATGGCCTCTATAGTCGATCTTCCGGGCATAAATCCAAATTGGTTCTCCGATATCTTCACATGTTTCCTAAGTCTTTGCTCAATCACCCTTTCCCGCAGTTTCATCGTATGACTCATTAGTTTGATTCCTCGGTAGTTGGTACAATCTTGTACATCGCCTTTGTTCTTATACAAAGGAATCAAAGTACTCTTCCTCCATTCTAATGGCATTTTGTTGTGTCTCCAAATCATGTTGAAGAATGTTGTCGGCCATTCGATTCCTCTCCCCCTAAACACCTCCAAACTTCGATAGGTATGCCATCCGGCCCCGTAGCTTTCTTCAATCCCATCTTTTTTAATGCCGCAACGACTTCTCCCTTTTGAATCCTCCTCATAAACTCTCGATTTAACATACTTGGCGGAATGTGTACATCCCCGATGTCTTGTGCTTTATCACCGTTGAACAAGGTATCAAAGTACGACCTCCACCTATCCTTTATCTCTTCATCCTCCACAAGCACTCTTTGGTCCACACCCTTGACACATTTTACCTTTCTTATGTCTCTTGTCTTCTTGTCCCTCATACGCGCAATTCTATAAATGTCTTTTTCACCTTCTCGTCAGTATCCAATCTTGCATAAAGCTCTTTGTTTACCCGTGCTTTAGCTTCCCGTCTTCGCTTCTTTGGCTTCTTTTCTCGCCTCTTTGTACTTCTCATAGTTCACATCGTCGTTATCTTTTCCCAAAAGTTTATAACTTTCTCGTTTGTTTTTTATCGCTTGTCTCACCTCCTCGTTCCACCAAGATGTGTCCTTACTTGATGGTACAGTTCCTTTAGATTCTCCAAGGGCCTCTTTCGCCACTTCCTTTATACCAAGTTCTATCTTTGTCCAAATCGAATCTACATCCATTTCCGTGTTACAAGCCCAAATATCTTTATTAGCCATCTTAGCTAAGAAGTTCTCTTTGTGCTCCCTGGAGCTTCCACCACTTGATTCGCGGCTCCACATTGGGTTTTCGCTTTCTTAAAGACTCCCTACCCCGGAAATCAAGCACGACTAGTCTATGTTGGGTGGTCGCGCTCTCACCCGGTATCACCTTGCAGTTTGTATAACTCTTCCGCCAACCATTCCTTACTAAAAAGAGGTCAATTCGACTCGCGTTACTTCCACTCCTATACGTCACAAGGTGAGATTCTCTTTTCTCAAACCAAGTGTTCATAATACTAAGACCATAGGCTAATGCGAAATCCAAGATATCACTTCCAGCTTCATTTCTCTCCCCATACCCAAAACCTCCATGAATGCTCTCAAAGCCAACTCGACTAGTGCCCACATGTCCGTTAAGATCCCCACCAATGATCAATTTTTCATTAATAGGCACTCGTTGCACAACCTCCTCCAAATCCTCCCAAAATTGTTGTTTAATAAATGCTTCCAATCCTACTTGCGGCGCATATGCGCTTATGATAGTCACCGCATTACTCCCTAATACTAGCCTGATACTCATAATGCGGTCACTCTTCCTCGAAACTTCCACCACATCATCAATATATTCCTTATCAATAATGATGCCTACTCCATTCCTACACTTATCCTTTCCGGAGTACCAAAGCTTATAACCCCACGGGGCTAGTTCTCTTGCTTTTCCACCAACCCACTTAGTCTCTTGAAGGCACATTATGTGAATCTTTCGCCTCCTCATAACCTCCACCACCTCCGCCGATCTTCCCGTCAAAGAGCCAATGTTCCATGTTCCAAAGCGCAACCTACTACCCCTACCACTACCACTACCCTGGACTAACTTCTTTACCCGCACCCGTCCCTGATGCGGGAACCCTTGCATATTTGACACCACCCCCGGGCGCCGGGATGGCGCGCCGCTTCCGGGCGACGACCTAGCAACCCTTGCATACTTATCACTACACCCGGGTCTATGAAGTGCAGCGCGTCGCTGAGTAGGGGACGCCCCCACATTTTTCATTTGTCGATTCATGTCATGATATGGGACTATGTTTTATGCTGGCCGCCCCAAACCTACCGCAACTCTCCTCCTTTATCCGGGCTTGAGACCGGCAGTGAATGTCACACAGACACTCACAGGCGGAGTTTATATCATCTGTGAGTATCAGTAAAAAATGCTTATTGCAGTATTTGTTACATAAGAGATTACAGTTACAGGAATCTTGAACCAAGTTAACTTGGCTGAGCTGCTGCTCACTGGTTTCCTATATGGCTAATAAATAGCCTTGGGTCGGGAGGGAGAGGGTGTTTGGGCCATTAGGATTTAGGAGAGTAAGCCTGAATTTGAAGAACGAAGGTATTTTTTAGAAGATATATGCCGTTTATGAAACATATCCATTCCCACAATTATAGCTGCTTTCATGCTACTGAAGCCTAGAAATGGCTGGAACATGAGCCAATGAGGGTTCCTAGTTTTCGGGATGTTCCCATTTCCAAAATCCCAAGTATTTCTGTGCTACATAGGATGCAAGGATGAAGTGTGAATATTTTAGCAGAAAGAAATTGACTGCTAGTTGATCTTGTATGCAAAGATGTTTCCTATGAAGCTGATAGAAGAGATTTGCACTTGGGGATTACTTTAGGGATTGAGGAAGTACCATTGTGGTCGACGTATATAAAAGGCTCATAAGTAGAGGGATGATAACTAACATCCCTTTTTAGAATTGGAACTTTCTTATCAATTGAAAATTGTATTTACACTTGGATTCTATTAAGTTAGTATCACCTTTGTTTACCTTTTGATTGTTAAATGTGTAAATATTTGTCATTTTTAGTTGCAAGCTTAATACTGTGGATACAGACTGATGTATTTGCTAATGTTCTTCTAAGTCTCCATTGGATTTAACATAATTAGTACTTATGCAAAGCAGGAGGTCAGCTGAACACGATAAGGAAGACCCTGAAATACCTATGCCCAACAGAATGCATCCCTCAAAAGATCGAGGTGGACATAAGCAATTTGGACCTTGGGGATCGAATCTTCATGAAGGATATTGAGGTTGATCCATCATTGAAGCTTTTGAGCGGAAATGAAACGAAACCTATCTGCAAGATTGTGGCTTCAACTGCTGAAAGTTTGAAACCGCTTGAAGCTTAAAAGTTGTAACCTGTAAGTGAGTTTGTTTTTCTTTCTTCTGGAACCATATTTCAATGATGAGAGCAGCTTTTAGTTCACGGGGTTTTCAAGTATTATATAGCAGGCTGTTTTTCAGCAATTGACTGCAGCCATTGCCTGCCCCCCCTTGCTCGTCCTCTTCCCCGCCAGATGAGACCACGGAGAAGAGAGAGGGGAGCAGGCATTGGTCAATTCCTTGTTTGACGTCAGAACTCAGAACTCACAGGCTATATCATGGTCAATGAATTCTAGTCCAACCAAACTTGTCATTTTGTTGCTTTGATGCTTGTGAGGTGCCTCTCTTAATAAGGAAGAAGTTGAGGTAGTTCATACTTGGTTAATCTTTGTGGTCCCTGTAAAAGGTTTAGATGACAGTAGTGAAGGATCATAGTGTTTTGGCCTGTAGGTGCAACAAAATGTTAGTCGTGTAATTTGATTGGTTACAGTATATGAATTGTGATAAGAGTTGTAAAATTTTAACAAAATGCAATTTACGTGGTGATACATGATTTATGATATATTTTCAAGATCAATCAATTAATAAAGTCGAAAATTCAGAAGCAAGAGGCCAAGAGCTATGGGATGTTGTTCCAAAGGATTAATATTTAAATGAAATTTTGAAGTGCAAACCAAAACAAACTTATAATCATTTGGGTTGTTTAAACCAATTTGCATGGACTTATTACCATTAAAAATAAAATACTTCTTTAAATTGAGGTAATTTGGGTATGGAATCTCTCATACTCACTTGATTCTCATCTGTGTCATAAACCCCTTGAATGTGATACCAACCATCTCGTAATGGATTTTTTTTTTTTTTTGACCAAGGAAAGAAAAACTAGGCCAACCTCCTATCGTGGAGGCCAACCTAATCCATCTCGTAATGGATTGAGATCCCTAGATCTGTTTTTTAAGGAATGAATTTAGGTTTCGTACAATAAAGAAATATATTTAGATTCTAAATCCGTACTTTTGAGTAAACCAAGCAACTTAAAATGTAAGGGATTTTCATTTCATACTCGTGGAGTTTTGATTCCAAAATAACTCTATTCCATAATAAGATCTCTTCAAGATTATTGTAGATTATATAAGTAGGTGAAAATATACGATAAAATTAGGGCCGATTACGTCCAACAAGGTCTAATAAATTCATTTCAGATAAGTTTAGGTGAAGAGAATGCACCCTAGAATTTATGGTACATAATTACCTTGTATAATTTTCCTAAACATTTTGGTACACACTACGAACTACTACTATAATTGTAGGCATAACTCAAGCTTTTGGGGGTCAATTCTTTATGAGTGATTGTGCTAAAGTAGTACTTTCTCTGTTTCTTTTTAATTTACACACTTTGTTTTTTTTATTTGTCTCTTTTTAATCTACACAATGTTGTTTTTTCTATTTTTAGTAACTTGTCCTATCTATTTTTTCTTCTTATAAGTAGTTAAAGATATTAATGTTTGAAGTTGTATCTCAAAAACTGTAAAAAAAATGTAGCAACTAAAAAAAAGAGTGAGGGAGTATAATAACCCATCTTTTAATTTCTCTCTCTTTAACTTTTCACTCTCTCGCTTTTAGAATTCTTCCTTGTTTCTCCTACAAACTCCAAAGCGAAGTAAGTAAATCAAAAACAAACAATGGGTGTAGCATATGATAGTATAAAAGGTCAATCTTCCTTTTAGTTCAATTAAAACATTTTAAAAGATCACAAAAATTGACTTATTCCAATGTTGGGAAATGTATTTAGTAATCAGAAGGTAGGTTTCACTTGAGTGGAGTAAACTGAGGCTTCAACAAGCATAGACTTCTGGGATTAAAACATGAAACTCGATTTCTTTAGAGTTGAATTTTTACTGAGTCAACCTGACTTTGGATTTCTTTAGAGTTGATCTTCGATTGCTGGGCCCTCTTCACTTGGTTTCTTGAGCTCCTGAATCATCATGGAATGGCAAAGTCAAATAATTGTGGGGCCATTGAAAGCTTGACTAGTACAGGTTTAATTAAGCGTCACATGAAATCATTTCACGCGGTCGTTTTGAATTTGTCAAAACTACTTTGCTTAAACTCTGTCAACAATAATATCAATGTACCAAAATAGATTTACACCATCGATTTCATTCTTACTTTTAGTATAGACTTGTTCCTTCTATTCCATATTTTCAATACCTACAATTTCTTTTATAAAATAATTCTACTGTATCATGAGTGAAGATTTTTATTGTTAATTAAATTGTTGTCTATGTCAATTTAACTTCTTGGTTTAAATCATCAAATCATCAATGGACAATGAAGATTCTGTTGTCTATTAGATTATGAAAAATCCCAATAATATAATAAATAAAAAATGACTTAAGGAGAGAAAAAAAGAGACAAGTTTAAGTATTGGAGGTGACGTGAGGACCCAAAATAAGAGAAAGTCTAATTGGGAATAAAATTTTTTATACGTATTGGTAATTGTTTCATGGTCATTAGAAGATCAACATATGTACTAATTATTTGAGCTCAACAAAGAAAATAAAAGGCCAACAAGTTGATCGTTAGTATATAACCAAAGCCATTAGTCTGAATTGGTGATATTTATTCCCTTTTTAAGCCCTTTTTTTTGGGTTGAACTGAACTGAAACGAGCTAAACTGTGAGAGAAAAGTAGCTGAACCGAAGTGAGCTGAGGTGAACTGATTTAAAACTGTACCAAAAAAAACAGGGTCTTAGTTATTGCCTTTTGAATTTGGTGAAAGAAATAATTAGCCAAAGAACAAGAAAAATTTTCAGTGGGTTGATGTTATGAGCATGGTGGGGTTTGGGGTTGAGGGGAGTGTCTCATATTTATAGGTTGTAATCTACTTCTGGACATATTTCCACCTTAGTTTAGGGTGTTTGCTTGTTTATCTACTAGCTTTATGTGCACGCGTTGCGTGCGTCAAATATCAAATGGGGAACCATCTACTAATTGTGATTAACGGTAGAATTAATAAACTAAAAACTAAAAACATAGAACTTAGATGATTTCTAAAATTACCAATGAACTATCTACTCATCTTGAACAATATTTGTTATTGTCAATGTTAGGTGGTTGATCATTTTAGCCAAACAAAATCGATTTTTACAATAAGACTAAGTCATGGTTTAGCATTAGTATTGTGCCCGTCAAATTAAAAAGAAAAAAAATATAGTACTATGGTAAATAATACAAAGATTAATATAGATAATACTTCAACATATATATTCTTATGGTTCCTAAAGAGTTAGTTGATACGGAATACAATGAGAAATATACACAAAGAGAATAATGTACTTTGTTTTTTAATTTTTTTTGCGAATCCCATTCAATTTTCTATAAGTTTTGTTGTGATTGTTTTCTCATGTGATTAGGTAATGTCTAAAAAACATCAGTTCTTGTTTTTTGTTTCATGCAATTAGTTTCTTTTGGAAGGAAAATTAATTGCATTTTTTATTTCACCTTGATTTACGCTAATCAACCAAGTTGTTATCTTTTTAATATTTTCCTTTATTAATTTAGTAAAAAAAATCTCTTGTATAAGCCAAGGGTGAAAGTGTATTTTCATGTAGACACCACTCCTCACCCCTTGGTTTATATAATAGAAATTATTATCCCCTTTTATCTTTTCAATATAATCTATTTGAAATATTCCAAATTCTTAGAATATTATACTCCCTCCGACCTCAAATAATTTTTGTATACTATTTAAATTAGTTTATAGATAATGAAAATGTAACATCAAATAGAAAATTATCTCCACTTAACTCATGATGTGAATCTTTCCACTATTTTCTCACTAGATCAATTTTACTTATTCTTACTTCTATTTTTATCTACCCAAACTTACACGATTCTCCTATCATGTCTGCCCAAATCTAAAAGGACAATTAATTGAAAACAGAGGGAGCCATAAAGATGTTCATATGGTAGGCCGACATCAAATAAAGCACAAAGTACAAATTCGACAAAGCACGAAAGCACTGAGTTTGAAACTACACGACTCACGAAGAGCAAAGAAATTTGCCCATGGCTCATTGCTTGTGCTCGAATCGAGTTTTGGGAGAATGAGGCAAACGCAATATGATATGAGCGGGATGATGAACGTCATGAAAATGGTCAGTGGAACAAGCGTGAGCATTTGACTTGTAGGCCTTAAATAAAAATAATTTTTCAATTACATTATTGATCTATTGATCACTTAATATTAGTATATTACTAGTATATTATAATTATATCTCTTTTTCCAATACTATGGCAATATTACCAAGGCATTATTAGAAAGTAACTAAAAAAACAATATTATAGGTTTGGTTTTAATCATTTATATGAACTAGGGGATGGTTACTCTTAAGGAATATTCTTATCCCTTGATGAGGGAAAAACTTAAGGTCTTAATTCTTAAATGCACTACATTATCTATTGACGAAAATCAAAATATAAAAAAAAAGGACAATTTATTGAAAGTTTTGAGGTATCATTTTGACTATTACGTTTACTAATTCTTAACTTTTCACATAAAATCACGAATTATCAATTAGTAAAAATATACATTGAAAGTTGAAACTTCCAAAAACTTTGTTTTCCTATGATGTTAAAATAATGGTAAAATATGCGAGCAGATAAAGACATCCCAGGGTGCGCATTCTCTTCATCTGAAAAAACTCAAACTTATCTGAACTGAACTTATTAGACCTGATTGACACTTATTTTTGAGTGTTGTGTTAGACCTGATCAAACCTGATCAGATGTGATATGAATTTATTAGATCTAAAACTTATTTTCTAAGGTGAAGAGAACACACCCTTAAACGACGCAAAAGTTAAAATGTTGTCGGAGTTGAACTCCAATTTAGTCCAATAGCTGAATAAGCAAGCATTAATATCTATCAGGTGATTCAATTGAAAATTGTAAACAACTCATGATCCCCCACCACCCCCCTCGTTAATTAACTTTATTAACAACCAAAAAAAAAATTAGTGACGGTAGTAGTACAGTTGGAGCACTGAAAAGCAGAGTACCTCCTCGTGTACGGAAGATCTGGTAAACCAAATAATCTCCTCTCCAATTCAGTTGGCGTACCAACTGGATTTCCTCACCTTGTCGGATCATCCATATTTAAATAAAATAAAAAATAAAAAAAACCCAAAAAATAAAATAAAATAAAATAAAAATATCTGTAAAAAACCCAAACCCAACTCTCGGAATTCTTCCAGGAAGGTTACAATCTTACGTAGAAGTAGGAGAGAGAATATATAAATTACCAAAAGAACCCCACCCCCACTTCAAATCTTCCCGTCTTTGTTCAATTTCAATTTCAATTTTTCCCCAGAAAATAAAAATTCAATCTCTCACAATTTTCCAGAAATTATAATTTGTACGTTTTTACGTTCTAATGATTTTGAAATAATAATAATAATATTTGATTAAATGCATTTGCCGAGGTGGTCATTTTCTTCGTCATCTTCTTCTTCACCGTCTTCTTCTTCATCGTCTTCTCCGTTACCGAATAATCGCCGATTAACGAGAGCTAAGCAGCTCCGTCATCTCCGTGACTGTGACGTTAAATACTTGGATTTGTTTCTAAACTCACCGCCTTGTCACCGTCACCGTCACGATATATTGCGCGCGGATTCTTCTCCGTCTCCTCTCCCGCTTCCTCTCCCCGAGTTATCGCCGAGTTTTTCCGACGAGAATTCGGAGTCGAAGCGAGGTGGTTGTGAGAGTTTTCGACTTCCGTCACCAACCGAAGTTCTTAATGCTAGGTAATTCTAGCATTTTTACCCCTTTTACAAGTTTTAGATGTTTATAGTTTTGTTTCTATATTTAGAAGTTGGTTTAGATTTGATTGATATAGTATACTTTTTTTTGGGGAATAAAAGTTTTCTACTTTGTGGAGGAGTGGGGTTGATGCTTAGTTTGACTTACTTTACCCTAATTGGAAATAATTTTTTTTTGTTGCTGAGTTTGGGAGAGATACCTAAAATATAGCTTCACTAGTGTGGTGAAGTAGGGGGTTGCGCTTTTGTGCTTTAATAGCTAATAATACTTTCTCCGTTCTGAAATAAGTGAAACATCGTACGTGTCGTTTGCATCAATTCACTTATGTACCTTGTCAGAAGCAAAAAGAATGGAAATAAACATGGATCATATGATATGAAGTATTGAGTTTTGATTCAAAACTTGGCTCATTTTCGTTGTAGAAGCATATTGGTTTTATACGGAATGATTAAATTTAGTTTGTTGATGAGGTTGATGCTTGCTTTGAGCTGAAGAGTGTGTCTAACTTGGTTTGATATAACACTTGCCACTAATCTAAAGTTGTGAAATCTTCTGGCTAGCTAAAAAAGTTGGATTAGCTAATTGTGTGATGGCAGTGGTGTGTCTGATTGCTGTTGCTTTGTATTCCAAAACTGCAGGATAGCATGCCAAGATGCTCGGAGGAGCTTTGATTCTCAGAGAAGGGTTAATGCTTGTCGGGGAGTTGATGCTCAAACGGTAGATGATCAAACATGGTCATCATGGAATTCTCCCCAGAAGATACAGGGTGCACATCGAACTCAAAGCGTAGATTTCATGTACCAGAGTGCTCCATCAAGTTCAAGTTCCAGTCCCATGCGTAGCCCACAAATGATGCTTAATGGAGATCCATATATCTTGCATCCGAATTCTACACGTCACTCTGAACCCGTCCTCCCAACAGGTTTCCCATATGCAGGGCCACTAGAGAGCACTATGGTTAGCCATGATAGTTCTCCATATAGGAGTCCATTGCCTAGGAGCCCCAAACCACCCCGAAACAGCAGAAGTGGACCTCCATCTCCAATGCGTCCCAGATTATCCGTAGAAATCTCCTCCCCCGTCATGATTGTAATGTCCTTGTAAATGTCCACCCATTACCTCTTCCTCCCACACCTTCTTCCTCAGTGCCAGCTTCCCCTGTTCCTCAAGTCACCACAAGGCCAGAATTCTTGCCCATGAAAGGTCAATGGACAAAAGGGAAGCTCATCGGACGTGGTACATTTGGAAGTGTATACGCTGCAACCAACAGGTATATAGTTGTTTCATATTGGTCTAATTGGTGCTACTGTGCTATTGCTTTTTAGTATCTCTGGTTACTATAATATATCTCCCCTCTATTGTCCAGAGAAACAGGAGCTTTGTGTGCCATGAAAGAAGTAGACTTGTTTCCTGATGATCCAAATTCTGCTGAGTGTATGAGGCAACTGGAACAGGTATTTAGATTTCCAAATATTTGTCATTGACAGCATTCAAATCTGTTCCATATTCGTTTATATATGTCAATGAAAATATGGTTTGGGTTGTAATATTTTCAAACTTTGTGAAGCTTACCTTCTGACGTTAAATTCTCCCTGTGGACCCTGTCAGCTGTCAGCATTAAATGACTTCTTATCATCTTTGTGGTACTTTTCTTATATAGATTCATATTTTCTTGCTCATGTAAAAGTGTCTTTTTGTTTTTAATCATATAAAGAAGATGAGTATAGAAAATTCTCTATTATGTGGATTCATTTTTCTGGTATTACAGATTTGCCAGTTTGGTGTGCTGTTACCCAAGAGCTAGGTAGTTTAAACTATGAGGAGCAAATATTCAGTTTTTCTTTTTGCTAATTAACTTCATAGAGAATATATATAGGGAACAACTTTGTATAAGTTTACGTTCTAGTCATCACTTTTCTTCTGAGGCTCTGAGCTCTGAAGCATATCCAGTGTGGCAATTATGTTCCGATGTGTTCATTCAATTCGTTTATTTCTTTCAACCAACATTGTGCTAATTGTCTTTCTTAATACAGGAGATTCAATTCCTGAGCCACCTGAATCATCCAAATATTGTGGAGTATTATGGTAGTGAGATAGTAAGTGGATCCATATATGCGTGATCTCTGCTTATCTTAATGTGATTCCAGTATTCAACGTATTATTTACTTGTGGATGTGATTGAGAAATGCAGGTAAATGACAAGTTTTACATTTATATGGAGTATGTTTATCCTGGTTCTATCAATAAATACATCCGTGAACATTGTGGGGCTATCACAGAAGCTGTTGTTCGGAATTTCACTCGTCATATATTATCTGGATTGGCTTACTTGCACAGCAGGAAGACAATACACAGGTACTTCTGAAATTGATCCTTAGGCTTTATGATATGAAAGAATAGACGAGTCTACAGTTGCATGAGATCTCAGTTACCCATGGCAATTTGTCCTTTCAGTTTGCCGTAGGTAAAGGTGGTGCGAATTGTGATATTTTCTCGAAGGGGGGGTGGGGGGTGGGGGGTGGGGTTGGGACTTATATAGTGTTGAGGTTGCTGTGGCTTTGTCTAATTAATTTTCCATTTTCAAGGCCCAAGGGTGCATCTTCTAAGTTAGATTGTTCGCCAAATTGTTGAATATGATACTTCCTACCTAATATTTATGTTTCGCCAAATAGTTAAATTTGATGATTTATTATGATGATTCTGTTTAGGGACATCAAAGGGGCAAACTTACTTGTTGATGCATTTGGAGTTGTAAAGCTTGCAGACTTTGGGATGGCAAAACTTGTGAGTGTCTAGTGTTCTATTTCTCCTGAATCCTTTCTCTAATACATTATTTGAATGGCTTTGGAGTAGAAAGTATGAAATCCTTTTAATTATTTCAATTTTAAATTTACAGAAATCAAGTTTGGCATGGTGTTGTTCATATATATACTCTGTTTGGTTGTTGTGCATCTAATTTTTGTTAATAGATGTTCCACAATGGTTTCATGAGTTGCCATTACCTAATGAATGTTTGTGAGATACTAAGTACGTAGTAAACTCGTATCTCATCTTATCTGTCTATGTCCTAACGAGGATGGGGAATGAGAGCTTCCATAGCTCCTTTCATCTCGTACCTTTGATGTAAAATAATCATCACCTGTTACAAGGAACCTCTTAAGGTGCAGTTACTTTAACTTTAAAATTTAAATAATACTTCATCCATTTTAATAGACTGCAATGTTTGCTTTTTTGATGTCAAATTTTGCAAACTGTGACCTTATCTTTTCTAATGTATATGGAAAAAAAACATTATTATATATGATCTTGTTAGATTTGTTTGAATCTGTACTTTCAAATTATAAACTAACTATTTTTACTAATTAAAGATATCAATGGTTAAATGTGCATTAGAGACCGTGAAAAGGCAAATGTTGCACTCGTTAGAAACGTAGGAGTAATAATTGCCAAAAAAATTCAACCACATATGAGAAAAATTCTAGAGAAATAGCAATAATCAGTTTTAGTTGGTGAAGTCAATTTTAATCAGTGTAGAGCAGTTAACTATAGTACAGTAAAAATAGGTGAATGGAGCAGTCCCCAACTTATGAACCAGTTGGTAATTTCTCCATTTCATGCATACCTGTTTTTGGCAGTTTTTTTCTACAGTGACACTTGCTGATTTCTGTGTGTTGATCATAAGTTCATGGGTAGAATCCACCATTGTGATAATAGTGACTTTTGTATTGTAGTGTCTCAGGACCATATAATCTTAGTTGCACTGCTTTACTGTTCTTCTAATTTGAGTTAACTTTCTTTGTCAGCTTACTGGACAAGCAGCTGTCCTTTCTCTAAAGGGGAGCCCATATTGGATGGCTCCGGAGGTATGTTTTCCCTTTTTAAGATCTTTTTCTGGACAATATCCTATAGTTGGCCCTTATTGACATGAAAATTTTCCCTACAGCTTATGCAGTCTGTGATGCACAATGATAATAGTTCTGATTTGGCTTTGGCTGTTGATATTTGGAGTTTGGGCTGCACCATCATTGAGATGCTGACTGGCAAGCCCCCATGGAGTGGATATGAAGGGGTAGGTATTACTAACAAAGTAATGTTTCCCTACCTGTGTATTGCATCCAAATTATGTACGGCTAAGGTTGCCTCTCTTGGTGAGATATTAGTATCCCTAGTCCTTATTGAAGCTAACTGGCATCTTTGGAACGACGGAATTTGCTGCATCTCTAATGTAATGGGTTATTCTATCCTTTGGCATCTTTGCTTGTCAACCTATGAAAAATTTAGAGTATCTCTGACTAAGCAAAATAGGAAGGGATCAGAAAAGCCTGGGAATAGGCATCCCCCCAACTGAAAAACATCAGGACAGACTGACAGTGACCACGTTATACTGACACAGATAAGAACTCTTATCTTGTAGATATGCCTTGCTGTCTTAAATATATGATTCCTTAGTGTGTACTTGGCATTTGGCATTTGGCAATTGTTCCTTGGCAGTTGTGACACACATTTCCCACTCATTGATCTTATCATATCCCCATCCATAGGTCCTTCCTAGGCAATGTGAAACCCCCATACCGACCCCAGTTTCTCAACAACACTGCTCCTATGATAGGAAATCCCAACATAGGCCTTTAAAGAGATCTACTGTATCCCAAAAAGTGTTATGGTGTATTGCTTAGTAAGTGGGCTATTTTGTAACTATTGCCCCCCTCTCTTTCAAAGAAAAGAGAAGACAGAGGGCTAATCTACCAACATGGGGCGGATAGAGCACATTATTGGATTTAGAAACATTAACCATGTGAATTGTGTTTGTGCTCATATGATATTTTTGCAACTTAACTTCACTGCAAAGGGCCATGGAAAAGATTATATGGAACTAATTGGATCTGTTTTAAGGGAACTTTTTTTTTTGAATTTGGATTGGCTTTCTGATTAAGTCCAATGTGCATCCTTCGTGATTTTGCATTAATTGTATTAGTCTATTAGAGGACATGATCACTTGATCAGGCAGCCACTTGACTATGCTTGTGTGCTATGAATTGACGTAGCTCGGATAGTTTAGAGATTAGGATTAAGGACTAAAAGTCGAAGTGGATTGATGATTTGAGTAATTGCATAAGATAGATTGATAAACACAAGCTTTTGAGAGGCTTGTTCTCTCTAGATACAAAAGAAAATCACTCAACAATATTCAACATGATTTCTGAACTTGAGGATATTGGGCATGTGTTCTGCATCTGTTTAAACTTTAAAGGGCTCATTATCGTTTGATGTAGGCTGCTGCTATGTTTAAGGTCTTGAAAGAATCGCCACCCGTGCCTGAAACGTTGTCACCTGAAGGAAAGGATTTCTTATGTCACTGCTTCCAACGAGACCCTGCTCACAGGCCGCCAGCCAGCAAGCTGCTGGACCATCCATTTTTGAGAAACTCTCAGCAACTGGATTTTCCATCTTCCAGCCTAGCACCAAATCTTATGAATCAAAATGTGAGTACAAATGCTAATTCATTTCTTCCTATGTATCCATATGCTGTGTAGTTGATCATCCAAGCAAGATATATGCCACCGTAATCTATCTGGGAAAATTTTGCAAGTCAATACTCCTTTTTTTTAGTGATTTTACTGTTTCAAATTTTGAAATTTGCTTATGTATTTCTGAATATCAGGATAAAGTAGCTCATCATAGTTCAAGAGAGATATATGATCACAAAGTTGAGAAAGTTCCAATGTCCCCTAGTAGAGGGACAGCAAACGGAAGAGGCCACCTTAAGTAAGATTTCCTTCTTTACTGCACAGGAAGGCCAAATAAAGGAAGAGATCAGTCTATTATATATTCTGACCTAATGTATTTTTTCTTGTTTTCCAGTGACAATGGGCAAGTGTCTCATCTTGAAACATCTGACTCAACAGTGAGCTTTCGCCGTTCACCGCGATCTATTCTTGAGCCTGTTAGGAGTCCATCTCCTCTGCACTTGCTTTCCAACCAAAACATCTGGTTCCTGCAAACGTCTTAAAGTATGATTTCGGGCGTTTAAGAAAATGCTGTCCTATTGACTCTGGAAATGCGGACTTGTTTGAGATTTTCAAAAAATTATCAAATATGATGGACACTGCAAAAGTTTGAATTCATTATCACCTATATGGAGTTGCCATAGCTGTTGCTCTCAATTTTTATCGAGTGCTTCATGCTAAGACGTGTAATAAAGAGTAAGTAATGGTAGTGAATTTACATGTTATTTTGTGAAGAAAGCCTCATGCCAATACAACAATGTCCATGGTAATAGAGTTTCATCCTCAAACACTTGTTTTTCTTCAAAATGATGTTGGATGATAATGAACTTAATGACGAAAAAGGGTACTTGGAGAAGGATAAACATTGCCATGGATATTGATATGAGATTTTCTTCACATAATTATCTACAAATTAACTATCATTACTAACGTTAGAGATTTGACAAGTGACAAATGTAGTATTTGTGAATCTGAATCATGATGATTATGTAATTTGTACATAGAAATTTTTTCCGTTCTGTTGTAGTAGTGGTGGATTTTCTGTGGAGAGTTGGTTCTTTCTTTTCATTTTCTTTTGTAAAAAGCTTTTATGTATTACTGGAAAGATCAACTACACAGCTTTAGATTTTTACAGCGTAGCCTGCATGACCTGGAAATTTTCTAGTGATCTCCATCTATCTATTCCCGAAACTGTTACTGTTTTATACTAATACGTTTGCCAAATATTTGTTTTACGTCTTCTATGCGAAAATGCTCCATTTTAATAAGATCTTCTTGACTGTTATTCAAAAGGTCCAATAATGTGACAGAAGAAATTTTTGGCCTTCTTACCAGACTTGGCCAATTCTTTATTTATATCAACATTTTCTCAATGTGACTAGGTTTGCACTAATACACATCTAAATTCATAAAGTAGCATACTTCGTTGGAAAGAGGAGTTGGATGAACTCTTATAATGTGATTAGTGTATATTTTTGCCATTTCTAGAAAAATAGTCACATTTTCATTTTGTCTATTCTGTACATCTATTCATATATTGATGTACATCAAAAGTTGTTGACAAGCGAACACATATGCCACCTGGATCTCTCTTTTATTTTTCACATCATCCCACACCCCTAACAAAAAGTTCGTTATGCACATGTTTTGAACATATTACCTCAACATAACCATTGATTTGTTTGTGATCCTCTAGCTTATACTCTTTAACTAAAGTTGACTACTACAACAACAATAATGATAGAAATCCCACTCAGATGGAGTCGGGTGCATGAGTCAAGATTTCACTACTCTAACCAGTGCATTCTCAAAACAAAGTCTTCCATATCCATAAGGTTATAATCGTTGCCCACGTAACAAACCATATCTTTCAGGTTGAAAATTTTGCAGTAATTTTGAAGGGCAACTTGTTTACACTATTTGTTTTTTTAAGGAGTACAATATGTTCTTTTGTACTTCCTCTGTTATTTTTAGTTGCTACACTTCTTGTCTTCACGCAGTCCAACACACTACTTTGAGCCTTAATATCTTTAGTTATACATAATTAAATAGGTAAAAAATTGATATTTGAAAACTATGCATTTAGACGAATCTAACAAGATCTCACTTGACTATATTTTTTCTTATACATAAAGAAGAACAAACCGGATTATGTTGATGAATAGTAATTACTACCTTCGTTCCTAAATAATAGTTACACTTACACTTTTCACGCGTGCCGATCCAATACTTTGAGCCTTTATATCTCTAATTTTGTATTTCTAAAAACTATAAAAAGTGAGTACATATCGAGACGAATCAAATAAGACCCCACATGACTATATTTTCTCTTACCCATAAATCACAAATGATAGTCAAATTGAAATTTGTAAATAGTGCAAAAGTGAAAGTGTAACAATTATTTAGGAACGGAGGTAGTAACTAATATCATAATAATGGAAGGATGGTAACCTATCACTTTCTAAACACTGAGTCAAAACTCCGAAAGTTGATGAATTAGGCCCCGTTCTTTTGGACTGAGAGAAACTGAACTGAACTTAAATTAACTGAACTGAGAGAAACTGAATTGCAGAGAAGAACTGAACTGAATTGAACTGAAATCAACTGAACTGAAATTAACTAAACTGAATTGAACTGAACTGAATTGAACTGAACTTAACTGAAAATAAGTCCAAAAGAATAGTGCCTTAATCAACTTCTACTTACAAAAGTTGGTAGGTGTGTATTTTGAACCGCCAAAAGAATATAGAAAATGAAAGCATTTTGCCTGTTCGTTGAATGCTCTGATCAGGCCTAACACAGTGACATGACAAGAGCAAAAGTAACTAATTTGGATTCTGGTGCCCACATAATCACATTATTCATTTACTACATGAATACAAAAAGAATAAACACGTTATATTGTGATTTAGATATGTGATAATGTGAATACTCCATAATATAAAGTGGATGAATTGCTCCCAACCGTACTTATCAATTGTTTATCAAATTATTTGTGCAAACTGATTAGTTAAGAGAGCGCCACCAGTTATAAGTCAATACTTTTTTTTGAAACAAGGGTAGTATATCCATAGTTTTGGAAATTTTACCAAAAACCACTCCTAAGTGAGGGGTTCTAACGAGGTTAGTAGTTCGTGAGCTACTCAAACTCGGCTCGAGATTTTCATGATGCAAGCATGGCTAAATTCGACTCGAGGACCTTGTGAACATGCTTGAAATGTTTATTTCCATTTTTATATATTAGAAATTCAACTAAAAATTAATATTAGAAAATGCACAATACTAGGGGGCAAAATAAAAAATAGTAATACTATTATTTTTTGAAATGTTAGATATTAAACTTAAGTTGAACTTGAATTTTTCAACTCGACAATGCTCGACATTACGAGTGAGCTCAAGTGCAATTGTTACGAGCAGAACCGAAGCAACCCCAAACTTGGTTTGATTTGTCTCATTAACACCTTTACGTTAGATTATACTTCAATGGCGAAATAATACTTTAGTGGGGGGAGGGGGTGTCCATGGACCATGATGTACCTTTAAAACAAAGAGTATCATATATATTTTCCAAAGAACAAGCGTGAGCAAACGAATTAGATACCCAATTTCAAACCAATATTTAACTAAGTACTGTTGTTTCTGCAACCATAATCTGATTTGTCATTCAATTGTACAAAAATATGGAAACCAATTGAGTACCCAGTGAAGCGAGTCCAATAATGGATAACTGGATTGGAACAAAATTGGGACAAAATCAATTCTCTTTTTTTTTAATATTATTTTTTGAGATTATAATATATTATCACTACTATGCTTTATATTCTACAATTATGCATGGCAGGATGGTTCAATAATGTTCAACTTCCAAAATTATTGATTTTGCTTAAAAAGTTTGGTGTAGGATGCTATATGCATTCATATAATATTTTGATTTCCACAACTTTTAAGTGGACTTTTATTAATTTTTGTTCCTTACAAAATGTTAAAATACTAGAATATTTGATGGTCACAATATATTAGGGGGCGTTTGGTTTGGGGGAAACTAGAAAGGGAAAGGGAATAGAATCTCTTGATTCCCTTTTATCATGTTTGTTTTGGGGGTTTGTTTCCCCCCCCCCCTTTCCCCTCCTTACCCCCAAATCCCTCTAACTTGATTACCCACACCCCCCTCCACTTTCAAATAGGGGTAAGGGAAACCCTTGACCACTTAAGTTTGACCACCCAAGTTTAACCCCACCCCCTACAGAACCACCACCCTAACCACTAACCGCACCGCCACAGCCACCGCACCCCCCCGAAAGACCCACCTCCACGACCGGAAATCCCACCCTAGCGCTCTTGGCCACCCCCTATACCCTAAAACCACCCACTAACCTTCGAAAACAACCCCACGTCACCCGGACGCAGACTGCGCGAAGGGGAGGCGACGCACGCAGGAGGCGTAAAGAGAAGGGGAGGTGACGCACGCCGCGCGAAGGGGGAGGGGAGGCGACGCACGCCACGCTAAGGAGGAGGGGAGGCGACGCACGCCGCGCGAAGGGGGAGGGGAGAAGTGCTGCACGCTGCGCGAAGGAGGAGAGGAGGCGACGCACGCCGCGCGAAGGGGAGGGGGCGCCGGCGCTAGTGGGATAGGGAGGGGGTGGTGCTATGGTGGAAGGATGGTAAGAGGAGGAAGAAAGAGATTGACATTGAAACCAACCAAACAACACTTAAAATCTAAGGGTTTTGCTTTCCATTCCCTCCCTACCCCTTTCTTGATTCCATTCCCTTTACCCCGTGGCAACCAAACGCCCCCTTAGTATTAACTAGCAATAGATACCAAAGGATTAAGATTTTCGCGAATCAATACCTTCCATCAACCAGTTTAGAGCTTATTGCCTATTCCGGAGAAAGACTTCTACTAGGGGATATCCAAAATTTGTTATCAATTTGTCGATGTGCTCTTCCCAAGTCGTGTTGAGATCCAGCTTTGGACTCAGTACCTCCATTAGGTCACTGACTTATGGACCCTAATAGGTTGTCGTACACCTGTCAAAAATAATTTCTGCAAAACCTTTTAACAATGTAGTAGGGTAAGTAGGGTCGAATCCACATACATATGGTTGTTTTAATCTAGCTTCTAAGGTATGAAGAAACTAAACAAGATCAGAATTACTATAATTAAGGTTCTAAACTAATAAAATATGAAAATCAAACTAAAAGGATCTGGGGTAATGGCTCACCATGTTTATAACTATAATCTATCAAAATATCATCAATAGTTCAATTAATCATATATTTAGAGCATAGGTTAATCCTACGGTCGGGTCTTAACGCTCTCAAATCAACATATGCAATACGGTCGCTAACATAATCAGATTTGCTAATTGTAGGTAAGTCTCTAAAGAGTACTATCTCTCGATCTATGACTCAATATGAGCAATATTTAATCAGACAATTGATCAGATTGCAAGATTAACAATAAAAAATGACAAATCAATCCATCAAAAATATCAATCAAGAATCATAGCATATAAACATGGATTCCCAAAATGTAAACTACTCAAACATGAAACAAAGAATGAAAACTACATCTACAAAGGAAAACATAATTAAACTAATATATGAAGAAACTAATTGAACTCGTGAACTAATGAAGAAAAAGAGAAACTAGGGTTTGCAACTAGAAACTAGAGAGAAAAAGATGAAGAAAACTAAACTAAACCTAATAAAAATAAAACTAACGTGATAAGGGGGAAGGAGGAGAGAGAGTTATTCCTCATCTAAATAATATTAAATAACCTCATATGACTAGAAAAGTAATTTACAAGATAAGGAAAGTCTCGAATAAATCATTAAATGGGCGGATTAGTGATCCGAGCGTAAGGTAGCAGATTCCAGTAGAAACAGTGCAATCTTCCGAAAGGCATAACTCCTTAACTAGAAGTCTCCTTGGGGCGTGTCACCTATCGTTGAAAAGCTCGTCAAGTCTAGTTTCCAAATCTGCTGGAATTATTCCATTCTAAGAAGCACATCAAAAGTTATGGTCAAAAGAGTAAACACGACTCTTTTTCACATTTCTTCTAATGATTTTCCACTTTGCTTTCGCTCAAACTCGTACTATGACATATCCAAACGTCCTTATCATTGTATCTGCCTTCCAAATGCTCCTAATCCTCAAGTTTAGCTAATCATACTCCAAATACGTTCTCAATACCTGAAATTCATCAAAAATAAGAAAACATACCGAAAAGGAGTAGAATAACATAACTTAAGAATATGATGCAATAATGAACCTAAATATGAATCTAAATGCTCTAAAATGCAACCTAAATGCACCTAAAAACTATATATAAATATGACATATCAGACCCAACCAAAGTCTTTTCTCAAGAACCCGAAGATGTTTACAAATGTTTGTTCCCAAAAAGGGAGAGAAAGAGAGCAAGGGGGCAGTCAATATGCTTGTTCCTTCCGTCCCCCCTTGGGGGCTTATAGTGCGGACGAAGGGGGCCCCTTTATCCAACCAACGACCTTTTGGACCCAGCGCGTCCATTTCACGCAACACTTTTTCCTTTGTCTCGAGGAGCACTTGCCTTCTTGTTAAGGCAGTGAACTATTGGAGATGGCGGCGTGTTACTGGCTACCGACCTGGAAGGAATGTTGGGCAAAAGGTTGATGGATAAGCTATTGATGGTGCCGGTACATAAGCCAAATCAACTTGATCTCCTTCAAGCATTCAATCTGAATCTTCATTTGTAACACGATATGCCTTTCACGCTACAGGATGTTGGTTCCCAAAATCTAAATCAATATACAATCGAGTATGCGATCTTGTCACCCCTAAGACCATACTACTTACCTAAATCATGAACCTCTCCCCCGACCCCACCCTTTTTTTCATACTTAAAAAATGGTCCTAGTTTTTGTTTAGCAAAGACAAAAAAGGGATGAAAATATACAAGTACAACCCACGTGAATTCCCTAAAGAAATCAGCCATTTTATCACCACTGGTTTTTTGGGCTTAAAAAGTAGAATGTTCAAGACTAAAACACCATAATTCAGAGAGTAAAGAGTAAAGAGTAAAGAGTAAAGACTGAGAGTCAGAGAGAGACACAGTGAGAGATGGAGGCGCCCTCAAATCAAACCATGGACCGATCAGACAAAGCTGTCGACCAATGGTACTCATCATCAATCATTCCTCCCTTCCTTTTTTTTTTTGAAATCAATTTTGATTTCCATAGTTTTAACGTGTTCTTTTGTTTTACTGCATTTTTCTTATGTTTTTCACAGTTGTTCTTGCTGCTATGATTGTTTTCAAGGTCTTTTGGACTTCCTCTGCTGCGATTCTGATTGTTGTTTTTAGCTTACTAATTTCATAATTTTTATGAATTATGTAATCAATGTAAGAAAAACACCTTTTTATTCTATACTATTCCTTCTTCGGATAAGGGAGTGAATTGCGGAGTTTGACTTGTGTAATTGACCTATTGTTGAACCAAACTTTCATATTATAAGTACAAACTTTAGTAATTTCTGGAATTATATAATAATGTCAAGTAGACTACTTATTTATGTTTAATGTTGCTTCTTTTTTTCCCTTTGAAATATGCTGCATAACTTATGAATTTACTACTTCTTCAGGCGATTTTGATGATTAACATTATTCATTATAAGTTATTGTTTCTGTTAAACTAAATTTAAGATAAAATAAAAGTTTTTTTTTGGTATTTAGTCTTTAGAGAGCCACAAGGGCAAGCGGTGAGAATCGATTCCAGAATCTCCTGGAACCGGGAGGGAAGCTCTAACCAATTAAGCTATCCCTCACTTTATAAAATAAAAGATTCATAAGATGTTTTCTTGGGAGGTCAATCCGTCAATGTATGTCAAATGTTTCTGCCTGTTGCTTTTAAAGACATCCGAAGAGGATCACAATCACAAACCCTATTCATAAGGCCAAAGCCTCTCCTAGAAACAAAAATAGAAATAAAAACATAAAGTTGAATTTTTGTGGTTGGGTTGATATGGAAATGGAATATTTCAGATTTTCGTTACCATATTTAAAGTATTTGGAAAAAGAATTTGTTCCGTTCCTTTCCTAAAAGTTTTTGAAATGTATGGTTCAATTTATTTCGTATATTCCTAATAAGAAAAACTTTCATTTGTAATTCCATATATTGATTTTTTTTTTAAAGGGATATATTGAAATTAAGTCCTAAAGTAACATCTAAAATAAATTAAATATCCTAAATTAAGTCCTAAAGTACCATCATGGTCAGTTGGTTGCGCTAGGCGTGAAGCGTGTAGAAGCTGGGTGGGATGCAGGCTTAGCCGAGGCTATGGGAGCTTGTTATGCATTGGATTTGGCTGGTAGGCTGGGTTATGATCGAGTGTTTCTTGAAGGTGACTCGTTGTTAGACTAGCTAGTTGTTTGGAGTCTTTTTCTATTTCGCATGTTAGACGAGCGGGCAATGTAGTGGCCCATTTGTTAGCTCGTTGGGTTTGCCCTCCTGGTGATGAAATTATATGGTTGAACTCTTTCCCCCAAAGTATCACTACTTGGGGGCGCTTGATTTAATATAATTGCTCTTGTTTTTCCCCTCAAAAAAAAAATACTAAATTAGGTTACATAATTATTCTTTCCATCATGTATATAACTTTTGTTTTAATTATGATAACATATTTGTCTTATGGTTTTTGAAAGTTTTCTTCGAACACAAATCCATGGATGCAAAATACATGTGTCTATTCTAATCCCAAAGATACCTAATAATATGTGTATATTATTTTACAAAACTGTATCTTAAACTTGTATATATTATGTATCACTTATCAAGTAATAATTTCGAATGGATTTGGGATATTCTTAAATCAATTTACATTGGAATTCATGGTGTGAAATATGAGAAAGAGAAAATTTATCAAGTTAAAGGGTAGACAATGTCATTGAAAGATTGGAGACTGGAGTATAATCTCTATTATATAAGTCAAGGGGGGAGCTATGATGTCCCCTGACCCCTCCTATGAAAAGACTTTTTAACCCTTAATTCAACAAAAAAAATATTACCTATTAAGATTTTCCTCAATCATAGCCCTTCCTAATTTAAAATATGCATATCAAAGGAAGTTTAAAGTTGCTAAATAAACTGTCATAAAAATATGTGTAGTGAAAGAAAAAGTTTATGATTGAAGAATAAATTAACATAACTAAAGCAATTTCCAAATCAATTACAAAACCAAAGACATAAAATTTTAATTCTACCTAAACATTTAAATGCAACAACAAAAACCAACATCCATTAACAAGTCATAAAAATACCGAGAAAATAAAGAGGATAATCGTATCTTTTTAATTCTCGGGGGTCAATAATTGTCTTGTGTGTCAATTAGTATAATTTGTCATTTTATTTAGTTGGGAATCGTAGTTCTTATTTGTGTCAGTTAAGATAATCTTATCATTTTACTTTTTAGGAGAAATATGTAATGATTATTAAAAAAATAAGCTCATCTCCATTATATAAGCCAAAACAAGTGTATGGTGTTTACTTAAAATTACAGTATTATAACCTCCCTGTATATTCATTACTAATAAATGACAAGGTCAATTATGTCAATTTGATGTCATTGCATCCTATCATGTGTGATTTTTTTTAATCCATCGCATAGTAATGTAATCAAAATAGAAGTTACAGAAAATTTCTCACAAATTAAGCAATAAAAACAACTTAACATATAAACCTTCAAAGAAATTTTGACATAAAAAACAAAATTATCAATCAAATAAAACAAAAATCTTTCACAAATTTGGTTTGACAATAGAACTTTACATCTAAATTTGCATCACAAATTCTGAACACTAAATACAATCTTCTTTCTTTGCTTTATCAAGTAATTTTTATATTTTGTATTTATACAACATAATAATTTATTGATGAGTACTAATAATGATTATAAATTACATTATTCAAAATTACATTTAGATGAAGTTTAATAATAATCGCCAAAATAATCCACGCACGCATCGCGCGCATGGGCGCCAGTTTATAGTAAAAAGAAGTGAATGGTTTGTAGAATATCAAATACTATTATGGTATGTTACTTTACATACGCCAAAATAAGTATGGTCTAGTCTGGTGGTAAAATATTATGCAAGAATAAGTTTATTAAGTTGGGTGGAATTGATGTATGCAAAGTTTTTAGCACACAAGTCATGGGCAAAAATTTAACGTATGGCCAAACTGCACAACAGTCGGTTCATCATCATCACTGGAGCATTAGTGGCTCTGATACTCAATCCTGCAATTCGAAATGCAAGAAAGCATATGATGATTAAGCTTCTTTCATTGTAATTTAAAAAAAAAAGGTAACAATAAGGGTTGCACACTACCACTAGTCCACTACCACTACCACTACCACTACCACTACCACTACCACTACCACATTCAAAATCACAACAGTGTACGGATAAGCTTGTGTTCAGCATCTGAAAATTTAAAGCCTGTTGAGCGAGGTGAGGGGTCCATCGTGCAACTATGTTCCTTCCAGACCAGTACTAAAGATTAAAGCCTGATTGAGATGTGGATTGGGGACAACTCTTGCTAACTCATTGTTGGAGTCTTTTAAAAGACTTTAATGAGTGAAAGAGAGGTGGTAGTTCAGTGGAGTACCACGATGAATTCCATGGCATTATCCATGGTTCAAATCCTCATCCCAAAATATGTTGCAGAATTCACTTATGGTGGCAGTGGGCCTTTAGGCCTGTTGTATTGTGGGCTGTTTAGCCTTGTATAGTTGTACACAGCCTCTGAGCTGGTATGCCCTGCAAGCTAGTAGCCTAACAGGGGTTGATTTTCGGATCAATTATACTTCTTCCGTTTCACAATAAGTGAAACACTTCCCTTATTTGGAATAATCACAATAAGTGAAACCAAGCTCTAAATGGTAAAAAAAGTTCACTCTTATTACAAATATGCCACCAAAAAGTAAGAGGGGACCACCACTTCCATACTTGTTCACTCTACTTTATTGTGGTCCCAACTTTCTCTCTCTACATTCCTTGGTAACTCCCTACTTTATCTATGTTTCACTTATTGTGAAACGGATGAAGTATTTTCTAATAAAAACAGACTCTGATAAGGATATTTTGGTAATTTTATAGGTGGTATCATGTCAGAAATTTGGTACCAAGTAAGATTGAATTTGATACTAAACAAATTTGGTACCAACTTGATCCTGATGTGATACCAACTTATTGTTGTCTTGTGGGAGTCTCCAAAGGACTCCAACAATAAGGCGCCAAACAAAGCTCGTGGATTGGTAGCTAATATGAAATTCACAGACGACAAGGTTAAAACCTCAATCTCTTATTTCAAACAGAGATAGTTACCTCAAAGGAAAAAAAAAAAGACTAGCCACTTTGCCATGCCATTTCATATTTATGATATTCACAGTACAAATTTAATATTTACTAATAGCTCATACTAGATAATAGATACTTCTAAAAGTTTGGGCAGTCTCCATCCATTACCGTGAAGATTTGCCCGAAGTGGCTATGTCATGACTAATTTGTAGTTTGTTTTTTTGGTTTGATGTGTTAGAGCCTAGCCTCTCTTTGACATTCCAAAAAAGAAAGGAAAAATTTATGAGAGATGATTTGAGAATCTTAATCCTAACATTTATAATTGTCGATTTGAAAGAAGTAAAAAAAAATGCAATCCCTTCTTGTTGTTTTAAAGCAAAACTAAAACTAGCAAATGATTTATTAAGAATTTACCTCATCATCATCATTATCATTATCATTATCATTATCATTATCATTATCATCTGCCTTTTTAAGCTTAGTTTTGCCTCCTTCCCTACTAAAGGGCAATTTCATAGGACCAAACACACTATCAACCTCAATACTTCCCTTAACAGAGTACCCTGTTCCTTTTCCCTTTATTATATCCCATAATGCAGACCCAAAATCCTTAGGCCTAAAACTTATTGGAATCTCCACTATCCCTTCTCCATTCTTCTCAATTTTAGCACATTTATCAAGCTTAGCTCCACCAATATTTTCCTCTCCTAACCAAACTTGATATTCTAATGCATTCAACCCCATATCAAAATCATTCTTGTTCATCAACTTCATATGCATTGTTGCACTTGTTTCCTCAAACGAAAAATCCTCGAATGTCACCTTTGTTAGATCGACCTCCAGTTTATAAGGCACCGGAATCTCACCCTTTTTCTCAAGAGGCAATGTCAATCTACCAAGAACAGGAACATCCACATTAAGTTCAATAAAAACTTTATATGGTATAATGCTACCTTCCTTAACATCTTTGTACGTGTTTTATTATATCATCATAGACTAATTTCAATGGCACCTTAATGGTTTCAGACTCGTGGGAGTGGAGAGTCCCCGCATCGGGTATGAGGCCGGATACGAGTTTTCGGTCATCGCTTTCGATGAGATAGTTAATGTCACATAAGGGTATGGGAACGGGGTTGGGATTTTGTACTAGCACGTCCACTGTTAGTTCTATGGTCTTGAGATCAATGAAGGGAATGTGTATGGCTGTTACATCTGCTGTTGGCTTCCCAAATCCAATGGTCTCCTCGAGTTTTTCACCTACATCTTGGATGAAGTTCTTTACTTTATCCATAAATCCTCCCCCTTGATCTTCATTTTCTTCTTTCTTTGATTGTTTTGGCTTATGATCAGATGATGCCATGGTAGTAACAGAGGTTTGTTGTTTGGAGATTAATGGGTATTAATGTATTATTTAGAAAGATAGAAATGATTACAAGTGGATTTGATTAGAGGTGAACTTCAATTCTAATGAATGGGGGGGAAGAAAGGGTGAACAAGATTAATTGGAGGAAGATTTACGGATTGGATTTGGTGGTTATATCTGTTACTAATTTTTTTGAGAGGTAATTTCAATTACTCCCTCCGTTTAGAATTAAATGCAACAAATATACTTTTTCACTATTCACACTTTTCACTTTGACTAAGATTTGTAATTTATACATAATGAAAAACATAGTCAAGTGGGATCTTGTTAGATTCATCTCGTGACATACTTTTATAAAATGTAATTTTTATAATTTTTACTTATATGTAATTATAGATATTTGTGGTCAAAAGAATGACTTGAGATGCGTAAAAGTGCATTTGTTGCATTTAATTCGGAGCGGAGGAAATAATTATAAAATTTATTTTTATCGCCACATCAAACTTTCTATCATCTATGTTTGATATGCGGGAAGAAACACATGCAATGGAAATTCCCATGAATTTCTAAACTGGTCAATTGTTTGGTTAGCAGAAAGTAAAAAAAATGGGGGAATTCAAAATTCCTAGGAATTTGTAGTTCCCACAAAACGTGGAAATTTATTGACCCACTCCTCCCTGGGTCATTTAAAATTCCTGGGAATTTCAAATTCCTTGATGGCAACCAAACAATTTTAGTAAATTCTCGGGAATTACATGAGGGAATTAACTTCCCATGTATTTTAACTTCCCACATACAGGAATTAAATTCTTGTATGTACCAAACAACCACTAAAGCCAAAAGGCTTCTTTAGTGGAATAGATGAAGTACTTTTCAAAAATGTAGGTGTAGTTTTTTTTGTAACTTTTACCTATTTTTTATCAACTTTGGAAATACGTAATTTTTTAAATTAATGGTCAAATATAAAAATTCATTACAAGTAAAAAAAATATAAGATTTTTTTTATAAATACATAACTAGATATATTAATGGTTAATGTTCATATGTGAACTCTAATGTACGTTGATGGTACACAATCATTTCTAAGTATCAATACAAGGTCCCCTCAAAAAAAAAATATCAATACAAGGTTGTATCAACAAGAATCAAGGTTGGGCTAGTTGGTTGGAGACCCTCTTTCCACCCTTTTAATAAGGGTTCGATTTTTGCCCTTTATAAAATAAGATCCTCAATTTTCCCCCTACTTATGCAAGGGATATTCATCTTAACTTTTAAAAAAAATACAAGGTTGTATGAATATCAGTATGGTATCAAAACAAGTTTCACTTCATAATCTTATCAATGCATGTGAGACTCAAAATTGCCATTATTATATTCTGATAATACTTTTGGTACCATTATATTCTGTTGGAATCCAAAATAGACTCCAAAAATTACGTTTAAGCAACATCTCTCAAATGAAAAGTGAGGGTTTAACCACGAATCCAACATAACATCATTATTTAATAATCTAAATAAAACAAGAAGGTCTTCAAATTATATCTCATTAGAAGACATACACAAGTAGTTAGATCCCTGACACTATTATGACAATAATAAGAGACTATTGTAGACGTAAGCTCTTACCCCAATTCCTTGTAGAAAGTTAAGCTATTACTTTCATCCCCAAAATTTTAAGAGTTTAATTTTCAAAATATTATGCAATACTTATCATGTCACGACGATAATTATTTCCTCACAAAACAAAAATTATCAAAAGTAACTACACATGACATTGTCCGGAACAATGTGTCTAACATATAGTTAAAAACTCCCTTGCGAGATAGGGTTTCTCTTCCTCGAGAGATAGGCCGCCGCTCCCCTTGTGGTTGTTTCTCCGGCCGATTATGGCGGATGATTTGCTGTTAAAGTGCTCAAATCTGGAAAATCTCAGATGATGAAAACACAATAGTAGAACTAGATGACTCGGTGGCAACGGACGTAGACGAAAAAATCTCGTTGATGCTCGTTGGTAGATTGGTGACTGATAGACAGTTTTAAACTAGAAGCTTTCAAGCGCACCGTGACTATGGTGTGGGCGACTTCTCAAAAGATTGTCATCAAACCTATTGCTGCAAACAGGTTTGATTTTCAATTTCTGCACTGGCATGATAAAGAGAAAGTCCTTGCCGGTAGACCTTGGTATTTTGATCAACACCTGTTGATTCTCCAAGAAATATCGGGGAATGATCAACCGACTCAGGTGCCTCTTTCATTCTCGCCTTTCTGGACCCGTATCTATAATCTGCCATACAATTGTCGTTCAATAAATGACATTAAATCAATTACTGCTCTTCTGGGATCGGTTTTGGAAAATGAACCTGATATTCTTGGCCTTGATAATTATAGGCGGGTAAAACTGATGATTGACATTAATAAACCTTTGCGAAGATTCCAAAAAATTAGGGGTAATTACCATTGAATTCAAGTATGAGATATTGCCGTTCTTTTGCTTTGCTTTATGTGTGGGGTAATTGGTCATAGCGAAAAAGATTGTCGCGAATTGAATACTGATGATGACCATGGCACTATGGCCTATGGGTTGGGGGCTATGGCTAAAGGCTTCTCCCAGAAAAGGAAGATCTAGGTATTTAGAGGAGGAAGCTAATGTGTTGGTGAACCGAAAGCTGGTGTTTGTGGGTAAATCCTCTGATTCAGAGGGGTAGTCTGGCAACATCAATAAGACTAAGCCGTCGTGTGATTCTTCCGAGGCAGAATCGTCTCCATGCTCTGAAAATACCAACTTCCAAGAGGGGGCAGGTGTACAAAAGTATACGAGGGAGTTACAAGTGTCAAAATTCGGTATAAGGGATGTCGTGAATGATGTTAAAAATGGAGTTGGTGCACTACTACAAAAGAGCATAAAGAGGCCCCCTAAAAGTACCATTAGAGACCTCCCAAGGGGTGGTCTCTAGCTCACTGGTCTCTTTGTATAAGAGACCACTTTTTTGAGGTGATCACTTAAATAAAAGAAAGATACCACTATTTAAAATAAGTGGTCACTCAAATGCTAGTTGGAGGAACTAGGAAAGAAGGATTAAAAACCACTTAATTAAATCAGGTGGTATCTTTGATTTTACCAAGAAACCACTTATGCAAATAAGTGGTCTCTTGGGTTCCACTAGAATGACCATTTATCTTTATAAGGTGGTCTCTTTGCTCAAAGTAATTAAAATAGCCATTTACGTCTTTTTTTTTATTTGCTCAAATTTACGTATATTCCCGTTTTTTGAAATAAAAGAAATTTCTCTTAAAATATTACTAGCTATACTTCATATATATGTTTTATCCATTCATTAAATATAGACTAGTAGTACATAGTATCATAATGAACCAAATATTCGTTTATTGAAAATAACCATTTACATTATAATATCCTTGCTTCAAGATCTAATTGCATTATACATCCGTACATTATACGTCCTAGTAAAGCGAGTAAATAAAAAAAATTATAACTACATGGATATAATTACTTATACGTCCTAGTCAAAATCTAGGCTATCTTCAAATTCTTCCCCATTGGCCATTGCTTTACACTTGTACATGTGAGCTCCGCCGAAGTACCACCAAAAGCATGGTAAAATTCTATCTCTGGATCATATTCATATTATCAATTAATATCAACATAGGACATGTATTGTTTATATAATTAATTTCAACGATTGAGTAAAAAAAACATAGTATAATATTCATATAATAGATTTCAAGCAATTGAATAAAAACAACGCCACAACCTCGTAAAAAAAAGGCCAAAACATAAACTTAATCGAGCAAGCTTACAAATTGAACACCAAATTGAATGAATTACACGGGGAAATAAAGCATGGAAGAGAGCAAAGTGAGTCAACCTTGTGCAGTATACCATCCTCCACCGCCCTCCTCCCTTTTCCACTATTCCCTGAGAATTGAGAAAGGAATTCCTAAACACAAAAACCACAAAAAAAGATTTCATGAGCAAAATTGCAGAACAATTATAAACAACAAACTTTATGTATTCTTTCACCCACTAAATCACCAGAAAACAACAAATCCAAAAGCAAGAGAAAAAAAGATTAGTATCAATGACAATTATAACAAGAATGAAAGCATAAAGCTTAACATATCAATGCCGGCAAAATAATGGATAAAGCAGGAAATCAATGGTGCATTCTAGGATAAATTGGCTTGGGCCATAATTACAGATCCATTATTAAGAAAATGAAATGGGGAGAAAGTATTTAAGATAATGATGACTCTTAGTCGGCGATGAGAAGACGAAACCAACAGACGGCTAAAGACAAACAGATAGCCGACGAAGGTTATGAGCATGAGCCAATGACGAGCCAAAGATGAGCTGACGAAGCTTAGAAGCACAAGCTGACGACGAGCCGACGATATGCCGACGAAGCTTAGGACCACAAGTAGCCAAAAATGAGTCGTTAATAAACTAGAGAAGGGAGAAAGAGTACACAGAAATAGAGAAGGAAGAAAGAGAGTAGAAGAAAACGGCTGACTCAATGACATAGTGACATCTAATTAGGATTTAGGGTTTCATAAACCTTTAATTTTAAATTAGGAGTATTAAGAAACCACTTCTATGTAAATGAGGTTTCTTAATTTGGTTATGTGGGCCCACAAGGAAACATTATTGAGAAAGTAATAATAAGAGACCACCTTTGTGTGAAGAGGTCTATTTCCTGCTATTATAAGAGACCTCATTTTCATGAAATAAGGTTTCTTTTATAAAATAACCACCTATTGGATTACGGTGGTCTCTTACCCGTGGTTACTTTGGCCAAATTTGTAGTCGTGGTGAGTTGAATGTGGAAAATGCTCAAGGTGAGAGGGTAGTTGTGCGGGAACCACAAAAGGGTGCGAGGGAGTCGGGAGAGCTGTGGGTGGATGATAGCCTACATAGTAAGGTAATAGGAGATGTGAATGTAATGCAGGATGAGGAGTGTAGGGAGAATGATTTGTTTAATCTCCAATTCAATGTTGGAGCAGGCCATGGTATGAAGGATAAAAAGGCTTGGGACGCAAGACAAATAATCAAAGTCCAATGGTTGTCTGCTAAACCCAAAGCAATCATAAAGGTGGGCAATAAAAGAAAAGAATATGTGGGGGCTCAAGATGGAATGGATGGAGAGGATGTGATGATGAATGAAGTGGATGCTTCGGGCAAGAAAATAAAATGTAATAAACTTTCTGATGGGACTCTTGATTCCTTGAAGTAGCGGAGGTTGGTTCCACCCAACCCCGCGAAGGCCAATGAAAACTGCCAAGGGCTTGGCAACCCTTGGACAGTCAATGCTCTCCGGGATTGATGCTGGAGAGAGAGGCCGAACATTGTTTTCTTGATGGAGACGATGGTTGAGGATAAAAAAGTTAGAGAGAATTCGGAATATTTATGGGTTTATGAATGGTATTTGTTTTAGTAGTAATGGAAGATTTAGAGGTTTGGGATTTTGGTGGATAGATATCAATGTAGTGCCAGTTTCTTTTTCAACTCACCACTTTATTGCGAACGTTCATGATAATAATGATGTTCCGGTTTGGAGTGCAGTGGGTATATATGACTGGCCGGAGCAAGATAAGAAACACAAGACATGGGAAATGATGGTTAGAATTAAATCGCGGAGCAATATCAATTTACCTTGTGTGATGTTTTGTGACTTTAATGAAATTCTATGCCAGGATGAAAAGGAAGGGGGGGTGCCGAGGTGTGAGAGGATGATGGACTCATTTAGAGAAGCCTTGGATGATTGTGGATTGAAGGATTTGGGGTTCACAGGCAGCAAAATTACATGGAAAAGGGGTAATAGCGTTGCAACGTTGGTGAGGGAACGTCTCGACAGATTTATTGCGAATGTTGCTTGGTGTACTGCCTTCCCGCATTATAATGTTAAGCACTTTGCACAATATAGATCAGACCATGCTCCTATTCTCCTCTCTACATCCAGCTATCATGAGAGGGGCAAAAGGAAGAAGATGTTTAGTTTGGAGGCTCTTTGGCTCTCAAAACCCGAATGTAACGATGTTATAGCGCAGGCATAGACTGAAGGTGCTGGTGAGAGTGCAAGTTCGAGGGTGGAATGTTGTGCTTCTAGCCTCACATCGTGGGCTGCTGGGTGCTTTGGAAGTATTAAAATGCAAATCAAGACAAAGAAGGAGGAGTTAAGTGTGGTTCAAACGCACTACCCCGCGTTGCACTTTGACCGATGTATGTGACTTATATGTAAGAAAAAATATAGTTGTGTGGGATCTTGTTAGATTCGTCTCAATATGTATTTTATAAATATCTACTTTTTATAACTTTTACAAATACATAATTAGAGATATTCGTGTCCAAAGTTGTGCATTGACATACCTGAAAAGTAAAAGAATGAGGATCTTTAGGAACCGGAGGGAGTAATCTACAATCTCATATTGGTCTTTGTGGGAAAAATATTATTTAAAGACAAGATAAAATACACCCCACAATTATTGAATTCAGTAATTCGTAAACAAATAGAAAACTCACAGTTACATCCTATTATCTCAAAATGACAATTTCAATATCTTAAAACACGGGGCTATTTTCTAAATTTAGGCAATTGTGGAATAATGATTCTAGAGAGAGAGAGAGAGAGAAAACCCCACAATAAATACCAACCATCCCCCCACCGTCCTCACGGCTGAAAATCCCCTCCCCCTAGCCGTGCAAGCCGCTTGTGCTCCAGTGGGCCCCGAAGATACCAAGAATGCTTGTCCTTTGATTCCCCGTCCCTTGCGTCCTCCTGATCCGTCCCCCCCTTTGCCTGTGTTGTCAGCACAACAAGACCTCGTTAATGAGGTATCATTTATGAAAGTGTTGACCTTGTCACCAATAGAAGGGCAATTAATGCCGGAATTTGTACCGTTGACCCCTGCAAATCTTCCTTTTGCCACGGCTGCCCCAGATTCTTTAAAAGAAGATGAAATTTTCATCCCATTATCTAAAGAAGAGTACGAGGAAATTTCTAAGCCGTGGGAGACAGCCATAATCCTCAAAGTGCTGGGCAGATCTTTTTCGCATGACTTTTTGAGAAGTGAGTTATTGAAGATGTGGAAGTGGAAGACTTCAACGCCTCTCATCTCACTGGGTAAGGGTTTTTATATCTTAAAATGTCCCTCCCATCCTGAAAAATCCAATGTGTTGATAGGAGGTCCCTGGTTTATTTTGGGTTGTATGATTTGGGTGCAAGATTGGGTTCCTGGGTTTAACCCTTCAACAGCCAAAATCAATCAATTCCCGATATGGGTTTGCTTAACAGACCTCCCTATGGAGTTTTATAGGCGGGACATCCTCGAAAAAATAGGAAATAGTATAGGGAAGGCCATTAAAGTTGATTCTCATTCTCTCGATGGGGGAAGAAGAAGGTTTGCGGCGGTTTGTACGCTAGTTGATGACCGAAAAACGCTCCTAAAAACAGCCTGCATAGGAAAGGTATTCCAGGACTTGGTCTATGCAGAGGGACCAGGGTGGTGTACTTACTGCCATAAGGTGGGTCATAACCAAAAATCATGCATGCTCCGACCGACGAACAAGGAGGTAGGTGCTGGAGAAAACAAGGCTCAAGAAAACCAGGCCCATGAAGATCATGGGGAGGGATGGACCCAAGTCCAATCCCGTAGTGTTAGAACCCAGGTTAGTCATGTCAACCAAGAAAGAAAAGGTAAAGAAGGAAAAGGTGGTAATCTCCAAAAGAAACGGTGGACCCCAAAGAAAGTTGAAGATTTCCCAAAAAATGGGGCGGCGTTCTCAGTGACAGAAAAGGAGAAAGGAAAGGAGAGAGAAAAAGGAAGTGAGAAATTGGTGCAATCAAATCAAATGTCAACCCAGAACTCCTTTTCCCTGCTCCAAATCTTAGGAGAGCCAGAATGTGAAACTTCTATCCCCCAGGAAATCTTTTCCCCCCCTCAGGCCACGAAACGTGGTGAGGACTGCATTTTAGCCAGAGAACTTTCTCCACTGCCCGAGGATGCTGGAACAGCTCCTACCTGCCATACTCCTTTGGCTCCCCAAAAACTCCACACCCCAAATGAACCTATTAATACCCCAGGCTTCGAAGGAAACTCCCCACCTTTAAATCTTAAACCCATAAACACCAACTCAAACACTATATCACCCTCCCCAAAAGATGTATGCCCAGTCGGAGTCAAGAACACCTTCACCTACGGCCTCCCCTCCGAGGTCTCCTCCATCCCCTCCACCCCCTCCAAGAGTCCAATATGTCAAGGACTGCTCATCTCTGAGATTCACTCGACCGGTGAGGCCTCTCCTACCGGAGCTCAACCCCGGTTACATAGACTACCTTCTCCCTCTGGAAAACTCATCGACAGTTTTTGCCGACATCACGCTACAGGAGGTCAAGGCAATGATCCTCAACCCTCTTGTGAGCCAAGAGGTGGCGAACAATATGATCATGTATGCCAACTCGGAAATCATGGCCCCTCACATCCCGTAACTTCAAATGGCAGCCCATCTTCCACCTCCAAGATATTTCTAAAATGGTTTCTAGTGAAAGAGGTCGAAGTCGAATTCGACGACCGAAACCTCATGCAAAATCTAGGTCCTTGGCTAGACCCAGCTCCACTTCTCCCAAGGGTGCGCACAATAGTGTTGATACACAAGATGGCGACTCGGCTCATGGCAATGAGCAACACGGACGCCCTAATGCTTGCAAAATTGTTCAAACCGATGAAACAATTAGGGATATCGGTCTCATGGGAAGAGGCAAGAGGGCGAAAAAACCCGCGCGAAGCCGAGATGGCTTTATGGCCACACCGAAAGCTTTGGACTTGCCCCAAGACCGGGGTCGAAGTCAATCCTTGGGAAGCCGGAAATGAGGGGGTCCTAAAGAGGATCATGGATACCCCCAACCTATTTAAGGGAATGACTATCTTGTTTTGGAATGTAAGGGGGCTAGCTAGGCCCTCCTTTTTACCGAACTATCGGCTTCTTGTTCAACAACGCTCCCCTTCCATGGTTGTTTTGGTGGAAACTTGGGTTTCGAGGGATAAAACCGCGCACATTGTTAGTGACTTGGGCATGAATTCTTGGTATCTCGTGGAACCGATTGGCTTTATGGGGGGTATTCTCCTCCTGTGGAACTCATTTGTTGTTGATTTCCAAGTTGTGGGGGAGGGTGCTCAAGGCTTGCATGGAGTAATGGAAGTACGTTCTCAACAAAATTCTTTTATTTTTTCGGCAATTTATGCTAGTCCTAAGATTGATATGCGTAAAGTTTTGTGGGAAGAATTGAAATTGTTTGCTCATGATCTTCATAAACCGTGGGTATTGTTAGGAGACTTCAATGAAGTCCTTAGTCAAGATGAAAAATTTGGTGGCAAGAAAATATCGAATGCTCGTTCTAACTTGTATGCAAACACAATGAATGATTGTCATTTAGTTGATATTGGTTTTTGTGGCCCTAAATTTACCTGGACTAATAAAAGAAAGATTAATCCTATTTATGAAAGGCTTGATAGAGGGTGGGCTAATGTTGAGTGGATAGCCCTATTTCCTGATTATAAGTTGAGTCATCTCCCTCGTGTCACGTCTGATCATTGCCCGATCCTGTTAGAGTTGTGCAATAAGAAATCTGAGATAGGGGAGAAACCTTTTAGGTTCGAACCTATGTGGACCCTTGATAACCAATTCCTTGATGTAGTTAATCGCGCTTGGCTGATGTATAATTGGGAAGTTGAGAGAAAACTTGAGTGCGTTAAAGGTGAGTTAATCGAGTGGAATAGAAATTCTTTTGGTAATATTTATGTCAGGAAGAAAACTCTGTTAGCTCGTTTGAAAGGGGTTCAATCCTATCTCCAAGTTAATCCCTTGTCTAAATTCCATCAAGACTTAGAAAATGATCTCCAGTATGACCTCCTAGCCGTCCTTGAGCAAGAAGAAATGTTGTGGAGATCGAAATCCCGTATGGATAGGTTAGGGGAAAGGGATAGGAATACAAGTTTTTTTCATCGTAGTGTGACGATAAGAAGGTCATATAATCGCATTTCATGCCTTAGGGATGAGGTTGGGAGTCTTATAGAAGACCCTTTAGAGATCAGGAGCCATATTATGAGATTCTATAGATCCCTTTACACCTCTGAGCATTTTGTTTGTCATGATTTTTCTATTCCCGGGGTTGACTCAATGAAGGTGAATGTGGCTTTCCCCCTACCCCCGAGGAGATCCGAAGAGCTTTATTCAGCATGAAACCCCTCAAAGCCCCCGGCCCTGATGGTTTTCACCCTGTCTTCTTCCAGAAATCTTGGGAGATAATTGGTAAGGATACTTGTTCTGCCATTACAGAGTGGTTTAGGATGGGTTGCATCCCTGAACAGTTATGCCATGCTTTAATTTGCCTCATTCCGAAACAGTCATCCCCGGAGACCATTAAACAATTTCGCCCAATCAGTCTGTGCAATTCCCTCTATAAGCTTACTACAAAAATTCTGGTTAATCGACTGAAACCTCTTATTCCGTCCTGGATATCCCAAAACCAAAATAGCTTCATTAAAGGTAGAGGGGCGGATATCAATCTGGTCATAGCCTCTGAAATCTTACACTCCATGCAGAAAAAGAAGGGGAGGTGGGGGTGGTTTGCTTTAAAAATTGATTTGGAAAAAGCTTATGATAGGGTGGAGTGGAGTTTTGTCCGGAAATGTCTCCAATCCTGCAATCTCAACGACCATTCAGTTAAGTTAGTCATGGACTGTGTGTCGAAAGCGTCTTCATCTATTTTGATAAATGGTCGGAAAACTGAGCCATTCAAGCACTCGAGAGGCCTTAGGCAAGGTGACCCTATGTCGCCGTATCTCTTTAACATTTATCTCGAAGCCCTAACCCAATCCATTCAACAAGCTTCTGAGTCTAACGAATGGACCCCCTTTTGGGTTGGTAGGAAGAAAGTGCCGATTTCTCACCTGCTTTTTGCCGATGACCTCTTGTTGTTTGGACGAGTGGATGAGGAGACGGCCTTTGCAGTTAGAAGCACTTTGGACACCTTCTGTGAAAATTCGGGCCAAAAGATTAATGAGCTTAAAAGTAAGTTGATTTTTTCCCCTAATACAACCTCGGAGATGAGATCTCTTTTCCAAGATACCATTTCCGTGCTTGAAACCCAGAATTTAGGTACTTACCTGGGCCTTCCCATATCCCATAAGCACCCCAATAGAGTCCAGCTACAATTTGTGGTTGATAAAGTAAGAAGTAAATTGGCCATGTGGAAGACCAAGTTCCTTTTAAAAGCGGGGCGATTGTGTCTGATCAAATCTACCCTATCGACTATCCCGGCCTACTACATGCAGGCCTCGATCTTTCCTGCTTCATGCCTAAAAGACCTGGACACCTTGTGTAATAATTTCTTATGGGGTGACTCGGGGGAGAGTAAAAAAATTCACTTGGTGGGGAAAGAAATCACCTTTGCACCTAAAGATTGTGGGGGTCTAGGTATAAGGGCTCAAAAGAATATGAATATTGCTTACATGGCAAAACTTGCTTGGAAAATGTCTCAGGGTCCCTCCAATCTAGCTCAGGCTTGCATCTTCTCTAAATATGTGCATAAGAATCATGTCACTGCTTTTAAAAATGGATCTGTTGTTTGGAAAAACCTGGGGAAGGGTTGGGACCTCCTTAACCTCCATAGCAGTTGGAGTATAGGAAATGGAAAGTCTATTAATCTATGGATGGATAACTGGACGGGGATGGGCTCGCTCAGAAGTATGATCCAAGGTCCATTGCAGGCAGGGGAGGATAGGTTGAGTCTTAGTGACATAGCTTGTGAAGATAGGTGGGAGATCGATAGACTTTCCTTTATGGTACCTAATGAGATTCTTCTTAAGATTATGAGCATCCCTGTCCCAGCTAATGTGGGGGATAAGGATACGCTCATACCTGAGTTTGTGAACCACAATGGTTTCTCTCTTGCCCAAGCCTATAACGCTCAGATTTTGCTCCCTAGGGTAGACTTGGATTGGTTGTGGAAAAGTAAGATGGAACCAAAATTGAAAATCTTTTTCTGGCTGCTTTGGCGGAATAGAATTCCCCATAAAGCGCTATTGTTTGTGAGAAACATCTCCCCGGATTGCCTTTGTCCTAGATGTAAAGCCGCGCCTGAAACCTCTATCCATGTTATCCGTGATTGTCCTTTCTCAATAGATGTATGGAATCACATTCCATCAGAGATATCCCCTCTCTTACCGTTTAAAGCCTGGCTTAAAGCTAATATTCAGTCTCAAAAAGAAGTCCGGGGTATTGTATGGAGTGATTTATTTCCATACTTATGCCACGAGATTTGGAAAAGCAGAAATGAATGCTGCTTTAAAAATTCTCCCCCTGCCCAAAGAAATCGCATTATATCTGCCGCAATGAAGCTCGTATTGGAACGGATTCAGGTCTTAAATCGCTTTCCTAAACCTTCGCTCATCCTTAGTGATCCCGAGGATCTAGCGCCATCTATCCCTAGAGATATGACTATTGTCCACGTAGATGCGTCATTCGTAAGTAAACAGGTTGTGGTTGGTATTGGGGGGGTGATAAGAGACTACGAAGGCAATTGGTCTATGGGGTTTGAAACTCAATGTTATGCTATGGATCCTCTATGGGCCGAGATCTTTGCAATACACTCAGGTTTACTTATAGCCATAAATAATCATTATGCTAACGTGATAATCTTCTCTGATTGTTTGGGAGCTGTCAAGTGCATATGTTCAAGCGAAACTAATACTGACAAATATTTGAGTCTTATAAATGCATGCAGAAATTTGAGGAACAAGCTTCCGGGAGCCAGGGTTGAACACTGCGGAAGAAGGTTCAACCAAGTGGCTGATGTTTTAGCTAAACATGGAAGAAATTCGGAAATTAGCAATGTTGTAACTAGGACTTTCCCTTTTCCCCCTAGTTATTGTATGAATGTTTATCTGGAGGATTGTAAGACTCTCTTTAATATTTTAACTTAATGTTAGTTGCTTTGTTCACCAAAAAAAAAAAAATCTTAAAACACAAAATCACATAATTTGAATAAAATAAATTTATGATGGATCTATTTTTTTGAAAGTATGATGACTCCTTTAATCTCTTGCATGAATAATGTTCTTCTCAAATCACTATCAATCGTACATTTAACTTTAATAATCATGTTTAATTAAACTTTTGACTGTATTTGCTAGATCAGTAACGAATAATGGATATAGTCTAAGCTACATGTGTTTTTTAAACTACAATTATACAAGTGTGTATCAAATTGACTTATCATCATTTCTTTATTGTTAAAAGGTTTTAGTTTGGCTTTAACCAACAATAAATAAATAAAGTTTTTAGTTTGGTGATTGTCCCGTAAAATTAGAATCCGATTTTTTTTAGTAATAGAAGATGGCTAATTAGATCAAGTTAATCTATTACACTACTGCAACTATACTGTAATTTTTTTGGGTTTGGACCGGACTAGACTACAAAAACCGGAATTGTGATTTTTTATGACCCGTAGACCGGACCGGAAATCTTCATCCTGTTCAAATTCGGTTTCAGGCCCATCTTTATATTTTATACAACCCTGTTTTTTAACTCCATATATGATGTGTTATTTGTGTCATATTTACTTAGCAATTCAACAAGCATCCAAGGATGGATAACCTGTGAATTTTTTTTTTTTTTTTGACATCAGATAACCTGTGATTTAAATATCATCATACGACAAGATCGATGTCTTTTAAATTATGGTTTATCTTATCAGATTAGTATCATATAGAAATCTCCTTACACATGGAATAAGTGAGAAAGACAAGATTTTACAGAAGACCTTCAATTAGGACAACAAGCAAGCTTATATTTTGCCTTGATACAAACATACTTATAAGTTATAACTAGAACTTTATATGCCTTAAAAACACCCTCATTCCAGTCAAAAAAAAAAAACACCCTCATACGCATACAGTTATAATTATTTGAAGGTTCTCTTCAACATAAGTAGAGGTGTATATGCCTTAAGAACACATACGACACATAAAACTATAGCATTACATAAAGAAGCTCTGTGCTCTGAATTTTAATTTATCTTTCTCAATCAACATTGCTACCTTATAAGGAAGCTCTTCATCACTAGACCGATCCAAATTCAAGTTTCGTTAAAGAGCTTTAACACGGTCCAACCTAACGCAGCTGCTCCAGCAACTGCTGCACCAACCTTGCTCAATGTTGTGCTGCTCCCTAGCTTCTCTTGCCTAATAAGCCCAGCCACCTGTTTGTTATAATGAACCAAAAATATCGCTAGAATTCAGTATTGCAGAAGAAATTGCCACATACTGTTTGTCTTTGGTTTGTAGTTTGTGTGATAAAATTTTCATGAAAAATTAGTCAATCTAACTGCTAGTACTCAATCAGAAATTTCTAGAGGGCAGAAATAAAGTTTGTAGTTAGGGAAAAATGTGTCGCACAGATGCACAATTTAAACCGCGCTATAGAAAGTTAGAAACGTTGCAATAAAAAAAAAGGGAGCATAAGAAAAGGCAATATTAACCTGAGGAGGAAGATCATCATAGGTGGTATAAATCTCATGATCCCCTTGAAGGCGGTTAGATCCCCTGGACGCCAACTTATCGGCAACTTCATTGGCTTCTCTATCAACAAGCTCGATCTGCTGAGAAGAGCGATCGAACATTCCGACAATCTGTTCAATGATCTTCCTTAATGGTGGTCTGGGCGGCTTTCGACTGGGGTCTAGTACATGATCAATGACCTCCTTGTTGTCTCCTTTTATGAGATAGACGTGGAGGTTATATTGTTTGGCCAAACTTAAGCCCTTTTTTAGTGCCTCGGCTTCAACTATAGCAACGTCGCAGTAGTCAGGATAAGTTTTAGTAAGATTGTATGCTGCTGCTATTACCAATTCTCCTTGGCTATCCCTTATTACACATCCAGCCCCAGCTTTTTTATCTTGATTATTATATGATCCATCAAAATTCAGAGTACAACGTTTTGCACCAAACATAGACAACATAGTTTCGCTCTTTTTTTTTTTTTTTTTTTTTGGCTTTGTGAGTTTTGTTTGAGGGATCGTTTGTTGCTGTTTATGGTGCAAGTGTTGTTTACTTATAGTGTTAGAGTCTTAGAGATCATATAATACGTTTAGGATATTATTTGATTCCCCATAATATATTTTATCAAAATTGTAGTAATCTCTTAGTTATCTTAGTATATTTTTAGTTACCCTTTCTTATCTCTCATGTATATCTTTATTATTCTTACATATCTTTTGGACGTCATAATTGTACTTCCTCCTGATTTTTTTTTTTACATGTTACACTTTCGTTTTTCACGCATGCTAATGCAAAACTTGAGGACATATATTTCTAATTTTATATTTGTAAAAATTATAAAAATTACATATTAAGACGAATCTAACAAGATTTACAAATGATGGTCAAAGTGAAACTTGTGAATAGTGTAAAATGTCAAAGTGTAATATGTAAAAAAATGAAGGAAGTATTATAGATAGGTTGTAAACGTTATTAAATGCACTCAACCATTTTCATTAACTTTATCGAATAGAATTTTCACTTTAGTCTGCTCAACTTCTTTTGAAAAAGTTTAAGATAACCCACCTTGGTTTTATCAAATTCGAACAACCCCCCTCTCTCTTTTTTTCCTTTATTTTATACTTCCTCCGTTTCTTTTTGTTCTTCCTATTTAGAATCTTGACACTATTCACAATTGAAGAGAATCTTCTAAATTATTTTCAACGTCTGATAAAAAATATAATTATGTGGGATCTTGTTTTATTCGTCTCAATGAGTATTTTATTAATATTTAATCATTATAATTTTTACTAATACATAATAAAAGATATTTAAGGTTAAAGACGTGTATTGGCAAACGTAAAAGTCAAAACAGGAAGAACAAAAAGAAACGGAGGGAGTACTTATTTTGATTTGAACAATTAATATTTCACTAACGTTTCACGCTCTTGACAAGGAATAGTGACATCAGCAATGTTTGGCAGGATGACTCAAGCTTGATGACGTTGATCCTTAATGAGGAGGTCATTTGGAATTTTTGTGACTTTCTTTTTGCTTTTCTTAGATGAGTAAACGAGATCCAATCAAGTGCAGTGGACAAAAACAAAGAAGCTGCTAAAGGAAGACTCATCATTATTCCTTTAGCTTTTTTTTTTTTTTTTTTTTTGAAAGGCTTTGTTCACCAGAAAAAAAAACTAAAGGAATAATGATGAGTCGGCATGGTCGGGGACTTGTACTGCGTACAGTAAACTTCATGAGCACAAATTATTCAGTAATCTTAAACTACCAAGTCGTCCATAGTTTCTTAATAGTAATCCTATGCAGATGATAATTAATATATTTGGATTTACATTTTTTTTAAAAGGTAAGAAAAGAAAATTAGGCTACTGTAACACTCTGTATTTTTAGTAAGTTACGAGTAATATTTATATTTTTTAAAAAGGTTTTTAAAAGAGGCTTTTATAAAAGATTTTGGGTATTTAAAATAAATTCTAGCCCAAATGGATTTTGGGCCTAAGTTTACTAATTTAAAATCCAAGTAGTTTGTTAAAAATAAAATAAAAAAAACGTTTTAAGGAAATTCTAAAAGATTAACAAAAAAGAAAAGAAATAAGAAAATCCCAGCTTAACAACTCACGTCAGTGAGTTAGATGCTTATTAGCATTTTTTTTTGGTTACTTTTCCTTTTTGTTTATCTTTTTAATTATTTTAGCTTCTAGAATTATGTATTATGGGATAATTTATATCGTTTCCTAATCTTAGTTGGATAATCGTAAATATTAGCTATATCTTAGCTAGATTAGTTTATCTTTTTTCTTAAATTCATCTTTTAGTTTCCTAGTCTTATTCCGATTCTATCTATCCGACTAGTATAAATAGGGGTCTCCACCCATCATATTTTTCACACCAAATTTGAGAAATAAATCTCTTTTCTCAAGTTTAAACTCTCTCTCTCTCTTAGCCTACCCTTTCTCTTCTCCCTAGTAGTTATTAATTTTCAAGGTGCGTGTATATGTAGATCTTTAATAATTATTTTTGCAACCTTAGTATCATGTTTTTAGGAAAATATTTTGGATTGAAGTCCATGTTTTTATAAGTTTTATTATGAACTACATGTGTTTTGTATGAACATGTTTGAATGTTTATTAATTTTATTATGCACTTGAATTATGTCTTTAGTTCAATATTATTATAAAGTTTGATCTTTGAATCTGTATTCATATAATTTACAAGGAGTTTGATATTTAAATGCATGTTTATATATTTAAAAAGGAGTGTTTTTGAATTATTATTATTTTTCAAAACTTACCTCTTAAGCAAGTTATTTTATTTATGCCTTTATATGGCTAAATTTATAAGTAGTACTATTCTTTTTAAAGGAGGATTATTTCAGAAGGATTTTTATTAGATATATAATCTTTTATGATCGCAATAATAAAGAGGCAACGACTTGTTATTTATTAGCAAGAACGGTAGCTATTATTATTATTTACCCAGGCAACGGCTTGTTATTTATTAGCAAGAACGGTAGCCATTATATTATTTACCCATGTACTTTTTGTATAAGTCATGTGGACAAGGTAGTAACCCCTCGTAATAGACTCAGTAAGGAATACTAAACTTGGGGGGTGTGCACACTTTAGGAAAGGTACCTAGGTAAGAAAAAGGAGTTTTTATTAAAGTTAAATACTTTATGTTATATAATTATCAAGTATTCAAGGAAGGATTTTCGAAATTAAATATTTCAAATGTTTAATTAAATAAAGTGATTTTATATTCCGCATATACATGTACTCAGTATTTTTACTAACACGTGTTTTGTTTGTTTTGTTTTATGGCTTTGTCCCTGTAATGACCCTATTTTGGAGAGCAGAATTTACAGGTTGATATGATGCATACTTCATATGGGGGAGCTAGTGAGGAATCATAACTAGTCAATGAGTTGTTATTTTATTTTCTTTATTTTTATTATTGTCGTCATAGTTGTACAATAAAGTTTATATATATTGATAAAGAGGAGTTATTTAAGTTATTTCCGCTGCATTAGTTTCAAGTTCAGTTAGTAGTTAGTATTAAAGTCTTTAACGTTATCACGTGGCGGTAATACTCTCAAGTTTCTCAAGGAGTTTTATATTAAAATAAGTTTTCCAAAAAGAGAGAAATTTGGGGGTGTTACAAAGTGGTATTAGTTTTCCAGGTTCTTTTTGCAAATAAAATAAACATTCAATGAGAGTATGGGTAGATCTAGGAAGGGCATATAAGCTAGAGTTTCGCATTCTATTTGCATTTTTTTGACATATTATATTATGTGAAAAAAAAATATTTCTTTCTTTTTAAGCAAATACTTATATTTTCAAGTATAAATATCTTCTGATTTATAATTTTAAGAACGGAATAAGTATGTGGATTTATTTTTCTGAGGAAAGTTCTGGCTAAGGAAAGACTTGGTACTTAAGTTGGCCGTTTGTGCCGCACTTCTCTTTCCTGGGAACTCACTCGACTAATTATTCATACACTATGAACCTAGTACTCAAAATACATAACTCTTTTGTTCCTATACGCATATATGTATTTTTCAAAATTTCAAATGATTTTTTTTTTTTTTTGGAATTTCAAATATTTTTTCGATTCATTTCAAATTATTGTTACAATTTTATTTTATTTTGACTATTATGTCAACATGTAATTCATATTTTTACTTATATATCTATACATCTTTTCAAACTATAAAGCTGCAATTTTTTTTAATGAAGTATTGAAATTTTTATATGAATTGTTTAGTTATTTATTGTTATATTAGCAATATGATTATTATTAATATATTTCAAGGAAGTGTGACTTATTGTCAAGTTAATATGAAAATTTTTGTATTTTTCATAAGCAAAAGAAAGAGTTTATTGTTTATTATAAGAATTGAGTTATTATTCTATCTTTCATGACATATTATTATGATGCTACTTGCAAGTTGTGATATTACTAACTCTTATGGCATTTTTTTTAGCACAAATATTTTCTACGAGATGAATTTGATTATTTAACGTCTTATATGACATGTATGCATGTGATCTAATTCATGTAAAGTGATTTATATGTTTATTTTGTTGATTTATAAGTGTTACAAGAACCTATGACTTCAAAGTAAGCCTAGTTGTTTTAGATTCATTAAAGGTGAATACTGTTTTGGTTTATTCCTTTGAAGGAAATAAGTTTAGTAGTTATTTTTTTAGGAATGAAGAAGGTAATACATTATGTTATGTGCTAAGAACTGTGAAATTAGTCATTTGAAATTTTATTCAGTTGGATGACCTTTAATGTTTAGTGACATGAGTAAGAAAGGGAAAATTTATGATTTGAGGAAAGTACAAGTAGGAGATCAATGATTTATACTAGACCTGGCAAAGTTGGTCCTGATCCGAAAATCTGGTCTGAATTATCCGATCCGTGGTTCGATCTGGGTCCGAACCAGACGGTCCGAACCTTGATCTGAAACGATATGGTCTGGTCTGAATTCGATCCGAAATAATCTTGATCCGAAACTCATACGAAATCTGAATGATCCGATATGGTCTTACTCGACCCGAAACCGATCCGACCCGAAGGTAAACCGATCCGAAATTACTGGTTTCGATCAGGCTTTGATCCGAAGTACCCGAAACTTACCCGTTTTTTTTAAAAAAAAAAGTTATCATTGGCCACTGGTGCAAAACTTTGGAAAAATTTCATGTAAGTATATGTAACGAATACTCAAATAGTTAGACGGAATAATTTTAAAAAAATGTAGGGAGTACTAACTACTAAACAATTAATATCCAATAAAAGGGCTAATACTAGAATAATTAATAACTTAAAAGATTAGTATAGAATATAATTTATTTACATAGGACAACCCTTACCCTACTAAAAAAGCTCAAAATCTTTCTTGTCCAATCCGAAATCCGATCTGATTCGATGATCTGAAACCATAATCTGAAATCCGATCCTATCCGAAACCCGACCCGATCCGAAATAATAGTCCGAACGATGACCCAATCCGAAACGATCCGGTCCGGTCCGAATGTAACTTGATCCGAAAACGGTCTGATCTGAATTGGTCCGGTCCGAATCCGATTCGATTGGTCAGATTACCAGGTCTAATTTATACTCGTTTGGGCGAATTATCATGATTTAGATAAGTTATATATTTTGTTTATGGATATAGTCAACACCATTTTAGCTATAATATAGATATAACCTTAAAAAGATGACAAAATAAGGGGTATTATGAGGACCTTATAGGTATATGAGATACCATATATGAAGCTGGGTTTAATTAAGGAATTTTCCCCTATGCTGAATCGCAAATATTTAAAAGGAGTTATCGTTATTATAGTTAAGCAAAGAAAGTATGAAGTAAGACCATATTTGAAACTTTAGCAGGTTCCTTTAGATCATTTTTGTTTTAAAAGGTGAAGTAAGATACTAGAATTTTCTAAATGTAAGTTGATTTTGGGGAATTATTGAGTGTCAAATGGAGTATTAATTTTGGAAGTAGTCTTGAACTCTTGATTGAATAGTAGTTACAATGAGTTATAAAGGATTGGGTATACCAATTATCAAATGAGTCAAGTGACCTTAATAATGGAAGAAATATACTTTTTTTGTTGAAAAAAAAATCGAAAGTTTAATAAAGGAGAAATGGGAAGAAATTAGTCAATCAAGGTAATTGATTTTGGAAATAGTAGTCGTATTTTCGTCTTACGAATTTAAGCATTGAGTATATATTATGTGAAGGAGTTAATTTTATTAAAATGGAGATTATATCAATTTTGAGGCAAGATTATTTATTTACTATCTCAAGTCCTAGTTGACTACTGTCTATTTTAAGAGAGTATTAATTATGCTACTTTAAGAAAAAAAATTGAAGATGAATTTCGAGGAGTTTTAGTCTTGAGGACCTAAGTAAGGAAGTTTATTTTTCTTCAAGTATATGTTGTGTTAGTATATATACTAACAAATTTTGCTTATAAATGACGAGTTGATTTGATTTGTAATATAGTATGATCAAGGGTTGTTTTGATGATATTTATTGTGAGACCTTCATGAGTTATGTGAAGCTGATTAAATTTTGAGAGAAAGTAAAGGTATTTTTTTTAAAAGGGCATGTTTGAATATTGCATTTTCGAGAAAAGCTTGCGAAAGGTTTTGTAAAATTCATTTGTTATGACTATATTATAGCATTTTCATAATATATCAATATTTGCTTTAAGTCTTTTTCCTGCTATTTATGCCTTTATTATCAATTTGTAATTATTTATTATTTCAAGAATTTGGAAAATTTTCCTAATCAAATTTATAACTTTTCATTTTGTCATAAACTATACCCTTTTGGACTTATTCAAATATTTTCTTTATTATGTTGATTTATTATTGAAGGCAAATGCTTCTATTATTATTACCTTGAAAAATAGGTTAATTTTCAAAGCTCAAAAGATATTTTCGAAAATATTATCTATCTAGTGATTTTGTTATTATGTTTCAACTAATGATTCTTATATTATTTGTATTACAAAGTTGGTGAAAAAATATTTTAGTCAAGTTTTAAGTCTTAGTGAGTTACGGGGGCGTAACTCCTTTTAAGGGGGATAGAATGCGATATAGTTTCGCGCGTTTGACCTTAGAACGTTATTTTTGACCTAATTTTGACTTGTTTCATGAGTTATTAAGTGAGCCAGCTTACTTTTATAGGAAGTTTATAGTATATGTGAATTACTTGCTTTATTTCTTACTTACTTGCTTCAAGTTTCGAGGAGAAACTTCTTTTAAGGGGGTTAGTCTATAATACTCTGTATTTTTAGTAAGTTAATATTTATATTTTTTTAAAAAGGTTTTTAAAAGAGGCTTTTATAAAAGATTTTGGGTATTTAAAATAAATTCTAGCCCAAATGGATTTTGGGCCTAAGTTAACTAATTTAATATCCAAGTAGTTTGTTAAAAAAAAACGTTTTAAGGAAATTCTAAAAGATTAACAAAAAAGAAAAGAAATAAAAAAATCCCAGCTTAACAACTCACGTCAGTGAGTTAGATGCTTATTAGCAAAGTTTTTGGTTACTTTTCCTTTTTGTTTATCTTTTTAATTATTTTAGCTTCTAGAATTATGTATTATGGGATAATTTATATCGTTTCCTAATCTTAGTTGGATAATCGTAAATATTAGCTATATCTTAACTAGATTAGTTTATCCTTTTTCTTAAATTCATCTTTTAGTTTTCTAGTCCTATTTCGATTCTACCTATCCGACTAGTATAAATAGGGGTCTCCACCCATCATATTCTTCACACCAAATTTGAGAAATAAATCTATTTTCTCAAGTTTAAACTCTCTCTCTCTCTTAGCTTACCCTTTCTCTTCTCCCTAGTAGTTATTAATTTTCAAGGTGCGTGTATATGTAGATCTTTAATAATTATTTTTTGCAACCTTAGTATCATGTTTTTAGGAAAATATTTTGGATTGAAGTCCATGTTTTTATAAGCTTTATTATGAACTACATGTGATTTGTATGAACATGTTTGAATGTTTATTAATTTTATTATGCACTTGAATTATGTCTTTAGTTCAATATTATTATAAAGTTTGATCTTTGAATCTGTATTCATATAATTTACAAGGAGTTTGATATCTAAATGCATGTTTAAATATTTAAAAAGGAGTGTTTTTGAATTATTATTATTTTTCAAAAGTTACCTCTTAAGCAAGTTATTTTATTTATGCCTTTATATGGCTAAATTCATAAGTAGTACTATTCTTTTTAAAGGAGGATTATTTCAGAAGGATTTTTATTAGATATATGATCTTTTATGATCGCAATAATAAAGAGGCAACGACTTGTTATTTATTAGCAAGAACGGTAGCTATTATTATTATTTACCCAGGCAACGGCTTGTTATTTATTAGCAAGAACGGTAGCCATTATATTATTTACCCATGTACTTTTTGTATAAGTCATGTGGACAAGGTAGTAACCCCTCGTAATAGACTCAGTAAGGAATACTAAACTTGGGGTGTGTGCACACTTTAGGAAAAGTACCTAGGCAAGAAAAAGGAGTTTTTATTAAAGTTAAATACTTTATGTTATATAATTATCAAGTATTCAAGGAAGGATTTTCGAAATTAAATATTTCAAATGTTTAATTAAATAAAGTGATTTTATATTCCGCATATACATGTACTCAGTATTTTTACTGACACGCGTTTTGTTTGTTTTGTTTTATGGCTTTGTCCCTGTGATGACCCTATTTTGGCGAGTAGAATTTACAGGTTGATATGATGCATACTTCATATGGGGGAGCTAGTGAGGAATCATAACTAGTCAATGAGTTGTTATTTTATTTTCTTTATTTTTATTATTGTCGTCATAGTTGTACAATAAAGTTTATATATATTGATAAAGAGGAGTTATTTAAGTTATTTCCGCTGCATTAGTTTCAAGTTCAGTTAGTAGTTAGTATTAAAGCCTTTATCGTTATCACGTGGCGGTAATACTCTCAAGTTTCTCAAGGAGTTTTATATTAAAATAAGTTTTCCAAAACGAGAGAAATTTGGGGGTATTACAGCTACCCTCCTTGCGAGGGGAATACCTAATGTGTCGGATACAAGAATAGAAGTAAGAGAAGAGTTATTACAAGGAGAAATATCGAAACTAGACATTACCAAATGTCCTACATTGGCTATCCAATCAGCAACACGATTTACTTCCTTGAACACATGTCTGACTTGGCACGAGACAAATTGTGTGAGCATGAGCTTAAATTGTGTGAGCATGAGCTTACAATCAGCAATCTTCCATGGAGTAGAGCAAAGATTATAAATGGCGTTGATGACTAAGAGGTTATCCCATTCGATGATGATGTTGTGAATACCCGAATGCAAAGCTATCTTGATACCTTGTTGTAGGGCAGTGGCTTCGGCAATGAGAACAGAAGAGTGGCCAAGATTGAAGGCTTTGGCATGAAGAAGCTGGCCTTCATGATTACGGATGATGACACCAGCAGCAGCCTCCAAACAGGAACCGAACCATCGAAGTTTAACTTGAAGAATGAGTGAGGTGAAGGATCCCAGGCTACAAGAGTAGCCGAGGGAAGGGGGTGATGCTCCTCTAAGAGGAGAACCAATAGCCTGACAAGTATCCACTTGTAAGCGGCACTGCCATTCCTCATGTGCAAATTTAGCTCGGTGAATGACACGTTGGGGTCACCACTTTTCATTGTTGAAAATAATAGAATTCCTCTATTTCCAAATGCTCCAGAAAAGAAAGATGCATTTCGGCAAGGTATGTTTACCTTTGAAATCCTATAAGAAGTCTAAAGTGGAGGGGAAGGACATTGGCGGAGCACACCAAGAAGTAATCTCCGCAAGTTGCCAAATACTTTGGGAATTTGGGCAATGGAAAAGTAGATGGTCAATAGTTTCAGGTTGCGAATTACATCGAGGACAAAGATTCGTTGGCAAGATTTTCCTACTAAACATCGTAGCTCTGACAGCAAGGCTATTGTGGCAAATTTGCCAAACAAAGAGTTGTAATTTGGGAGGAATATCCATCTTGCAAATCCATTTAAAAGGCCACGGAGGACTTTTAGGCAAATCGTGAGCTAACCAAGTAGCATATTTTACTGAAAATTCACCACTTGAAGTAGGTCCCCAGATTGGTACATCAGGGATGTCATTGATTGGAAGGGGAATAACCTTGATTTTGACAAGGAGGTGATGAGGCAGAATGGGAGCTAATTTATTGATATCCCAAGTATGGTCTGTTGAGATGAAATGGGCTACTTTCAGCTCTAGATCGATATTACTCCGATCTATTTTGAGTATATCACATAAATTATCCTGGCATAACCAGTTGTCTAGCCAGAAGAGAATTGAATGACCATTTCCGACTTTTCATCTAATGCCTTTCCTAAGAAGGTCACGTTGTGCTAGGATCTCTTTCCAGATATGAGAATCATTGGTTTTAGGTGAATACTCAAAGAAGGACTTATTTGATAGATATTTTCCTTGATAAGGGTTGCCCAAAAGGTTTGTTTTTGAGATAGCAAATTCCAACCAAGCTTAGCTAAGAAAGCTTTATTGAGCGGTAAAGTTCGTCTTAGTCCCAGTCCACCTTGCTTAGGAGAACAAATGGTAGTCCATGCTATAAGCGGGGTGCTATTTTTATCTTTGTTTTGACGCCAGAAAAACTGATGATGCATTGAGTCTATATTTTTGCAGATATCAGAGGGGATGAGAGCTGAGGAGCAAGTATAAGTTGGAAGAGCTTCCAAATTAGACTGAATCAGGGTATGACGACCAGCTTCTGAGAGAAAGCCAGATTCCCAATGCTGAATTCTCTTGAGAGAATTAGCCAGGATATGATTATAATCACTTTTTGTGGGATAATAGGAGCTGGAAAAAACTCCTAAATACCTACCAAGACAAGCCTTGGGGGTCATATTGAAGTAGCCAGCAAGAGCCACTTTTCAAGCATTTGTGATGTTCTTTGACAGGACCAAAGCTGATTTGTGAAAGTTCACCAGTTGACTAGACATAAGGCATAAATCATCAAGGATACTTTTGAGCTTGTTGCAAGCTGTAGATGTAGGTTTGTAGAACACAAGACTATCATCGGCAAACATTAAACAAGGGATTTGGGAACCCCTCGGACAAATCTTAAAGCCCAACCCTAATTTAGGTTTGTCACTCTCACTAACTAACTTTTGTATGGGCACATTCATACAAATAATAAATAGATACGGAGGACAAGATCTCCTTGACGGAGACCTCTTGAAGGCTTGAACCAATCTGTGGTGCTACCATTAACTTTAAGGGAGTAAGAGACTATAGTAACACATTGTTTTACCCATTGAATCCATTTGGACGGAAATCCAATTTGATTAACGTTGGAATAAAAAATCTCGTTCAATGCGATCATAAGCTTTTTCCATATCGAGTTTAAGCACACACCATCCTATTTTACTAGTGGACTTTTGGAAGGAGTTGAGAATCTCCTGAACAATAAGGATATTATCATGAATTGATCTGTCAGGTGTGAAAGCATTTTGCAGCGGGCTAATATTTGTTTTGAGAATGGGACATAATCTTTGAACAAGTAGTTTAGAAATGGCTTTATAAATTGTATTAATTAAGCTTATTGACCGAAAATGGTTAGGCGTTTCCGAAGTGGTCATTTTTGGGATAAGTGTAATGATTGTATGATTTAAAGACGGAGGTAAACAACCATGGTAAAAGAAACCATGAATAGCAAGACAGATTTGAGGGCCCACAATTGGCCAATAAGCTTGAAATTTTTTTGCTCCAAATCCATCAGATCCTGGTGCTTTATGAGGATTCATCTCAAAAAAGACTGATTCAATGTCATCTGTAAATGGAGCTATGAGGTTAGCTGCATCTTGATCGGTGACAAAAGGATTGATAAAGGAGAGATCAAACTCCCGGCTTGAGTTGGAAGAAGAAGTAAACCGTTCTTTGAAAGAATCAGTGAGAAGAGAATTAATGCCAGATGGCGAATCAACCCATTGATTAAGATCATTCTTTAGACGAAAGATGGTAGTGTTGACAGTTCTTTTTCTCATTTTGTTGTGGAAAAATCGTGAATTACGATCTCCTTGAGTAAGCCACTGTTTGCGACTAAACTTGCCCCAGGAAAGGGTTAAAAGGTTGAACCCATAATCTTTGTTCTAAAGCAACAATTTTCTCACTATTTTCAGTTAATTTATTATTCGTGTGACCATATCGATGCTTTACCCAATTCTTAAGATGGACCTTGATTTGCGAAAGTTTGTGCTGTATTCTAAAAAATCGTGAGCCCCGGATGGAGTGAGCCCATACTTTTTTGACAATTTGATGCGATCGATGATCAATTGTTCAAGCATTTTGAAACCGAAAACTAGGGGCTTTGGACACGACATTGAATTTGGAATCAAAGATAAGAGGAGCATGGTCTGAAACAGTGAAGGCACCATAAGATGCTTGACAGTGCGAGAAGGCGTCTAAAAAAGATAGACTAGCTATTGCACGGTCCAGCCTTTCATAAATGCACTGATTGTAAAGCACTTTTTTCCAAGAAAATGAATTTTGAAGTGAGGGGATGTCTTGAGCATTGGCGTTAGAGAGTAGATTGGGTAGTCTTATTAATTGGTTGGGGGATAGCGGACGACCACCCAACTTGTCATCAAAAGATAGCATTTCATTAAAATCGCCAAGAGCAAGCCAAGGCAAAGTACAAGATTGAATAAAAGTTGTTAAATATTGCCAAAACTCATGTTTATCTTGTTCTTGAGCTAGTCCATAGAGACCAGTAATTACAAATGCTTGATTCAATGGCTTGAAAGTAATATTCAAATGCGCACACCTATTCGTGGTGGAATGGCTAGTAACATCAATATTATTATTATTCCAAACGATCCAAAGACCACCACAATGATTAAGGGGGTCAATAATTAATTTATTATCAAAATGTAAAGCTTTTAGAATATTTTGACTATTTTGGCGCGAAGTCATAGTTTCAATAATGAACATGATGTCCGGTTTATATTTGTTTCTTAGAAACGCAAGCTCGACAAGGGCTTCTGGTTTCTTGCCGCCTTGAATATTCCAACTAATGATCTTCATATGATAACCATTGACAAGATGGGTGCAAAGAGCACCAAAGGGCCATAGCAATGATCTTCATATGATAACCATTGACAAGATGGGTGCAAAGAGCACCAAAGGGCCATAGCGGCTGATTAACATCCGGTTCATAAGGGATTGAAACAACCGAGTAGGATATACAAGGAAAAGACAAAATAAGCAAGAAAGATGGTGCAATGCGAATAGCAAAACGAAATACATAAGTGAAAAACAAGAGCCGATGGGTGAAGAATTCTTATATACAAAATACTTCTTAGTATATCTTTGCTATATTGAGTAATATTATTTCAAACTTCTAGATAAAATAATGATAGTAACTGTACTATTAAATAATACAATAATGGATCACATGATATACAAACTATATATGGAAAGATTATATTCATATAATTGGTAATATAAATTCTTCCTTCGTTTCACAATACAGGCACCATTTACTTTTTCACGCACTCCAATACTCTTCTTTGGACATTAATACCTTTTATTGTGTATAAGTAAAAATTATAAAAAGTTGATATTTGGAATCCTCGTATTGAGACTAATTTAACAATTATCCCACTTGACTATGTTTTTTCTTACGTAATGGTGAGAGAAAAATGGTCAAAGTTGCTTGATAAATAGTGCCTAAATGAGAAATAGTGCATGTATTGTGAAACGGAGGTAACTACAATATTACAATTAGGTGCCTAAATGAGTAGGTTCCATATTACCTAAACGTTCCTATATACTACAATTACATATAAAATTAGAAAGCATTGTATATGGTAACTACTCCCTCCGGTTCCTAAAGATCCTCCCTCTTTTACTTTTCACGCATGCCAATGCAAAACTTTGGACACGAATATCTCTAATTATGTATTTGTAAAAGTTATAAAAAGTAGATATTTATAAAATACATATTGAGACGAATCTAACAAGATACCACACGACTATATTTTTTCTTACATATAAGTCATAAACAACGGTCAAAGTGCAACTTGTGAATAGTGAAAAATGTCAAAGAGGGAGGATCTTTCGGAACCGGAGGTAGTACTATCGAATATTTTACAAATATATTATATATAGTCTGTTATTATAATTTTGTCTATCAAATCAAGAATATCTTATGCTACTACACTTTTCTGTATTGAGTCAAAATGGAAGTAAATCAATTTACACATAAAAAAGTTATTCATATCCCCATAAACAATAATGGTATTATACAATGCATAAATGACTCTATTATGAATGCAATCAGTTGTCACAAACTTAGATCAACTAATCTAAGGGCCTGTTCTCCCTAGCTTATTTTCAGTTCAGTTATGTTCTGTTCAATTCAGTTCAGTTCATTTCAGTTGCAATCAGCTCAGTTTAGTTCCAATCAGTTCAATTTAGTTCAGTTCCTAATTTATTTCTCTGATAATAATTATTATTATTATTATTACAATTACTATTATTTTATCATCATCATCATTATCATCATCATCATCATCATCATCATCATCATCATCATCATCATCATCATCATCATTATTGTTATTATTATTATTATTATTATTATTATTATTATTATTATTATTATTATTATTATTATTATTATTATTATTATTATTATTATTATTATTATTATTATTGCTACTATTACTATTACTATTACTATTACTATTACTATTACTATTACTATTACTATTACTATTACTATTACTATTACTATTATTAATATTAATATTAATATTTATTTTAATATTATTATTATTATTACAATTACAATTACTATTATATTATTATTATTATTATTATTACTATTGCTTTTAATATTATTATTATTTTAATATTGCTAATTATTATTTTGCTAATTCTTTTTTTTCTATATGATTTTGCTAATTATATTGCAAATGATAATTCAAGCCTAAGAAGTACACATTTCAATAATATTTGTCATTGCTAATTCTGATTTTTAATTCTTATTTATTATTATTATTCAATAGTTTATTATTATTACTAGTTAATATTTAGATTTTTTGTCCATAACTACCTTACTTACACTATTTTTTGGGAGAAACTATCTTATTTACAAAATTTTGTACAAAACTACCTTTGTTACGTTATAATTTATTGACCACTACCCAAAGAATTTTTCTGACGTTTGACTGTAATTTTCCGGTGAGTACAACCCATGTGAAGGTCATGTGACTTGTTATTTTCCTTATTTTATTTCCCCCTTCTATTTTGTACAAAACCCATGTGCATATCCTTAGTTAGATAAGGAAAGAGAGTGTTAGTTTAGAAAAGGGAGGGAAAAATAAAAGGGGAAATAAATTAAGGAAAATAACAAGTCAAGTGACCTACACATGGGTTTTACTCATTGGAAAACTACAGTTAACGTCTGAAAAAATAATTTGGGTAGTGGTCAACAAACAATAACGTAACTAAGGTAGTTTTGTACAAAAAATTGTAAATAAGGTAGTTTCTCCCAAAAAGGAGCGCAAATAAGGTAGTTATGGATAAAAAATCCTTAATATTTTATCATTATTATTATTTAATAACTTATTATTATTAATAACTTATTATTAATAATTTAAATTATTATTAATTAAATAATATTTTTATTATTATAATTATTATTAAATATTAACATATTTTATTATTAAAAACTATTATTATCATCAATTATATTATATTAATATTGTTATTACTATTATTTATTTATTTATTAATTTATATTTATTGATTAATGATAGCTAAATTATTATCGTTACTATTAGTTATAATTCAATTCAGTTCAGTTCAATTTAGTTCAGTTCAGTTCAGTTGCAATCAGTTCAGTTGCAATCAATTCAGTTCAGTTTAGTTCAATTCAATTCAGTTCAGTTCAATTGTTTTATGTCGAAGAGAACAGGCCTTAATTAGATTATGGAATTGAAAAGATGAAATATTATATACTAAAATTGAAATACTATAGCCACTGTGCAAACATTCTTTACCATTGAACATAATTATTCCTATAATTATAGCCATTAAAAATCCCCGTGAAACATGGATAGAAAATTTTTGTGCCTCAACAATTATTATCTTATTACAAAACTCATATAAATGTAGTATAATTCTGCTCAAACATCAAAGTTTTATTCTTAGAAAAAATTTCAATTGCATATTGTATTACAACACTAACACAAACTTGAACGTAAATTAAAATTTTAAAGTTATACAAATTTTAGGGCAAACTAATTTTAAAAACAAAAATTCAATTTTGTATAACATTACAACAACTGACAAGATAATGAAAAAAACATGCAATGTAAAGCTTAGTCTAATGAATTTTTGAACAGTGAGTTATGCCAAAAATTAAGAAAGGTATTGACTAGCTAGATCTATAATATCAAAGGACTGAAAGGGCAAAATAATTGACTTTGATAGATTAAATTTGAGGGAAAATATGAATCGACAACTCAATCAAATGGAACACAAGCGAGCAACACACGAACAAACTCTTTTCCCCAAAATAATCATCATCTCAAAAAAAGGGAAGATCTTTAAATATGTAGATGATATAAATAATATTTGAACCTCCAATATCCAACAAAAATATATAGATATGAAATTAATAAATTTCTTTTTTTAGTGCAATTATTTGAATATCATTTGTCCTAAATGTGATCAACAAATACGAGGTTGTAATTTTTGGCAATTTTGGTACGTAAATATCAAATTTTGGACAATTTTTAGGTTAAAGATGGTGAAAGAGGAAAGAGATAGGGGAAGACGAATAGGCAGAGAATAAGAAAAGATGGTGTATAGCAAAGAAAACAGCAGATGATAAGAGTGTTAGGGTTAGATATGTCATATGTTTTATATTCAACCAGTATTATGTGCACCAGGTGTACAATAAATATTAATAGACCAATATGCTTCTAGTAAAAATGGGTCATTTTTAAATCCAAATGGGTCAATTTTCAATTCAAAATGGGTCACTTTTGAATAAAGGATAACTTTAAATATTGAATAGGTCCGTCCTATATAAGCAAAAGTGAATCATTTAGGGCAAAAAGTTACCCCCATTTAATAGATAACTTTTTATCTTAAAGGGGTTATATCTATGTGCCTTCTTATTGGATGATCATGATACTTTCCACCGCTTTTCTTTTCCTTTGATTGCAGGGACAAATCCCATAATTCTTTGATCTCGATTGTTTGTGGCGATGTTCTCGGCCTTCTCCTGAAAATGCTCTTTCATCCCTCTGAACTCATCACGTGCTAGTGAAAATGACTCATTTAAGACAAAAATTCATCCCTATTGTACAATAATTATTGTACACATTTGATTGAATAGTTTGTTTTTTAATTTTAGGATTATCAAAGAAAATGAAAAAAATATATGAATTTATTAAAAATGTTATTGTCCATGTTAGAATTATGTCATTTGATCAAGTAGTGGTCCAACATTAAAAATAACTTTAGTTTTAAAATATGAATCAGAATAGTGAAAAAGGAAGTTGCAAATATATTTTTCTCGTTTTATTTTTACAAAACTTGATTCTATAATAGCCAGACTTATATGCATATTTATTTACATGCTTTTAATCAAAATAGGTGTGATATTTTATCTACGACTATTTCATCATATCCGTATTTTCAGTATGTTTATCAGTTTTTTCAATATGTTTCTTAAACGTTTAAAAGTCACTTGGTTGGATAAGGCATGGGGATTTATAACGGTAGAATTTGTGGTTTTTTTGGAGTCTGTGATTGGATACAGGTGAAACAAGTGGATTGTGCGCGTGGTCGAGGTGATGAACGTTTTTCATGGTTGGTATTTCTGTTTTCTGGTTTCACAAACCGGCGAAGTGTTCGAGAGCTCACTTTATTTAGCTCTCTTCCTAGCTCGGCATTGATCTTTATGATCCCTGCCTTGACAAGATCAAATCTGAAGGCAGCACACCAGTTGCATCGGGTGGTTTTCAGCACGCCCACTCCAATGCGTTTCTCCCTTCTATTGGAGAAATCTGAAATACTCTCGAGCGAGAGTACTGAGTCACAAAGGAACGTAACTCTTCACAAGATCATGAGCCCATAATCCCAAGCAATAGCGGTTTGTTGGGATTGCTCATGCGGCGAGATACGACACTCGTTGTTGATTGTTCGTTGTCCGCATCGTGAACGGCACTCGCTTCTCTCACCACTGCCATCAGCCATCAAAGTTTTGACTCCACCATCACTAGCATTGACCAGCGATGCCCTCCGTCCCATGCGACTCTTTATCGTTTTTTGTTGGTTTTGTTTTCTATGGATTGTACGAGCTTTCAAAGCTTATTTAGGTTCGTTTGTTTGTTTTAGATTTGGTTGTATTAGCATTAGGTTGTACTTCCTCTTTTAATTAATGTATGCTTTCTCGTTGTAAAAAAAAAAAGACTATTTCATCATAATACCTATGATTTACCAGTGTATTATTTAAATAATTTAATGTAAATAATACTAGGTCTACTTCACTACGAATAAAACATCGGGCTTTTCGCAATCTCCATTAATAATGCGTTAATTTGAACAATATTATTATTAGTAAAAACTAAGACTATGTTCTATTCAACTTATTTTAACTTCTTTAAGAAAAAATAAGATAAGATAGGATAATTGTTCAACTTATCTTCACTTATTTCAAAAAAAAAAAGATAAGATAAGTTCAGATAAAATAAGATAAGATAATACAAAATAAGTTGAATCAAACAGACCCTAAAGGGTAATTTCATAGGACCAAACACACTATCAACCTCAATACTTCCCTTAACAGAGTACCCTGTTCCTTTTCCCTTTATTATATCCCATAATGCAGACCCAAAATCCTTAGGCCTAAAACTTGTAGGAATCTCCACTATCCCTTCTCCATTCTTCTCAATTTTAGCACATTTATCAAGCTTAGCTCCACCAATATTTTCCTCTCCTAACCAAACTTGATACTCTAATGCATTCAACCCCATATCAAAATCGTTTTTGTTCATCAACTTCATATGCATTGTTGCACTTGTTTCCTCGAACGAAAAATCCTCGAATGTCACCTTTGTTAGATCCACCTCTGGTTTATAAGGCACCGGAATCTCACCCTTTTTCTCAAGAGGCAATGTCAATCTACCAAGAACAGGAACATCCACAATAAGTTCTATAAGAACCTTATATGGTATAATGCTACCTTCTTTAACATCTTTGTACGTGTTTTTTATATCATCATAGACTAATTTCAATGGCACCTTAATGGTTTCGGACCCGTGCGTGTGGAGAGTCCCCGCATCCGGTATAAGGCCGGATACGAGTTTCCGGCCATCGCTTTCGATGAGATAGTTAATGTCACATAAGGGTATGGGAACGGGGTTGGGATTTTGTACTAGCACGTCAACTATTAATTCTATGGTCTTGAGATCAATGAAGGGAATGTGTATGGCTGTTACATCTGCTGTTGGCTTCCCAAATCCAATGGTCTCCTCGAGTTTTTCACCTACATCTTGGATAAAGTTCTTTACTTTATCCATTAATCCTCCCCCTTGATCTTCATTTTCTTCTTTCTTTGATTGTTTTGGCTTTTGATCAGATGATGCCATGGTAGTAACAGGTTTGTTGTTTGGAGATTAATGGGTATAATGTATTATTTAGAAAGATAGAAATGATTACAAGTGAATTTGATTAGAGGTGAACTTCAATTCTAATGAGTAATGAATGGGGGGAAGAAAGGGTGAACAAGAGTAATTGGAGGAAGATTTACGGATTGGATTTGGTGGTTATATCTGTTACTAATTTTTCTGAGAGGTAATTTCAAATAATTATGAAATTTATCTTTATCGCCACATCAAACTTTCTTTTCTTTTTTGAGAAAAAGGAAAGTTAGCATAGATTAATTAAGATAGTACACCATCCCGAGGCTCATGATCCTCAATTCCTCACCGTCATTCAAGTCATAGTTTTGAGCACGCACTAAAGGAGTGTCATGAAGCAAAATATTAATACAAACCGGGGGAGGGGCAACCAAAAAGTACACATGATTAATATAAATTGCCTCCTTCCTTGCCATCTTAGCTATGGCAGCTGCTAACTGATTTCCACCCCGCCCTTCAAACTGCAGCTCGATGTTTGAACCTTGTAAGAGGTACTCCTTGCATTTTTCCATGAGAAAAGCAAGGTTGTTTTTAATTTTACTAGTTCCTTTAATTTTACTAGTCTGCATCAAACTTTCTATCATCTATGTTTATATATAAAGCCAAAAGGCCTCCTTGGTGGAATAAATGAAGTACTTTTCAAAAATGTAGGTGGGTGGTTTTTTTTTTTTTTACTTTTACCTATTTTTTTAAGAATTTTTTCCATGAATAATGTCAAAGGGAGTATTAATTCCTCCTATGCGCTGAACATGAAATTAATTCTATGGATACCGTCCACGTAGGAAAACACGCCAGAATTTTGGTTTTTTAACAAAACCGCTACCCCAAGTAGCGGTTAATACCAATAATGTTTCACCGAAGTTGACCGCTACTTCAAATAGCGGTTATATTGTATTCCTAAGACAAGCTATAAGGCATGCATATAAACCGCTACTCAGAGTAGCGGTTCATTACTGAACAGAACCAACGCAAGAGAAAAAGGGGAAAAAACGCGCCACATAGGGCTGTGCGTGTGCGGGACCCATAGCCCTATGTGGCGCACTTTTTCCCCCTTTTTTGCCTCAGTGGCGATTTACGGTATAATTGAAGAAGCCGAAGGGGGCGTTAACGAGCCGTAAGAAAGGTGAGCAGAGCACTCTTTCCGCCGGCCTTTTAAAGAGTAGGAGAGTGTGGTAAGATAGATAGACGTCCAATCTTGCAGCAACTAGTTGCTCGCCCGCTACACCAAGTAGCGGTTTTACCTCGTAAACCGCTACCATCAGTAGCGACTTAACTTAAAGAGTAGCGGTTTGCTTTGCCGAAAAAAAAAATTCTCACGTGCTGTCCTACGTGGATGGTATCCATGTAATTAATTTCAAGTTCAGCGCATAGGAGAAATTAATACTCCCTTTTACATTATTTAGGGAAAAAAATTCATTTTTAATACTCCCTTTGACATTATTTAGGGAAAAAATTCATTTTTATCAACTTTGGAAATACGTAATTTGTTATATTAATGGTCAAATATAAAAATTAATTACAAGTAAAAAAATATTAATTTTATATAAATGCATAACTAGACATATTTATGGCTCATGTTCATATGTGAACTCTAATATACATTAATGGTAACTAATCAACATTTTTTGAAGTACCAATACAAGGTTGTAAACAAGAATCAAGGTTGGCTTAATTGATTGGAGACACCCTCCTTCCACCCTTGTAACAAGGGTTCGATTTTCGCTCCTTACAAGGTGAGATCCCCAATTTCCGCCTACTTGTGTTAGGGATATTCATCTTACCTGAAAAAAATACAAGGTTATATCAAAATGGTATCAAAACAAGTTTCATAGTACCAAGAACCTTCATATCTTATCAATGCATGTGAGACTCAAAATTGCCATTATTATATTATGATAATACTTCTGGTACCATTATTTTATGTTGTAATCCAAAATAGACTCCAACAATTACGTTTAAGCAACATATCTCAAATGAAAAGTGAGAGTTTAACCACGAATTGAACATAACATCATTGTTTAATAATTTAAATAAAATAATAAGGTCTTATAATTATATCTCACTAGACATAAACAAGTAGTTAGATCCGTAACACTTTTATGACAATAATAAGAGACTATTGTAGACGTAAGCTCTTACCCCAATTTCTCGTAGAAAGTTAAGTTATTACTTTCATCTCAAACTTTGAAGTGCTTGTTTGATTGCAATGGGAATTAAATTCCCATAGGAATTTACAATTTGTGGGAAATTAATTCCTTTATGAAATTCGTAGGAATTAGTCTAAATTATTTGGTAGTCATAAGGAAAGTTGTAATTCATAGGAATTTATGTATGAATTGTGAGTGACCAAGGGGAGGGTAGGTAAATAAATTCCTACATTTTGTGGGAATTTCAAATTCCCATGAATTTTCATTGCCCCCATTTTCCTCACTCCCTTTCAACCAAACAACTACCTAAATCTGAAAATCATGAGAATTTCTATTGCCTACATAATTTCCTGTATACCAAACAACCACTAAGAGTTTAATTTTCAAAATATTATGCAATACTTATCATGTCATGACGTCAATTTTTTCCTCACTAAACAAAAATTATGAAAAGTAACTACACTGGACAATGGACATCGTCTGGAAGTCGACACTCACTAGTAATTATATTATAATTAAATCACTACTTTCTTTCCTAATTACTAGAATCGTCAAATTTAAACTAGTATCTCAACTGATTTTGTTTGGGGGACCAAAAGTGCCAAAAAAAAAGACATGCTTTAGAAAAAGGAAAATAGAAAAGGCAAAGAAAGAATAATAAAACGATGAGATTGTACCTCTCCTCTCCTTGCAGATCTCAGATCAGTAGGAGTTACAAACTCCACTAGGCCACTACCATAATTCAACGGTGCAAATATATGAACGTTTTTCTGAAATGGTGTTTAAAAATAAAGAAAATCTCATTTTGGTGTTTAACAAAAAATAATTCCACAATCTAGTACTCACATAGGTTTGGATTTTGGTTCGTATTATTGATTTACTAAGATGGTGTCCAAATAAAAAGAATTTTCCATTTTAGTGTCCAAAATAAAATCATTTCGCAACCTAGTGTTCACGTATTAAACTATTATTAATGAGTCACTCTATATAATAACAATTTCTTTAAAATAATTACGGTTTAGCAAAACTAGTTGTTGGTTCAGAAAATTAACTAAAATGAACTACTATATCTATATATATATCTAAAACCCAAGGCAAAAACATGCCATGCTGCCACATGTACTCCCCCTCCGCCACATAATTAAATGAGAAATATTAAACAATAAAAATGTGTGTTATAAGACTCGAACCCATGACCTCTCATTTGAAATATAAATGCACTAACCAACTACTCTATTATCTCATATTGGTCTTTATGGGAAAAATAATATATTTAAAGACAAGATAATTTTTTATTTTTAAGACAATTAAATACAAATGTATATATTAATACTCATTAAGATATTGTTAATAATAGTGTGTCCTACCTTTCAGCAATCTTATATTAAAACAAAAGCTCTTCAATTTTTTATAACCACCGTAATTAACACTACTACACCATTTCATTGCATCGGCTGTATTCTTACACATTAACCTAAATCTTAAAAAAGATTGTATTATATTTCTTATAAGTAATTATATATTTATATATATGTACTCTCTTGAAACCGATGTTATATTGATGAATAATTCATATTATAATATACTATGTAGAAAATTTAATAGGAATTGGAAAATCACTTCCTAAGCACAATCCAATGCCTATAACTTTTTTTTTTCCACTTTTCTCAAGTGTTTGATTCAATACTTCAAATTCACATTGATAAATTATTAGGGGCATCGCCCGAGCCAACAACTAGTTTTATGTTCAAAATCTATTTTAATTAAAAGGTTCCTCTATCTTGAAAGCTAGTTTACTTAGCTAGCTTTTCAAAAACACTTCATCCGTTATTGCTAAGAAACCCATGATTTCTTGTCGTCAAAAGTTTTTTTTTGGACCGTGAGTGTTTTCCAACTGTTTTTAAAGAAGCTTTTAGAGTTTGGATCAAGTAAAAACCTTACTAATGATGAAAGTAGTGCTTGAACTTATAGCTAGTGGTTGAAAAAGTAAAAAAAAATAGATTTTAGGATAAAGGAATCTAGAATAATTAGTAAAAAGAATATAGTTCTTATTTTAAGCCAACAACTTGTTTTATCAAACTGTAATTGTTTTAGAAGAAATTGATATTATATGCAGGGACTCATCAATGTGCGAACACCAGATTGTGGAATTATTTTTTTGTGAACACTACAAATGGGAAATTGTTTTTATTTAGACACCATTTTAGAAAAATCAATTTTATGAACCAAAATCCAAACCTATGCAAACACCAGATTATGGAATTATTTTTTGTTGAGCACCAAAACGGGACTTTCTTTATTTTTGAACACCATGTTAGGAAATCACTCCAAATATATCTTTATTTTTTTCATCTTCTTATGTAACTTTTAAATATATGTCATTATCTTATAAACTTACAGTTCCACTACAATGTAGTAAGTAAATATAGACAGAGAGAGTATTACGATCTCGTTTATTTAGGGACAGTTTCAGTTCTGTTCAACTCGTTTTAGTTCAATTCAGTTTAGCTCAACTACTTTCCTCTCACAGTTTTACTTCAGTTTAGTTCAGTTCAACCCAAAAGAACAGGGCCTAAATAAGAAATATAGCAAGTTTAAAAAGACATACTACCTTCGTTTCTTTTTAATTGTTACGCTTTCTTTTTTTGTCGTTTTTATTTAATTGTTACACTTTTACTCTTTATGGTAACCTATCACATAAAACTTTTTACACTTTTCTACCTCAAATACTATTATACTCCACCACACATTTTATTAATCCACCTAAATCCTTCCCACTTACCCTATTTTTCTCTCTCCTACATTATTTTAATGCTTATTTTACATATCCCAAAACTAAACATTCTTTTATTGTACTTCTTTCTTGTTTTTTTTTCACAATTTCCTTAGTTTCGCCAAAGTAAAGTGTAATAATAAAAAAAAAACCGGAGTCCGGAGGGAGTACTTTTAAAATTCTAGTGTAGCAAGAAGAGACCAAAAGAGTAACCTTTTATTTTTAATTTCCTTTTTTAAAGAAAGCAAAGGATCATCATCATTTAAGAATAAGGACAAAAGTTGTTCAAATTTAAATGAGAGCCTAATAATGTTGGCATTGGCACTGCAGTGTACTCTACTAGACTACTACTAGTACTGTGTAGCATAGGAAGAGGCGAAGAGCCCTTTTGCAGTTTTTAGGTAGTAATTAGTATTTCTGTTTTGACCCACCTCACACAAAAAAATTGGAATTTAGTATTTAAAATTTTCACCTTAAAAAAATCCCAGCATTAGGGTTTAGGAAATTAGAAGTTGCAGAGGAAAAATCAAGGAGAAAGAAAATGGGGGCGATACCAAAGTGTTACATGGACATAAGCATTGGAGGAGAGCTTGAAGGAAGGATAGTAATGGAGTTGTATAATAATGTGGTTCCTAAAACTGCTGATAATTTCAGGGCTCTTTGCACTGGTGAAAAGGGTATTTCCCCTATCTCTGGTCGTTCACTTCACTACAAGGTTTAATCTTCTTCTTTTTTCTCTCTCCTCCATTTTTTTCTATGTATTGGCATGTTGCTGTTTTTTGAGGTTTTTTAATTGTCAATGTCATTTGTTTTCTAATGTCTGTTCTGGGTTTTCTTTTTAATAAAAGAAAGTGCTATTTTTGTTGGGTTTTTCATTCTGGGTTTTAGGTATTATGTATCAAAGATTGCATCTTGATTGAGTTTTCTACAAGTCTTAATTTCACTTGATTATTGAGCTATTTTGTTGGGTTTATATCATGGGTTTTGGGTATCATGTATCTAATGTAAATATTGCATCTTGTTTGAGTTCCTTTTAGAGTCTAAAATTGTGTCATTCTGTTAAACTATTTGTTATAAGTTATGATTTGGGTACCATTTATTTGGAAGACCAATTTTATTGGGTTTTCGTTTTGGGTATTTGAGATATTCCTACTTATGTAATAGAAGTATGAAGACTGCATCTTGATTGGTTGAATGAATTGTCATACAACTCCAAAGATGTTGACTGACTAATTGTTGAGATATTTTCATTTGAAGTGTTATGCTAGGAAAAAAATGTTAAAATAGAGAAGATATGGTATTTTGTACGATTCACATAGGAAACAGCCAACCACACCACTAAAACACACAAGTAGATTGGAGAACATCTCACATGTTGTTTGCTAAATCTAGCACTTAAGAAATGGATGAAAGGTGAAGCAGAGATTTCTTAGTTCTCCTTGAGTTCTTTGGTATCAGATTCGTCTTGAGTTTTTTTTGCATATTGTGCTTGTTTTGGGGCAATAGCAGTTGTTGTGAAATGAAAGTGAAGATGAAAATCTCTTAGCTTCAGCAGTATGCTATTTTGTTACTTCGAGCTTTTGAATATGCTTTGTTGGCTGCCTGTTTAGCGTTATATTGATGTTTATCGATATTTCATATCAACCTGTCCTTGTCTTTACAATTTTTATTTAAAAATTGTTTAGGGTATGCGTTTCCACCGCATTGTGAAAGGGGCTCTTATTCAAGGTGGAGACATATCTGGCGGGGGTGAAAGTGGTGGAGAATCTATCTACGGTCCAACATTTGATGATGAAAATTTTGAACTGCGACATGAACGAAAAGGAATGCTCTCCATGGTTAACACTGGCCCTAATACCAATGGATCTCAGTTCTTCATTACTACTACTCAAACTCATCAGTTCAATGGTAAGCATGTTGTGTTTGGAAGAGTCATCAAAGGTTTGGGTGTTGTTCGCTCAATCGAGCATGTTGACGTTGATCATGAGAGTCACCCGTTGCTTGATATTGTTGTTGAGGAATGTGGAGAAATTCCGGAGGGGGAAGATTATGGTGTCATTAACTTTTTCAAAGATGGGGACACTTATCCTGACTGGCCGTCTGACCTTGATGCTAAATCAGATGATTTTACTTGGTGGGTTACTGCTGTTGAATGCATTAAGGCTTTTGGCAATGAGAAGTTCAAGGTATTTGATGAAAAGATGTGTTTTTACTTTTTTGTACACGGTTTTGTTGAAATCTTTATATAAACTGATATTTGTCTTGAGATATACGGAGGATTATTATATAAATTGTAATTTTAGTTTTTGAGAAAGCTTTTTGCAAAATACTTCTGATAAGTATCCTAAATTCCTAACGAATAACTATTAAGCAAACATTTATATATTTGCAGAAGCAAGATTTTAAGATGGCTATTCGAAAATATCTCAAAGCCATGCGGTACTTGGATGTGTGCTGGGACATGGAATCCTTAGATGGAGGTGATGTTTTGGTTTGTCAATATCATTAAGTCACAGTCTTTTTTGGAACTTTATTTACTGAAATTGAATTGACTTATTGTTATTATATACTCAGAGAAGAGCTCATCTTTGAGGAAAATGAGGTCTCAGTTATACACTAACACTGCGGTAAGAATATTCATATGCATTTTCTTAGTTGATGTGGATGCAATTTGGATGAACGTTGTGGGCCCTAGTACACTTAGGAATTGTTTCATTTTGAGTTTCTCATACAATACATAGGCGCTATACATTTAACTATCATTTAACAAGTAAGATTAATTGTGAAATGCAGCTGCTGTCTTTCTGCAATCTTGCAAATTGCAGTAGTACGCAATTAACTATGATATGGTTTTCTAGGTTTGACGTGCTCCTGACATTCTTGCTTAGGCCTGTAAGTTGAAGATGGGAGATGTGGATGGAGCCTTGTGGGATACTGACTTTGCACTTCGTGATGAAGAAGATAATGTGAAGGCTCACTTCCGAAGGGGTCAGGTCAGTGGTTTCTGCTTCAGCGTTAGGGTTTCCGTTTTTTTGTTACCAGTTTGTAAATGTTTATGTCCATAAGGCCTATATTGCCCCAGAAAGCGGTAAATTTTGTTTTTTGTTGTCAGTCATATTTAGCTATGTCGACGAGATTTTCTTGCTTTGTTGGAGCATGTTTGATTCGGCAGAAACCATTTTCTTTTAAAAGTGATTTTCCCATTTTTCATCGTTTGGTTTGTAAAGGGTGGAATATAGTTCTCCCAAGAGTACATTTTCCTTAGTAAAGGAAGGAATGCCACACTTTCCTGCTTATTCCTTACCTTCCTTTTACCCACCTACCATCCACATTTCCCTTGTATTTTCATTTTTCCTTTTTTCTCTAACTTTCCATGCAAAGAAGCAAACAAAACAAAACTAATCTACAACTGTGTTTTTCCCCTGGATTTTGTTCTTTTTATTGGAAAACCATTGTCTACCGAAAATGTTTTATGTCCAACAAAAACGGAGCTTAAGAATCTATTCCTGGCCCTGCTTTGCTATAAGGCAAAGAGAACTTCTACACTACGTTGTAGGATATTACTTATTCTAATACCTGTTAAAATACAGGCATTCATTGCTCTCAGTGACATAGATGCTGCGGCTGATTGCTTCGAGAAGGCTTTGGAACTTGAACCAAACGATGGTCAGTTTAGTCATTCTATTGTCAGAGCTCATGTGGGCATATTGTTGGACGATACTTTTTAATGGCTAAGATCTTGAACTCTTTCTTGCTTGCAGGTGCCATAAAGAGAGAACTTGCTGCCACGAAGAAAAAGGTAGTATAAAGATACCAAAGTGCATCTCATTAGATCAGACCTGAGAGGAGCTATAAGTGCTGGTTCGAGCTAACCTTTTGTTGTTACTTGGTTTCAGATTGCTGATCGACACAATCGAGAGAAGAAAACCTACACTAGAATGTTCCAGTGAAGTCCCGGGTAGGCAAAGAAGAAAACCTATAATTAGAAAAGCTTACTCTTTTTGCTCCTTCAGATTAGTAAAGCTGAGCTTTGAGGTATCATGTTCTTGCCTGCAGGATCCTGGTACTGGTCTTCAGAAGCTAAGGTGCAAATTTCCATTCCTCAAATAAAACAATCAGTTCCTGTGTTTAAGTTTTTTATGGCCCTACAACTCTCATGGCCCTATGGTTGGCGGTAATAAATGGCGGGAGTGACTTTTAGTATAATCTTGTTACAAAAAAAATGTAAATGTCCATGGTCATGGAATTTCATCCTCAAACCTGTGTTTTTCTTCATGAACTTAATCAGTTCATATCACTTCCAAAGTGGTAATGGATGGTAATGAAATTTGGAGGAAAAGATATGTTGGAAGGGGGGGTTTAGAGTGTTACAAGTATTACCATGAACATTGACACGAGACTATATAAATTTATAGTAGAACTCGTTACCATTAATGTGTCAAACAGTTTAAAGGCTTTGGTTATTCCAACTACAATTAACTTTTTCGATGAACATTTTCTAATGATACAATCGGTATGTTATTTTTTCAGGTTTTTATTGGAAGGAGGATTTTCACTGAGTTGGATGGCATAGATGGATTTGATAACTTGAATTTTGTATAGATGGTAAAATAGGAAAAATGAAAAGCTTGGAATATATGTACCATTCTGCATACTTTTGATGTACATTTTAGCTTACCTAAACCATCTTAAATGGAACTACTATTTAGATTTCATCTGCTTCTTTCTTGTTTTTTTTGCCTTTATTCCCTGCTTTATTCTGAACTTTAGTGCTTTCTGATTAGTAGATGTGATATAGTTTTATTCGTATTATTGGATAGCATTACATTTTGAATTTTGATTCATCATCTTTGTGATGTACTGAAATACTATGATCAGTTGAGACTTGTTGCTACTGCTCAGGCAGTGGGAGTAGGTGCCTGAGGCTGTAATAATATTGGACGATTTAGTTATCTCTAGGATGGAGGTAAAAAGGGTTAATTTGTGGAAATGGACTACTGGTGGCACAAGGTAAGAAAATTGTGTTCAACTTACAATGTGATTTAAGAATTCAAATATTGCATATCAACGGTGTGAAATTAGATCTTTGTTGTTATATACTACTCTCTTTCTTTTTAATCTACACACTTTCCTTTTTGGTCCATTTCTTTTTAACACACTGTTGTTTTTTCTATTTTTGGTAACATGTTCCATCTACTTTATCCTTTTTTTTCCACTTATGTCATCCCTCTTTAATATTTTAACCCACTTTTTAGTTTTTCTCTTCACTTTTCAGTTTTCATGTCATACTTTTGGATTTCCTCTTTGGTTCTCCCCCAAAGTGAAGTGAGTAAACTAAAAAGAAATGGAGGGAGTATATGACAACCAATATTTTTTTATAAGATCATGCCAAAATCAGATTGTAAAAATTGGGATTTTTCTGTAAGAAATGGCCCAATATTGAGGGATGTGGGAGTAAAAGATAGAGGTAATTTTTAAATCAATAATAGGCCATATAGTTGATAGGAAGTCTCAAAAACCCCGGGTGATTAAGTTTTGTGTCGGGTTTAAAGAAAAAAAAAAATATGCTGGAGTATCCACTTAAACTAGCTCCAGGTTTAAGACCCTATTGGCCTATTCCTTCAAATTGCCCTAGTCAAATTTAGGTCAATTTGGCTATCACAATTAAGTGATTAACACTAAATGACTAAATTGAGTAGATTGAAACAAGATTATGCCTTGAAATATACTACCATACATCCAAATCAATTTATGCATAGTATCATATATACTTAGGAATTTAAAAAGTACTAGTTTTTATATTGAAAGACGAAGATAGTATGGAGGCACCAAGTCCACTGTCCACATGCAAATAATTTTTGTATAATTGTGTTAATGAGTTCGTACAATGTAAAAATTATTTCTAACACAAAGAAACTTATAAAACGACCTTTGTAGCTCGTGTTGTTTTTTCTTTTGGTGCGAGGAGTAGTAATTTAACCTAACATAGTCGATGGACAAATCATTCACTCATAGCGGACAACTTTTTGATACTTAGGGCATGACTGGGGTGTTTCACCCATTATGTCGAGGTAAGCAATTCTTGTGGGGGGGCTATAAATGCATAATATCACATGATTCTCATACCCCTTTACGTGATTAAACTAACAGAACTGTAGCAATTCTCAAATTATCGCAAGAGATGTCATTTTATTCAAACAATTTTTTAAATCACCTTTTTAACTTTGATGATAAAGTAAGACGGCATTTTTATAGATAATCTAAACTAATCGTGTGACAAACTGAACAAAGATGATGCTCCAATCTCCAGAGTCCATATCAATAATCAATATGCATCATGATTGGTCACTTGCAAGATTTGGGAGGAAGTTTGGGAAACGAAAGTGATGCTCCATATCAATTATCATATGTGGTAATGAACTAATGATACTATGTGGTAGCTTAGTGTCACTTGTTCGTGCCGAATATTCTTGTTCTTCCTCTACATTGACTTCGATATCAAATTTAAATTCATGCATTACTACTAATCATTCACATTTATGCTTCAAGCAAAGAACCTATTCTTCTAAAATCATCACCATTAACATTAACATCAATATTTCGCGGCAAATTATTAGCCGCTCTCATATCACAATGACCGATTCAAATTCCAGGTTTCTCTCTCTTTTTCGCTAATCTTTTCGTAAGCATCGATTTTTTCGTCCAAGATTTCCGCTTTAGTGTTACATTTTGATTTTTCATTTGTTTTTCGGTTTCATAATTTCAATTACAACTATTTTATACATCGAATAATCCGCAATTTCTTGTTGAATTTTTGTTGGAATTCACAATTAGGGTTTCAGTGGAAAATGATGAGAATGGCTCAATTGATCCTTCTTGTACGGAGTTCATCATAGTTCGTCATGGCGAAACTGATTGGAATGCGATTGGTAAAATGCAGGTTGATTTTCCCCAATTTTCTCTATTAATTATTCTGTTAATATTTATCTGTATATTAAATGTATTTCTAGTATAATTAGGTCATTGAACCATACCCGATCGTATTATATGCATGACTTTCCAAAATTATGTGGTAAACTAGTGTTTGAGTAAGTGGGATTAATCATTCACATTTTCATTTCTTGGAGATATTCACAAAATTGGAGATATTCTTGTGTAATTTTCATTTCTCAGTACTTTTTAGAAGCATAAGATAAAGGGTGGAGCTTTTTGTTTATATTATGTTTAATTTTATATCATAATGGTATAATGTGGTCTTGGATTGAAGTAGTACTTTTGCTGGTATTTCTGTATCGGTGAATTTTCTTTGGTGCATGACTAATTTCTATGTCGGCTTTGTCCCTTCAACCCTATTCTACCAGGGGCAGTTGGATGTCGAATTAAATGAGATCGGGAGGCAGCAAGCTGTCGCGGTAAGTTGAGGATATATTTTACTGGTTGCTTGCTTTGCTTTGCCGAGGTGCCTCATATATTCTCAATGTCTATCAGGTTGCTGATCGGCTCTCAAGGGAGCCTAATATATCTGCTATATATTCATCTGACCTGAAGAGAGCTCTTGAGACTGCAGAGACAATAGCATCAAAACATGGTAGCCTTGAGGTCAGTTGCTGCGCTAAATTTAAAATTCTATGGAATACTAGTAATGCATACTGTGGGGAACTGGCAGTGCCGAAGTTTGAGGGACTTGTTCCAAGTGCTCTGGACATGGGTCTTTTCTTTCGGTGCAAGTTTAAAGGATGTGGGATTTTTTCGTTTTAAGTCGTGAAAGACAACTAAAGTGTCGATGATTTCAATTATTTATGGTGTAGGTTTACGATCCTGTAATAGCATAATTGGATTTTGTAGTATATGGATAATGAGCCTGACATCAAACAGGAAGTTGAGGAATTAAGGAGAGAGGACAACAATCATAAAAGTTGAAACAGAGGATGAAATTCTGTCAGGCTTTCTTTTCACCTTAAAATTAATTTGGGAAATATAGGTTGGATATCTTGCTAGAAAGAAGTTCAAATAAGGAGATAATGAATAAAAAGAATGAAATCTAACTGTAGAAATATTTGTTCTGATAAATCTGCAACTGCGAACCTGGTCGCCACTCACTATTAACTTCTAGCTTATGTAAAAAATTTCATGTATGCGAAAATATTTGTCAGTTTCTGGAGTGAAGAAATCAATGTTGTGACCCATTATTCTTCATTTAACTTTGCATTGAAAGTTTCTTTGAGATTCTTCTGGAAACTTCATCTTTGTCTGTCAAAGGCATGGCTGCATATGTACAATTGTCCGTGGAGTCCGAACCTCAGAGGAACCTTCTCCATGTTTCAGTTTGATTTATAGATTCCTATCTTAGTGTGCATTGATCTTTGATGCAGAAGAGTATCATGTGAATTGAATTTCCTTTCTTTTTTCTTTTCCTGCTATGTTCCAATCATAGGTTATAAAAGACCAAGACCTGCGGGAGAGGCATTTAGGAGATCTTCAAGGACTTGTTTATCAAGAAGTATCGAAGGTTAACCCTAAAGCTCATGAAGCATTCACGTCTCGCAGATTGGATCAAGAAATTCCGGTACGTATGACCCTATGTTATCTTTGATAGTATAGTTAATAGCAATAAGTTTGAAACTCGAAACTGTTCAATCTCTTCTTTTGTGTTTAGGAGCTTTAATAACCACAATTTCCTGTCAAATATCACGAGAAAGAGATTTGAATGTCCAATTTTTAAAGCGTGTTGTTGATTTTTTTTCAGAACCTTGAGTCGATAGAGGTACTTGAAATTAAATTGTAGCATTAATGGATCGCGGAGCTGATAAAAATGCTCCAATATATTACGAATAATTAATAAACGCTAGACTTGGATATGGAGTATCGCTTCTAGGCTCTAGCAAGGTCATACAGTAGTAGGAGCATCTGCCAAGTGCACAATCATGAGGCACAAACTGGCCCCCTGTCTGCTCCTTGATAGAGTTTCTGGTTTCATAGAGAGTTAGTGCTGCAGTTTGGATATTCCATCAAGGCTTCTCAGCTGCAGGCTTGCTTTCCTGAGGTTACAGCATGCCCACCTATATACATGCACTAATGGAGGGGGAATATCTTGGGAATAAGAAAGCTAGAAAACTGTGAAGCACTTATGTCTTAGGTTACAAAATCGCAGGAAGCGCAACATCATGAAATATTTATGTTCCGCAAGATGAAGTTGTTTATCTAGTAACCCTGGGCAAGTGACTGTGATAGTATCTTCTCAAGGTTATCTGCGTTGCGCCTTGCATCATTTACATGGGATTGATATGAATGTGCCCACAATCTGGACTAGCATATGATGGAACCATCGGAGCCTCATTGAATGAATATTACTTGTGGTGCATAGGAATAGGTGTTGAGAACAAAAATTTGCATCTAGGGGAATTGGTGATTGCATCACTTATTAAACTGCTGATAACGAGACACTGAAACTAGATATATCATTACGGTGTAAAAGATTATGTTTCTCTGTCCTGAACCCTTTAAAGGTTTCTTTCTACAATGTCCCTTAGAGATAGCATATGACTTTATATTTTGAGATATGGGTCGACAAAATGCTTGCTTTTCCTGCTGCTGCTCCTTCAATCTACATATTGATCATCATGAAAGTTTCTCAGGCTTATGCAATCATTGAGCAGCAGCCAAAATTTGAATGTAAAGCTCATTTGACATCCAAATTAATAATCGCGTGCTTTTTTTTCACTCTGTGCAGGGTGGTGGTGAAAGTCGAGATCAGCTTTATAAACGCTGTACGTCTGTGTTGCAGAGAATTGGTGAAAAACACCGAGGTCATACTTCAAACTAACGCATAGGAAGCTGTTTTGAGTTGTCTACCTCTTAAAAAAACAGGCGGTTGATGTTGAATTACTTGTATGTTTTCATTGCAGGGCAGCGAGTAATTGTAGTCAGCCATGGGGGAGCCATAAGATCACTATATAATCGCGCTGCAGCCAAAGGGCAGCATCCAGGAAAAATATCGAATACTTCAGTTGGTATAATTCAGGTATCTGATGGAGACATCTGGTCCGTCAAATCATGGAATGATGTCAGTCATCTCAGGCAAACCGGATTTCTAGAGTCAGCTTTCGGTGGTGATGCTTCTTCAGGCTAGTTCATACAAATGCATACTAACTTTTCCTTTCACTGGCTCTCAACACATGATTTAGTATAAATCTTGATTACGTGGGATTAATTCCCACTTCTATAATTGGGAAACTGTGAAATTAGTCTTGTACTTGAGAGATGTAAAGACCTCTGATTAATGATTGTTTCTTAAAATATGCATGTTTATGCGATTATGGCATGGTCCCTTCGATCAGAATGTACTGATAGCTGCAAGCCTGCAACAGAAGGCCAATCTGTTCATCTTTGGCTTATCCTGTTCTAGGTGACGAATCTTCTATCCTACTTTCAAGCACAGCTTGTTTTATGTTACATCAGCAAGGTCAAAGCACCATCTTAGTGCTTCATTGAAGCTTTTGGTACTGTTTTCCATGAAAATGAGTTTTCCTTTTCCTCTCATTTTCCGTTGTTTGGTTTGGTAAGGGGGTGTAGAACAAGTTTTCCACCAAGCTTTAAAGAAATTACGTATGCAGTTGAAAATCATTTTCCTTTCAAAAAGAAAGGAAAACACATTTTCCTCCCTCCTCAACAACCTTTTACTCTCCTCTTACCCAACCTCTCCCTTACTCTTCCATTTTTCTTTTTTTCATAGCTTTTTTTACATTGAACCAAAAATTAACGAGCCAGTTTTAATCAATATAAATATACAAAGGCTAGTTTCATGTTATATATTTATATAAAGTAACGAGCATATCTAATTATCGGTTAAGATGATAAAACTTTACTTTACAATTTATTGGTCTTATGTTTGAATCTCATTAAAATTATATTTACGATAAGCATCAATAATTGAGCAAAAATTCTATACTGTACTGCAGATACAGACAGAACATAAACCAAAATAAATTGTGATAAAAACATAGAATAACTTTTCGTTAGGTGGTCCTTTTCAAATATACTTTATCTTTTTTGTATGTTCTATTCCCCTTCCACTTGACTATAACTAATTTATAGTACTAATAATAAAATAAGCTGACTGCTGACTGCTGACTGCTGAGGAAAACATTTCCCAAGTCCACAGGAAAACAAAAGTATGCAGCATTAAACAGGAAGCTTCGTTGATAAACAAAGTCTTTTACCTCCTCACTTCCCTGCATTTTTCTCAATGGCCGCCTCTGATTCCACGTCTCTTCTCTTTCTCTAGAAAAATTCTTGTTGCTATCATATATTTTTTTTCTGTTATCTGTTGGTGTTGAATCTGTAAAGAGTGTCAATGGAATGTATTGAGAATGGTTGCGTAGGAAAAGATGCAGGGCTAACTAATGAATCTTCTACGGAGATCATCGTTGTTCGTCATGGTGAAACTGAATGGAATGCTCTTGGCAAAATGCAGGTGAGGCTGTTTGTAATTGAGCATATATAGATTCTTGGTTCATGCAACGAAACCGATCTTTTGAGATTAAGGTTTTATAGGATTCTTGGTTCTATTCCTTTCAAGTGAACAAAATAAAACTAAGAAAGGGGAAAAACATCCTATATACATTGAACAAGAACAATTACAATGCTAAAACCTTAATAATCCCGAAAAATCGGTTCTCCTACATGGACCAAGAAATTATCTCTTATGGTCGTACACTGGTAGTGAATGTCAAAACAACTTATATAGATTTTTTTTTTCTGGAGTTCAAGATTTTGTTCTGTTCAACAACATAAGTAGATCCTGGCTAAAACTAGAGATTTTACCAAACAAAATTTCTGCTGAACTTAGTGTTGCATTCTTATGCAAAAATATGGTTATTTCAGCTGTTTCTGTTTACTCAAACTTCTACCCGTTTTTACAGGGACAAATGGACATTGATCTAAACAAGGTCGGGCGACAACAAGCTATTTCAGTAAGTTAAGTTATGATGATATGCCTACATTGGCCTACTTTTCGTTATTTAAGTCCTGACATAAGCCTGATATTTGTTGTAGGTTGCTGAGCGACTGTCGAGGGAGCCAAATATATCTGCTATATATTCATCTGATTTGAAGAGGGCTCTTGAGACAGCACAAACTATAGCATCCAGATGTGTTGGACTTGAGGTCAGTTTGTAACTCAGCCTCAATCAATAACGAGTACAACTGATAAACACTAGCCGCCCGTTTGGTAGTTGCTTATAAATGGTGTTAATGAGAATTAATTTGTATATAAATTTGTCAAGAAAATCATTGTTCATTCTCATGGTAATGCTATTTTATCATAAAGTGCCTATTTTTCTTCTTGAATTTTCATTCCCAACCAATACCACCTTGTAGGGGGTAATGAGTGGTAATGGAAATTACTTCCCCTTGGAGAAAAAACACAAGTTTAGGGGTGAGATTGCTTCCCCGTGGAGAAAAGAGAATACAAAGTTGGGGGTTGAAATTGCCTCCTTTGGAGATTTTTAGGGTCCTTCCTTTGTAACATTACACTTAAAATTATCACCATTTATTAACGACTACCAAACGTGCTGTAGAAGTATTATTTGAACTTTGAAACTTTACATTTTATTCCCAAGTATGTAAATCAATAGAATCTTGGCCTACTATCATTCTGCCTTAGAATGATTGGATCATTAGTAAGGTATTAGCTTCTAATCAGTTATGGGTTCTTGATGCATCTCAAAATCAGGTTATAACTGATATAGACCTGCGAGAAAGACATATTGGGGATCTTCAAGGACTTGCATATCATGAATCATCCAAGATTAATCCTGTAGCTTTTGAAGCATTGAAGTCACCCAGATCAGATCAAGAAATTCCGGTGTGTAGCTAGGGTCACTGTTAATCTTCCCCTAATTATTTTGCTATGCTGAATATTTACTGACTTAGTCAATGTTCTGTTTAAGTGTGGAGTAACATCATATGATTCATGATTGTTAAAATGAGCGAAATTCTATCATTTTCAGGGTGGTGGTGAAAGTCGGGATCAGTTGTATGAAAGATGCACATCTTCATTGCAAAGAATTGCTGAAAAACATAGAGGTAATGTTTTAGGAAGCTATACTTGCAATATGAAGTAGAAGGGAAAGGAAGGGGGAGGGGAAAGAAAGGGATGGGGGAGGATGGAGCTCTATTTTCCTTCCAAATCTCTTCAAAGTGGGAGGGATGATTTTTATAAAGGGGGGTCGGAAGATAGACGCTTCTCTCTCCCTCCTCTTCCTTCCCCCCAATCCCTTATCCAAACAAGGGAACTTGTACCCCTCCCTTCGATCCCCCTCCTTCCCTTTCTCTCCATTTCCTCTTATCCAAACAAAGTGTAAGTTATGTTACTCAAAATGGAAGAAAAGAGCAACCGATGAAGTAGTTTTCTTCATCATGTTATTCCAATAATCATACTCGTGTCAGACATGAGTGATGTTCAAGTGTTCAAACTCGGCTAATTATACTCCATACAACGTAAAATTATTGCTATGTCATTACTCTGAAGTGTAAAGTGCCTTAAAGGCTAATACTGTGTCTGAGTGTCGAGCATCTAAAACAAGTATTTATTGTGACATGAACTCATGAAGAGTTCGGGTATTGTTTTTTGCCCTTGCTTTCTAGCTAAATTATTTCATTACAGGAGAGCGAGTAGTTGCAGTAACTCATGGGGGTGTCAAAGAAATGCTATACAAGCGAGCTATAGCTGGTGAAAAAGCTGGAAGAGTATGGAATACATCTGTTAGTATAATTCAATTGTCTAAAGAAGACGTCTGGACGATCAAGCTATGGAATGATAACAGTCATCTCAAAGAAACAGAATTTCTGGAATCAGCTGCTGGTGGAAGTGATTCTTCGGGCTAGCTACCTCATCATGGGACTTGCATTTCAAAGAGAATTTGACGTACTTGATTATTATTAGCAAGTTTATTAGTTACAAACTCTGATAGATCGCAAAGATATGTGGCATGGGAGTTTACACTTAATCAAGAGTACTCTTAATGTCGTTCTTGTGGGCAGATTGGATCTGTGTGAGGTTCTGGTCTGGTATAGGTAATTTCCAATATCCTTTAATTTGGGAATACTGTTGAGTGATGACATGATTGATTATTCCACCCATCAGTTTAATTTGAGAGATGCTGAATGCTAACTTGATTAATTGAGACTTTAGTTTCTTGATGATATCTTTATTTTTTGGATGTCTCAATATCAACATTGTGGCTATCATCTGTTATTACTACATAGGTGTGCATTTAGGGTGTTCAATAGTTGATTCTTATCTCTTGCACCAACATAACTATTGACAACAACATTTATTAGACACACACTCAGGTGGCGTATGCACCTATGTGCCAGTGCCAACCAAAAGCCTATTGAATTAATCTATTTTAGAGGATTGATTTATACTTATTTATATGCACATTTGGGTGTATATAAAAATTTGCATGACTTGGATGCTTAAAATTCACATAAATGTTTGCTCTTGAAAAGAGCGTGGATATAATATTCTAATAGATAGAATAATGAGAAACAAGTAAAAATATGAAGAATGATATAGTGAATAATATGTGCCTCATTTCATAGACCCAACAAAAAAATAGGTCTATATGTTGTCGACTGTGTTTTCTATACACCCAAATGTTATTGAGGTTCTGTTTTCACATAATCTGTTGAATTTTTTGTGGTTCATGTTAATGGAGAAATATCGTTATATAAGCTCTTTACTGTTGATATCTGTTAACTCAAACTTGTACTTGTATATAAAGCTCCAGGGCCAGGAAGATATTGAGTTTAAACAAGGTAGGGCACTAAGCAAGCCTGCGCAATAAGTTGTGTTGGTCAACGTTTTTCTTTCCAAAATTATACTTCCTGATGTTTGTTGTAGGTTCCTACTTCCTATCCGACCGTTATAGAATAACCTAACATATATCTGGTACATTTATTCATCCGATTAGAAATTAAGAATAGAGCTTTGAGACAGCATATACTGATATACAATAGCTTCCCCATGTGGTGGGTTTGAGGTTAGTAATTACTAATTAGTTGCTTCTCAATCAAAGATACAACTATGTGCTGGCAACAGTTTTTAAAAATTAAAATATAAAAAGAACCAAATAATACGATTAACAAGTATCAATCAATAGTGAATGTTTGAAATAATCAATACATGGATTTAAGGGTCTTCAATTTTATGCCAAAATTAGATATTTAGATGGGGGCCTTTTGCTCTTTCTTTTTTTAATCTATGAAAAAGGATACATAGTGAACTGTTCGCACTCAATCGGCAAATCTCATGTTCAAGGTAATGGATGTATCATAACGCAACAATACCACAAATTTTTATTGTGATTTTACTTTCAAGTTTTTTGTTTTCTTAATAGATCATATCGCAGTTAATTAGTTATCAAATATGTGTTCACTAGGATTTCAAGACTTCTTATGAACTACTCATAAGTTATAATGGAGTATTGTTTGAGCAGCACGTGGACACTCATATAACTATGATTACGCTCCAATGCCTAATAATGATGACTTCACTACAAAATAAACCCTAATTAGAGACGGAAAATTCCATCTCTAAATGGGTATAGTCCGTCTCAATTGCAGTTAGGGACAGATTTGAGACGGAAAAGGGAACGTCCCTATAGGATGCGTCTCAAACTTTTTTGTGACGAAATTTTCGCTACTCCATCTCAAATTAGTAACTGGAAAAAAAAATTGTTTCAAATTTGAGACGTAATTAAAATGTGTCTCAGATTTCGTCTAATAGCACATTATTTTGTATTGCTTATTTAAAAAAAAAAAGGCGTCTTGGGTGTAACATGTGTAACAAAATCTCACACGTACATAATGACATAGGTTCAACAAAAATGATATGCACTACACAAATAATGACATGACTATGATGTCATTGTGCCGTTTATTTCATGTCATTTGACTTTTTTACAAAAGAAGCGGTAACTTTTGGGTTATTGATAGTTACACCCAAAAATTTGCGTAAAAAAGGGGAAAAATAACACGAATGTGAGTATTAATATCTCAAGCAAATTTTATTATACAATGTGAAAAATATACTGTTATTTAATTGCTTAATACTCCAGAATATCAGTAGGATTATTAAGACCAGTCTACTCCTAAAATTGTCCACAAAAGAATGAATGGATGAGATTTAGGATTGTCGGCAATTAGAGCTGATAGTATAAATCTTCTTTCTTTCTGTTTTGGCGGGAGTACTGAGTAGGGTGTTGCTGACCTAGTTTGGACATGAGTAACGTCAGTATTTGAAACAAATAACAAACTAAATCAAGAAAAACTGTTTTCATAAAATGACATACCCGCACTAGTTTTGCGGGACCCAAAAGCCTATTAGACAGTTGGTCTTGAAGACGCGGGAAACTACCGGTCTTGTCGATTGTCATTTGTTAGTTGAGTTTTCACCTCCTAAATAAACCCCACACACCCAATAAAAATTCTTCATCACTTGCCAAAAAGCACAATGCAATTTTATTATATTTTTATAAAAAAAAACTCCTAACGGTCCTGTTTGATAGTTGGTTATAAATGATGGTAATAGAAATGAATTTGTATGTAAATTTGTGAAAAAAAATCAATATCCATTTCCATAGTAATGATAATTCATCTTAAAGTGTCTATTTTTCTTCTTAAATTTCCATTCCCACTTAATACCACTCCCTCAGGTGGTCATGGGTGGTAATGAAAATACATGAAGAAACACAAGCTTGGGGATGATCAAATTACTTTTCTTAGAGAAAAAAACACAAGCTTGGGGATGATCAAATTACTTTTCTTAGAGAAAAAAACACAAGTTTGGGGGATGAGAGATTGCTTCTCCATAGAGATTTTAAGGATCTTTTCCTTGTTAAATTACACTTGAAATTCATTTCCATTAAAACCATGTATTAACAAATATCAAACAGGCTATAAGAGTAGTCCGTTAATCATGTTAGGATATGACCAGCAAATACTTCTGCTTTGATTAATAAATCATTTTGGTTTTGTAATTTAAAAGAATAGCTTACATAGACCGGCCATAGCAACAAAATTCTAATAGAGGTTAATAAGGTTATCAGAAATGAAATAATTGGTCTAGATATATACATTTATGTACATAAGAAGTAAAAGGTTAGAACACCTAAATTATCTATTCAATTAAGAAATTTTTTGAGGGCCTTTTATCGATTTTAATTTTCAGTTTTCATAATGTCAAAATTTTAAAAAAAATATATATGTTAGTTTTCAAAATAAAATGACAAGTTTTTAGTTCATTATATAAACTACATCTTACTTCCTCCGTTTAGAAATAGTTGCACCATTTTATATTTTTCACGTTTGCCGATGTATGCTTTTAAACATTAATATCTTCAATTATCAGTAAGTAAAAATTATACGAAGTTGATATTAAATAAATATGCATTAAGACGAAGCTAACAAGATCCCATATGACTATGTTTTTTCTAAAGTATAAATCACGAAAGATAATCAAAGTGTAAGATATTGAATAGTAAACAATATGTAAATGGTGCAACGAACTATTTCTAACAGAAGAAGTATATAGTAACTTTTAAAATCTTATAATAAAAAATTGAAAACTTTTAGTACTAGCGGACGAGCCATCAACTCTTAACAATTTCAGTCAGTTTATAATTTTAATTGGTATACATGCTGAATTATTCACAACAAAAGAACAATGGTTTAAAACTTAATGTTAAGGTGTTAACCATATGTGAGCTTGTCTCACAATGAAGAGAGGGAGGATGACTAACATATAAGCTAGATGAGCTACTCCTATTACCAATTGATTTTAGGATAGAATCCCATCTGATCTTGTCTGTGAACAAACTCTCCTCCAACATAGGCCTGTATACCGGCCTAATGAAGTTTCTCACTTAAAACAAGGAAATCTTGTAATATTTGCTTTTAGTCTTTAGAAAGAGAAGAAATATTTAACTCCAACCACCTCTTTGATTTTCTTACTGTGTGGGTGAACATCATATCAACTTTTCTGGTGTATCTTTGTCCTTTTTTATTGAAAGGGAAGAAGTAGAAGAAACAACAAGCAATGCAATAAATTCTTTCCTAGATGAGGATGGATCATGCTTGTCGGAATTGTTAATGTGTGGGGCCCTAATTAATAACCGAAAGGTAAACAGAACTCAATCTTTTTCATTTATGGAATAAATTTTTGTTTTTAGGCTTAAGGGGTTGGCACTATGGAACAAGTTGTTATGTCATTTTATTGCAACCCCAAATTAATGTGCTTTAATTTATTCTTGATGTTGAGCTCTTCAAAAGGTGGGCTGAGACGGACACAAATGGTTGTAGATGGTCGCTATATGGAGTATGTTATGGACGTCCCAATTAAAATAAAGAGACGACCAAAAAAATGGAGCCGGAGACTCGAGAGGGGGTGATGGAAGAAATCACCCTATGTTGTACCAGAATTTTAACACTTTGTATGGATAAGAGGAAATTAAGAGAACGAAAAGAAATAGAAGGGACAGAGGGGAATTCGTTCCCTTGTTTGGATAAAGGATTGGGGGAAGCTAAGGAAAAAAAAGGGAAAGGGGAAGAATCCAATTTCCCTCCCTCTTGATCGATAAACATCATCCCTCCTAAATTGGAGCGTTTTGAAGGGTAAATGGAGCTCCATATTCCCCCTCCCTATCTTTCCCTTCCACTTCCTCTTCTTTCCTCCCCTCCATTTTCCTGTAATGTTGCTATCCGTACAAAGTGTAAATGAAATATATGTTACATACAAATTCATCTAATATAATTAAGGATTATAAAATAAAAGTGAAATGGAGGGGGGGCAAGAAGAGGCTAGTAGTAGATTGTCATCATCTAGACTTCAGGCTCAAAATAGAGAGAAAATACAGAAATAAAGGGAAAGTATACACCTTGTTTATTAATTTTAGGAAAAAAGATAAACTATAAATGAAAAAATAATTTATAGGAAATTATATCGTTTAGCAATATATAAAAGAGATAGCAAGTCAAGGTAGACCGAGTTGGAGGCAACTAGTAGTATATTTAGTCAAAGACAAGAAAGAGTCTGAAAAAGGGTATATATATGTATGAATTAAATTTTTATAAGACGTCTTAATATTATCATGTGTATACATGACCACATTTTACAGTGCTTGCAAGCATTTCATAGAATAATTATGTGCTCAAATTTTATACTCCCTCTATTTTTTTTTTATTGCTCTATTTTGAACTTTGTAATTTTGATATATTTTACTTTGACCATATTCTTTCACTAATTTATAATAACAAATGTTACTATGCAAATTGTTATTGTATTTGTCTTGATGTATTTATAACTATCTATAACTTTTACTAATTGATAGCTAGTTAAATATAATAATTATCGACGTTGTTTATTGATAGAAAAGTCAAAGTCAAAGTGAAACAATAACTTAAAAAGCTAAATTATAAAGATTATATTCTTTAGTATGTGGTACTTTCTTAATCAAGACTCAAAAGATGGGAGAGCACATTGCATCCCTTACACCAAAAAAATATGAGATCAGATCATTGTGTCGAGTCTTTTGACATTGTGAATCTCTTAAGCGCCTAAGTTAATAGTATAATGCTAACCAATATTGATTTGAAGTCTACATGCCAAGAAGGCAATAAGTTCCTTACTAGCTTATACATTTATTCGTGAAAGTACTCCTTTTTTCCCTTTTTAACACAGTGAAAGTACTCCTTAAGAAGACGCATTAAGTGATTTCTTAATACTCCTACTTATCTAAGTAACTTGTTTGTGCTTATGCGAGGAAATGTACCTCTATTCAAAGTCCCGCTATCTCTCCTCAAGAATTCCCGATTTTGATGATAGATGAATAAAAGAATGCAATAGGAAAGTCAATAAGACTAGCTAGTGCATTGTGAATTGTGATTATATAAAGGCAAGAAAGTGAGAAACCCACGTTGACATGATATTTCAGAAAGGGCATGCATCGTGTGGGTGCTTCATTAACATGTAATCTTTTTTACAAGCATCATAATCTTAGCTTAAGCCGGGATTAGCGACCATGCTATATGCCTCATTAATCACCCAATCATCATAATTACAGGCGTTACAAATGACATGCTAGTACATTTATATACTCCATTCTCTTTGTCAGGGGGACAAAAGAAGTTTATGATATGATCGATAGCCCATTCGAATAATACTATTTTGTTTCCGGAATCTATGTACAATATTGGACAATTGGTGACGAACGTATATGTAAGCATTTGTCAACATTTTGTTTCAACTTTCAATTATAGTAGCTTTTTTTTTCTGGAAAGGTCAATTATTTATTTATTTATTTTTATAAAATGGAAAGGTCAATGTTTTTGGCGACAATGGAATCATGGAAAGGTCAATTATAGTAGCTTATTTAATTTAAGATTAGATAAAATAACTGGATAAGCACTGAGTTTCTTCATTAATCATGCTCCTAATGAGGTTAAATGTTTAAGGCCATAACCGTATAAGCCTATATGATCATCTTTTATTCTGTTTCTTCATTTTTTTTTAAACTTGAGTAAATTGATTGTCACTAATGTTTCTGATTCAATTTATTTAAACTGAATTAGTTTGATTTTTTATTACTAGACCTAACTATAGTGTTTGGGTCAGAGTGATTCCTCAGGTTACTTTTTTTTATTATATTAATAAAAAGAGAATAAGTTATTTAGGGTATGTTCTTTATCGTTTTTTGTTTTCAATTTTCAACTTTTTAAAAACTAAAAACAAAAATATGAAAATTGAAAAATATAGTTTTGAATAATATGTTGTCAATTTTCAAAATTGACATGTTTTGTATAAGTATGAGTAATTTTAAGTTCATTATATATCTCTTATATCTACGATTTTTATATTCATAAAATCAAAAACTGGAAACCGCCAATGATCCCCAACGAGTCATGAGTAATTGGATTAGGAATATGGTTCTATATAATATATATGTTACTTAGTGGTAAGATCATGACATTTGAAGTAACAAGTCAGGGGGTTTTAAACTTCTTACGCAAATCCCTTGATCATTTTCAAGGGGAATGTCATATTTGATTAATAATGTGTATTCAAAACATTAGAATTTAACTCTTGATTTAATTTCAATTAAAAATCCATATAACATCATCGTTGATTTTGATAAAAGAAACAATAAGAAGATTTTTTTCCTCCATACAGAGTTAATAGTTAGAATTAGAATTGGATTACATATAAGAGATATAGTTTTTTTTTTAACAATGGGGGAATATTGCAGAGTTCAGATACACCAAAAGAATAACAAACAAGCATTACACTGAGCATTACAAGCTCTTACACACCAAAAACTACAATTTAAACTTAAACTTGGAAGAAAGAACTCAAGTCGGAGGCCTTTGTTGTTGGTGAACTTCATTTGAACTCTTCTTTTGATGGTGGACGATCGTCATATCATAAGATTAGAAATGGATGAGACTTGGTGGATTCCTGTTTGGCGACCCATCAACGTATGAGGTGGGGTGACACGTGGTGACGCGCAATACTTGCTCATGTGTTTTAATAATATATGTATATATATAAATACTAGTTTTAATTGCAAGCGATGCGTGTGAAAGCCGTTATTATTACAGCTAATAACCTCAAATAATAGGTAAGAAAAATCGTTCACAAGTTCCTCAATAGAAAAATTTGAAATCATTTCTATATAACAAACATTAATTAATCACATGCATATGTAATATAATTCACTGATTAAATAATGTTTGCATCATTTTGTAAGTTAATTTAACTTAGTCTTTTTTACGTGGACATTACACTCCTCAAGTGTTGGCTTTATAAGAATAGAGATTGATTGACATAATTCTTCCCTAATAAGGTTTAACTTTAAGTTATGATCAACGCAGTCGAGGAGATCTCCATGTATCGTGACGACAACTTTTTTTTTCAAAATCTTATTCCAAACAAACGTCTCCTATCTTTCCTATTGAAGGCCAAAAGAGCATATTGACCTCAAGATATACCAATCTTCTTAGGAACCAAGATTGAGACTTTGAGAGCGCTCACACGAGAAAGGATGAAAATACCTTTTAATTTACTTACTTCCTCATACACACTAGTCTGCTGTCTGTTAATGCAAATTGCCCAAATGGAATTATTCTTTTATTTCTGTAAATCTGTTAGACGCTAAAGAAAGAGGCAAGAAGTATCAATTAGGAAGCTTCACATTCATTTCATGATTATTCATTACTCTATGCACCAGCCACTTCCGTTTACAATCGCAATTTGGCCATTATTGTTGGTTGAGTGCGCATGTGATCTGATAGGATCAATTGGGCTCCTAAATAATAATAATGTCATCCATTAAAGACCGTGTGCAAGGAATTTTTTTTTTTTGAGGAACGTGTGCAAGAAATTTGAAATGAGTTTACTTTTGTCTAGTAAATATCATTGTCTGTAAATATCTTCTACAACGGTTGTAAATCTTATGTGGTACAATCAAATCCTTCTCGACCAATCAAAATATTTTGAGAGATTTTTTTTGTTTGTCACTAATTTCCAAAATCCCTTCTATTTTTTCGGAGTTGCGAGAGGGTTGTATATCCACGTGGCACACGATCGAATTTGTCTTAGTATTTACACTCTAGATAACTGCTACTGGAATATAGCAATGTGGTTTATTTTGACGGTGTTATAGGTAGATAGCGATAAAAATGTATTCACGTTAGAGTACTCCTTTTTTTGATAATTTTAGTTTCCATTTCATTAAGAGCAACTCCATCCCAAATAATACAACCATCAGATCTATAAGCCTAAAAGAAACAAAATTTTAGGCTCAAAGAAGAAATATACAGTATGAAAATTCATGTTTACCTCCAAGCAATAAAATCAGATTGACTTTGCTAAAGCATCCGCAACCGCATTAGATCCTCGACCTTTATGAATTATGGCAGAGATGAGGCCTTGCTTGAGAGAAGAACGAATGTAATTGAGAGGAAAATTCAAATTCCATGGCCCTCCACTGCTATCATTGCACTATTTCACCGCATTTTTCGAGTCCGACTTAATTATAATATTTTGATTGCAAAGCCTGTCGTCAGTGGCAAAAAAATTTATGGCCCTGTGGATGGCGTAGATCTCTGCACTGTTGATCTCCATATGAGGGATAGGAGAGGAGAAGATGCATTTGAAGCAACCATTGATGTCTCTAAGAACACCCTCTACAGCGCAGACAAGGGTAAGAGGAGAGAATGAGGCGTCTACATTCCATTTAAGCTGACTAGATGAAGGAGGGGTCCAGAAGGATATATGATGTTGGGGGGTGATTGTCGAGGATGAAAGGCCCAACCCAGACCATTGTAGACAAGTAGGATTCCTCAAACTTTCCTTAGAGGAGTATGGGAAAGGATCGCCCCATCCTTTGATCCACTAATAGCCTTAGTAGGATCAAATCTTGGATGGAATCAATGGAGGATGGAAGTTTGTTGAAAATTCTGGAGTTACGCTCCTTCCATATTGACCACAAGATTATAAAAAAGCTTGCAACCCAAACTTTTTAAAAGAAAACACTTGCACCCGGGAAAAAAAAACGTTAGAGCACTCCTTTAATTTGCTATATTGTGATTCTTTATTTTTATGGTGTGACTCTAATTTTTCCTCCCTTCTTAACCTAAGATCCCTTCTTGTCAATTATTGACTCTATATATTACCTCCATTAATTTAATCGTATCTTATTGATTGTTGGCACTATTTATATATTTCATCATGACATTCTTATGTTATTTATACATGCATAAGGAAACATATAGTCATGTGAGGACCCGTTAGATTCATCTTGGTATATATTTGCATTATATCAATTTTAATAATTCTTACTGATACACAATTAGAGATATTAGTGCTCAAAATTTTGCGATGATAAACTTGCCAAGTCCTTTGGGTACAATTGGAGAATAAACAAGGGAAGTATATGTTCAAAAGGTGTTTGGATCCTCTAGAGTTCTAAAATAACTCTACAAGGTAGAGTTTGAGCAATGTCAACCATTGAATAAAAAATCAATGGCTCATATATTATATCTTTCCAAAATCCCCCTATTTTTTCTCATCAAAATCCACCCCCTAATATTCTCCTTCCACCAATATGAACCCTTGATCTTAAAATGTATGGTTCAGATACAACTCTACCTTGTACAGTTTTATTAAAACTCTAGAGGATCCGGACTCGTTCAAAAGGTAAAACTAGGTTATGTTCTAAAACATGACCAGTCTATCTCAATCTTGCAAATGATGAGGGATAATAAGATACTTGAGGTGAGCAAAAATATTGGGTATGTATCCGGTATTGCACCCGAAATTGGTGCAACCCTATTACGTTCGGTTCGGAACCAGAGCTAGTACTATTTGAACTGGCTTTGGGTCCAACTATTCTGCTTCTAAAGCATGGATCCATTACCATGTATCCGTTGACCTCGTTTCAAAATCATGTACCTGGTGGATTAGGTACTGTGATTGTGTTCCCGATAAAATACTATTGGCTTATGCATATGCATATATGAGGAAAAAAGGACAAAACTACAAACCCACTTTGATGAGATTTTGAAAAATTAAAAGTTAATTGTAATGTTTGAATTTTCTTTTGCCAATTCATCAATAAAAAAAAGTTTGCAAAAATATATAGAAGTTAATGAGGTATTCGAAATTGCAATTGGTTCCCATTAGGATTCTAATCACTTTCACCTTTTTCAGAGACAACTTTGACCAATATTGGTTCAGATTCAAATTTTTTAGATCGTTCAGAATTACAGAGCGTTTGTTTTACCTTATAAAAAATAAGTTTAAGGTTTAATTTTTTTTTGATAAAATAAGTTTAAGGTTTAAATTAATAAGTTCAAGGTTTAATTAGGTCAATAGATGAAAATAAAAGATAAAATCGGATTTAATAAGTTCAGTTTAAATAATTTTAGGGGAATAGAATGACACCCTAACTCCGATAAATTTAAACAACGGTTTTTTCACCAGGTACCCCTGAGATTTCACAATATTCACCTGGTACCCTCGCGTTTTCAACAATTCACCTAGTGCCCCTGAGGTTTTGAAAAATCATCAGAATACCCTTAATGACTAACGGTCGTCAACTCCGTTAGTCATTAAGGCTAAATCAACCAAATTAACCCCTAACTAACCTAACTAATACTAATTAATCCTAATTAACTCTAATTAAACCTAATTAATAACTTTAAACCCTAATTAACCTATCTCTCTCCCTAACCACACCACATGACCCCACCCCACCCTAATGTCCTAACCACCCAATTAAACCCAACCACGTGACCTCACCCCACCCCTGCAGCCCCCACCCAGCAGCAGCAGCATCGCCAACCCGACCCCAGTCCTCCACCCCCATCCCCTCCCCTCCACCGCCGCGGCCCCCCTTCCCCTTCCCACTGCCGGCTCGGCCCCCCCCTCCCCCTCCCCTTCGATTTATCTCTCCGGACGTACTCACACTGCGCACCACCAAAACAACAACACCTACGCGGGGCCTTGTCGGAAGGTGGGGTCGGCGGTGAACGGAGAAGGGCGGCAGCAATGCGCCTCGGAGGAAGGGAGAGGTCAAGGTGGGGTCGGCGGTGAACGGAGAAGGGCGGCAGCAATGCGCCTCGGAGGAAGGGAGGGGTCACGCAACCCGTCGGTGAACCCAAAGCGGCAGTGATATGTAGATGCGAAAAAGAAGCCCAGATCTCAAACCCAAAGCTTTTAACCCAAAGCCGTCGTCGGAGATGCCAAAACCCAAAGCCGCCATCGGAGATACCGGAACCCAAAGCCCGCCGTCGACGGAGTGAGAAAGACGAAATGGTGAGAGAGACGAAATCGAAGGGGAGGAGATGGGAGGCTAGGGCCGGGCGGGGGGGGGAGGGGGGAGGGAGCCTGGGTTGGCAGCGGGGAGGGGGAGGGGGGGTTACGGCGGTGGAGGGGAGGGGGAGGGGGTGGGGGGGTGGAGGGGAGGGGGGAGGGGGGGGGGTGGTGGAGGGGATGGGAAGGGGGGTGGGTTAGGATTCAAACACTTCAATGGGGGTGGGTTAAGAATCAAACACTTCAATGCAGTAGTGGGAGGTAGTGGTGGTGGTGATGTTGTGGTAGAGAGAGAAATGAAATGCGAGTGGAAATGTTGGCAATTGTCGAATCCTAAATTCTCAAAAACCAGAGGGGTAAATGGTGAATAAAGTTTGTAACGGAAACTTAACGGCAGGGGCAAGCCATGTATTTTTCAAAACCTCAGGGGCACCAGGTGAATTGTTGAAAACGCGAGTGTACCAGGTGAATATTGTGAAACCTCAGGGGTACCTGGTGAAAAAACTGTTTAAACAAATACCGATCTTTCTTATTTGGTCACCCCCGGCCCCTAGAAAGTATTCAGTTTGAATTTTTTTTTTATAATTAACATTGAGTACTTGATTGTGTGATCTTTTAGTAAGAGTTTTAATTGGATGTTCCCTTCCAACGTAAAATATACATAAATGTAAATCTCCTTGTGCTTTATTAATTACTTTTAAAATAATTAGAATTTAGCAGTCTAAGAATTAACCGCTAGCTCTTTTTTTTTTATAATTTGGGATTTTATTAAAAAGAGCAAAATACCATCAGAAGGTATTATAGTCATACAAGCAAGCCATATTAGACAATCATCCAGAAAACTCAATCAACAAGATCAGGCACCAAAGAGGATAAAACAAGGATCTACAACCATGCTATGAACTCGTCACTCCTTCGAAGACCTTGTTTAGCAAGCGTATCTGCAACCACGTTTGACTCCCTACCCTTGTGTATAATTTCTATACCTTGACCCAATCTCGAGCTACTATGGATGTAGTTGATGATGAAGTTAAGATTCCAAGGGCCATGCATTCCACTTGAGCACCATTTAACCGCATTTGCCGAGTCCGACTCAACTATAAGATGGTGGAGTCTAAGATGATCATGAGCCATGAAAATTTTAATTGCTCTATGGATGGCTAGGACCTCCGCATGATTAATCTCAACACAAGGAATTGGGCTAGAGAAGATGCAAATGAATTTGCCATAGTGGTCCCTAAGTACACCACCAATAGATGACTTTGATTCCATGGGGCAAAGAGAAGCATCAACATTCCACTTCAAAGTGGCAATGGGAGGAGGTAGCCACTCAAGCCTCGACTTTGGATGCTTGTTTTTGAAGTGAGCAGGAGAAGGAGAGGCCCATCTAAGGCAAAGTGGATTACGAAAAACCTCGTCGGGGTTGTAGGGAAATGGATCCCCCCAACCCTTTATCCACCAACAAAGGCGAAGGAGAACAAGTTCTTGGAGCTTTAAAATCGAACATGAGACATTATAGAAGGTTCTTGCATTGCGCTCTTCACATATTGTCCAAAGAATGACAAAAAAACTTGCTGCCCAAACTTTTTTGAAGAAAATACCCCTACAAGGGTGAGACCATTGCTCAAATACATCCCGAAGTGATTGAGGAAATACCCAAAATAAGCCCCATACCTCCAACCACCAACACCAAAGTTGCCATGAGAATGAACATTGGATGAAGAGATGCTCACAAGTTTCCGGAAAGTTGCCACAAAGAACACAAATGGCGTCCGAAGTTGAGATCATGCCAATGCGGACTAGCTTCGTTTTGGAATTTATTTTCCCAAGAATCGCAAGCCATGAGAAGATTTCAATTCTATGTGGCACGAGCCCACGTCAAACACATTTGATCACATCACAAGGGAGATTAGGATCAGATTTCGCAAGCTTTAATGCGAATAATTTCACTGTGAATTGGCCCTTTTTATTTAGGGCCCAGATGAGAGAATCCGACCCATGTGGAGATGATGCCACGTTATCTAGTAGCTGCTGCAGCTCTTGCCTCTCAATTATGTCACGAGGTCGGAGAGCTCGGGCCCACGAAATACTCCACCTCCATTGAAGCCCATCCCAAACGCCATGCGTTGCTACCGTAGCGTCGGGGGCAGTGCTGATTCTAAATAGCCTTGGACAATCTTGCTTGAGTGGGATATCACCAACCCATGTGTCATGCCAAAAATAAGTATTACATCCATCTCCTATTATCTTCCTTACCTTTGTGGAGGCAAGAGACATTGCTTGTGAGTTGCGTGCAATTGATGAGCAAATATCCTTCCATGGCCCACCATGAGGAGGGGCACATAAATCTCTAGCCGAAAAAATTGGCCCATAGTTATACTTGACACGGACCAATTGACTCCAAAGAGAGCTTGAGTCATTAAGAAGCCTCCATAGCCACTTGAATAAGAGAGCCAAGTTTTTATGAAGGATGTTGCCAACACTTAAACCACCAAGTGTTTTTGGAAATTCAAGCAAGTTCCATGAAACCGGCGCTAGATACTTTCTTCCAAGAGAACCACACCACAAGAATTGTCTTTGTATCCTTACAATCTTCTCCACAACCCCTTTAGGAATAGGAAAGAGCGACAAATAGTAAAGAGGAAGATTTGCAAGTGAGGCTTTTAGAAGAGTTAATCTACCTCCTAGGGAGAGGATATTCCCTTTCCATGTTGCTAATTTTCTCTCCATTTTTTCAATAATTGGAGACCACATTGAGATGCGAGAAGATTGCCCTCCAATGGGAAGGCCTAAGTAAGTGAATGGGAGTGAACCAATTTTGCAAAGGAGGGACTTTGAAGTGTTTTGAAGCCAAGCATCATCAACATTAATACCCACAATAGAACTCTTGTGAAAGTTTACTTGCAAGCCGAAAGTAAGTTGGAAAAGAATGAGCGTCTTTTTAATATTCATAAAGGAGTCAATCTTTGGAGGACAAAAGAGAATTGTGTCGTCCGCATATTGCAAGTGAGATAATTTGAACCCATTTTTACAAACTTCAATTCCTTCCCATAAACCCAAAGTAGTGGCTTTTTGAATGATTAGACTAAGGGATTCAACCATAAGATCAAAGAGCAAGGGTGAAAGGGGGTCACCTTGACGTAGACCTCGTTGGAGCTTGAAAGGCAATGTAGGGGAGCCGTTTATGAGAATTGAGGCTGATGCCGACATTACACACGAACGTATCCACTCCCGCCATTGAGAAGGGAATCACATTTGTTCCAAAACCCAATCTAAGAAACCCCATGATACACTATCAAATGCCTTGTGGAAGTCAAGCTTCATGATGGCGGCCTTTAATTTGTCTTGTTTCTTTTGCAAGTATCAATAATCTCATCGGCTATAAGTGCTCCGTCTAGAATTTGCCGGCCCTTTATAAAAGATGATTGATGATCTCCAACAACCGAGTTCATAACCTGTTGGAGACGACGAGCCAAGATCTTTGCAATTATCTTGTATACACACCCCACCATGCTAATGGGGCGAAAGTCCTGAAAGCCACTTGGAGAATCCACCTTAGGAATAAGAGTTAACCGCTAGCTCTTAATTTTGAATTCTTGTTGCTTACATGGACCTGGTCCACAATAATATTATTGTGGACCAAAGCCACTTATTTAACATAGTGACCCTTTTTTTCCACATAGTAACCTTTTAAAATCTTAAGTTACACTACACAGTTACTATTTACCATAGTGACCGTTTTTTTTAATATAGTCGCTCTTTCTCACATTAGTTTATCATAATGAAATTTTCACTTTGTGACATAATAACCTTTTTTCTTCACATAGTCAAACTTTACCATTTATATCTACTCATCTTTTATATCTATTTTTTTTATATAGTGACCTTTTTTTCATAAACCACATGAATTAGCATTAGGTCCACACTTATTTAGTGTGGACCAAGTCCATATAAGTTTTTTACGGTGGTAAGGACTTCGATGTTCTCGAGTCAATAACTACCGGCATGTTGTAGTTTAATTTTCATTCATTTTTTTGGGGAAATAATTAACAGAGAATAGTACGATTAATTCAATGATTCATATCTCTAAAAGCAAAATCTAATGTAGTAACGTCTAATCGTCTAGAGCCAAGGATGGATTAGATTCAAAAAAGCACGCTTATAAATTTATGTTGTTGTCTTTGTCTCGCTAGCTTTTCGTAATGAAATAATTCTTGTTTTCACCTACTCTCCAACTTTTATCTATTTACCCCCTTGATTAACATCGATCATACTTCCTTTGTATCTTTTATTTTTTCCACTTTAATTGTGCGCGTTTGTTAATACACTTTTTTGACCTTTAATAACTTTCATTACATATTATTAAAAATTATAACAATATAATATTAATGACTCTTGAAAAGAATTAAACAAGGTCCTGCATGACTATATTTTTTTGTTATATATTGAGAATAATTTAGAAGATTGTATCTATTATGAATAGTGTCAATATTCCAAGTAAGAATGATAAAAAGATAAAGATTGAGTACTTTCTTAGAATTTTAAGCTAAATAATAGCTAACTAAAAGCTCTTGAAAAAGGAAGAAGTTTTGTGAATAGCAAATATGGAGAATTTCCCTACTAGATAAAACAAAAGAAAATTAAAAAGATTTTGGATCGACGTGAACATGATCATATTCACCCTCTCATGAGTAATGCCCCAAAGTTAGTACAAGTACTTTTGGATCCGATTTACTACAAACTAATGACATGAATCTGATGTCATTTTGTCTTTTATTTCATGTCATTTGTGTTCTTATACAAAAAGAAGTGGTGGTTTGTGGGTTATTACACCATAAATAATTTATGATAAATTATGGATATAAAACTGTCCTAAAATCTGTCTCGTTTATAATATTTCATGAAATAAAATTTCTACTTATAAAAATAACATATAGTATCATTTATATATCATATTGTCTCATTTATATGATATTTTGTTTCATTATTATGAGTTTTATTTATAGGATAATATGTCTCATTTATATCACACTACCCTATTCAATTTTCATGCGTATCATTTATATAAGCTTTCTTCTCATTTTTATAACATTTTGTATCATTTATAAACGGGGATGACCGTAAGAAAGGAGGTGCACCGTAAAGAGGGGCCGCAAAAAAACATAGATGTATATATAATTACTTCCTGCGTTTCTTTTTAAATGCAACAATTTGGTCGGCACAGACTCCTAGGCAGATTTTCTTTAGGGTTGATTAACAAAAGTGAGGGCAAATGTTTAACTTAATTAAGCACCACCAAGTACCGTGACCACCTAATGCCGCCACCACCTACTGCCACCATTAATCCACCACAACCAGCGAAACACTGTCACCACCACCGAGGCACCACCAAAACCACCAAAATGCCACCACCAAGGAAACACTACCAACTCCACCGAAATCCACCACCAAACCTCAATTTCACCACTAACACCACCGAAATCCATCAAATAACCCCAAGTTCACCACCAACACCACCGAAATCCACCACCAAACCTCAATTTCACCACTAACACCACCGAAATCCACCAAATAACCCCAAGTTCACCACCAACACCACCGAAATCCACCACCAAACCCCAAATTCACCACTAACACCATCGAAATCCATCAAATAACCCTAAAAACACCACCGCAAGTCGCAAACCACACCCCCAACCACCGAAATTTGAAACCCCAAATCAACCAAGAAAAGAGAAGAAGAAGAAGAGATGTGATGGTGAAGAGACCGAAGAGAGGGAGATGAAGAAGTGAGATTTGTTCGTGGTATAGTGGTGAATTTGAGGTTTGGTGGTTAGTGGTGAAGAGAACGAGATGAAGAAGTGATGATGACGAGATTTGGGGTTTGGTGGTCGAGGCGGTCAAATTCGAGAAGTTTGGAGGTGAAGTTTGGCGGTGGTTGCAAGGCTCGTGGCGGTGGCGTTGGGTTGATAAGTGTAATCCCCCGTAAATTTATGAATTTTATAAATATATTTTAATGTATATTTATATATATTTTAGTATGTTTTAGTATTTAAACGATGTATTTCTTGCAAGGTTGACTATTTGAAAGTCAAATGAATTATTTAATGATTTAAAGAAGTCAAACATTCTATTTAGTCATACTTTGAAATATATTTAAATAGCTTAAAATACATTTTGGTTTAACAAAAGGGATTTTAAATCGGGTTAGAGAAACCCAACCACTCAAATCATCAACCATTAAATATTATTTTAGCCCAAACACCTTTTCCTAAGGCCAAAAGGGGGAACCTATATAAACCCCCAAAACCCCAATTTTTCCCACACACTTATTTTCTCTCTCCTCCTCCTCCCCTATTTTCGACCTCCCCTATTCTTTTCTTTCTCTTTTCTTCTCTTCCTCTTCGTGGATCACGGTCCACCGCCGCCCAGCCGACCGGCCGCCGCCGCCTATTCCCGCCGGCATCCATCTCCTCCTCTCCTTTGCTTTGGTTATTTCTTCCTCCTCAAGTTATTTTCAATGCAAAGTTTATGTTTTTAAGAATGGTTTTTATATGTTTATGTTTAAAGTTATAATTTGATGATTTAAATATGAATCTAAGATTATGTAGTTTATATAATGAAGTAATTAAATTTCAGATTTAATTATTATGTTTGATTTGAGATTTTAAGTATTAAAGCATGGATTTTTAGGGTTTTATAAGTTGGAAAATCATAGTAGTATATTATAGTTTATGAAATTGAGAATTCTTATGATTTTAATTATGTTTAAGTATGTTTAAAAAGGGTTTTATTATATTTTAAGTTGCTGGAGATTTGAAAAGGATGTTGATGATGGAGTTTTGTGATTAAAGTATGAGTTTTAAGGGTTTTAAATGACTAGTATAGTAGTACTATACTAGGGAGTATTAATAATTGAAGTTTTAATGATGGGAAAGATTTTTAAACACTTTTAAAAAGGGTTTAAAGTATTTTAATATGGCTGGAAATTTCTAGAGTATTGATTAGTGGATATGTTGATTATTGTTAGACGGAGAATTCTCTTTAGGCGACTTTTAAGCTTGTGAAAGTGACCTCTCGATTTGTCTACACAAGGTACGTACATACCTATGTGTTGATTTGAGTAGTATCATGTCCTAAGGATGAGAATTATGTAGTATCATGTATAGGGAACTATTTTTAGTTCATATGTGATTTATATTCAAGTGGATTTGCATGTTTTATGCCGTTGTGTGAAGCATGTTGACTATGATGATGATATTATGTTTGTATGGAATATTGATGCAAGCATATGGGATTTGGGAACTTTATTTTATTAATTCACATGATGTATAATGTTTATGTTGGTATTGGATCATGATTGAATCATGTTGTTCCCTTTGGATTATTTAATTACTTTACGAGGACCGAGAGCCTTATTTGGTAAGTTGATTTTTATACCTATGAAAGGTTGGTTGGTTGGTTGTTGACTTGGTTCAACAAATAAAGGAAGGTTATGGATTTAATGTTGGAATTAATCTTGGGTTGTTAAGTTGATGATCACCTTATCTAATCCTAAGATAAAAATAGAAGTTTATGGTTCTATGATGATTATACTATTTGTCTTACTTGTGAGTCATAACAAGTGAATAAATTATTAATCATGTAAAGTGAAACGTGGATAGCAATAGCTTTAGACTTGTGCACGTCTGAAGTGTTGGACAAGTATGAGTTGGAGTACATGGTGGTAGCCCATGGCTTTTCTTGGGACCGGATTGATCACCGTGTCCTATTTTTATTTTAAAGGTTTCTCGATATCGTAGGTCAGGGGAGTACGGAGTCGCGCCCGTACTTCGTCTTCTATATGAAGACTGGTTTTGGTTTAGACAACTCGTTTCATTGACTATTCCATCTAAAATAATTAATCTATTAGTTGTGGAGTTTAGTTCAGTAAAAGTAGTCTGCAATGTTGTTATATTATAATTTATCCCTGCTTAATATTTGTTAGTATCATGTTAGGTTTTATTTATTTATTTACTATGTAGTACTCAGCTTTGCTGATTACGTGCTTTGTGTGTATGTGTTGATCATGGCTATGCCTTATTGATCATGTGATGACCCATTTGGTGAGCAGTCTCTCGGGATCAATAGTGCATCGTCCATTACAGGTTTGAAGATGATGCGTCATGGGTTCGGGATTTGGAGAGCTTGTGTTGACTTTACATTTTACTTTGAATTTATAATTTTCTTCGTTGACTTTGACTATTGTGGTTGACTTTTACTTTTGAGGTTGACTTTGACTTTTTGTTGGTTTGACTTTTGGAGTTGACTTTTTGGTTGACTAAGTTTTATTTCTAAAGTTTATTTATTACTATTTCCACTGCAAAATTCTGAATAAGCCGATACGTTATCACACGGGCGATAATACTTTGATAATTCTCTAAGTTTTATATTTAAAAGGTATTTTGAAAAATAGAGAATTGTCGGAGTGTTACAATAAGGGTGGAGGAGGTGGTGGAAGTTATTAGTGTTGTAAATTGTTGGGTGGAAATGGTGGTGACTGGTGGTAGAAGATGATATAGAGGGTGGGGTAGGTGGTAGAAGAGGAGAGGAAGAGTGTGATAGGTGGAGGAGGTTAGTGTAATAAAGATTAGATTAATTTTATTAATAATCAATTAGGGTATATAATATGAGGTTTTAATTTTTAATAAGGGGCATTTTTGGTAATTTCATATCAAAAAACCATACCATAAGAAAGAAAGAATTTGTTGCATTTAAATTGAAACTGCCAAAAAAAAAACTGTTGCATTTAAAAAGAAACGGAGGAACTATATATATTTGGAAATTGGAAGTGAGGGACTTTGCTAAATGTTTCATTTTACTATGAGGCAAGTGAGTGCTTGATTGTAACAATAAATAATTATTAGTCGTTAGACATGTGGTTGTTAGCTATTAGAGCATTATATGAGCTGACTAAAGCACAACACTGGAAGAGAAAACTTCAAATCTGTGGAAAAGTGATGGTTTAAGGCGCCAGAGCAATCATAATGGTAAGCTTTAACCCTTTGTACCTTGTTGTGCCACATTAGATTTTCCAAACTATAACCATTTCAAGGTAAAATCTCTCTAATGGAAAGCCATAACTACTTATAGCTTTTGTAGGTCCTACATGCCAAAATTTGGCCAAATAATAATAATAATAATAAAAAACAGAAAACATGCCTAGATTACTGTGAAACCATGTAGCTTTGCCCAACTACAAGGTTATTCCAAGCCAAAATTGCTTGTAACTCCACAATGATTGTAGCTTCATCTTTTATATATTTGTAAGCTAATCCTTCCTTTCAACCATTGTGGATGTTCATCAACCATTTAAAGAAAAGAACCGCCAATATTGTACTCTTCACATGGTTTCCAAGCTCTTAATCAACCAACTTTGAAGCTCCGAAAGATTAGTATTTAGTATGATAGAAAAATTGTCTTGAGCGTGTATCATTTTTTTTTCTTGTTTTTTTGGGTGCTTAGCGTGTATCAATTTTGGCATGTATATGAAAGTTGAAAATGAGAGGACACTTACAGTTTATTAACAAGGTATTTGCTTTGCCATAGTCCCATAAGTTCATGGAGAATAACAATTAATTGCTTGACACACTTTGGTAGTTTAGACAATCACTCGCTTTTTGCAAGAGACATTACAAAAGAAATAGAACTGTCCAAAAATCTGTATAATTCTTTGCTTCTCGAGTGGTAAAGAGCATAGCTTAGGGAACAAGCTCCTAATATAAAAATTATCTTTGATATGTAAGGAGTAAATTTTTTTGGGTACACTCTATTTAATGTTCGCGTATCATTCATGTGAAGGGGGCGGCTCCTCCTGTGTAGATAACTTGATACAGGGAAAAACTTTGTCTACCCAGTGGGTAATCTACCCACTAGAGATAGACATTAATAATTATAGGAGTTCAACTCAGCAGAATTAATTATTTTTTAATTGTCTATTTCTAATGGGTAGTCTACCCAGTGGGTAGATGTAGCAATCTCCCTTGATACACTATTGTGACCGAAATTGACCAATTGTTACTCTATCTAATACTTCATCCGTTTTCTTTTTATTTTATCCAAAGACTTTGTCATGTTTGTCAATGCACAACTTTAAAGAATAATGTAAGATGACTATGTTTTTCCTTATATGTAAATAACTGAATAAGGTCAAAGTAGAATAAGTGAATAGTGTCAAAAGTCAATATCGTACCACTAAAAAACTTCATTAAAGTTTTATTTTGATGTGCTCTCATTTGGAGTATATTGGTTTTAGAAATAAAATTTGGATCATAAATTTTGACCTCTTGAATCATACTTATGCGGACAAATGTTAGATTTATTTCTATGTATATAAAGTTTAAATAAAGTAAATTCTATCTGACGCGCCACAATACAATTGGTTGAAGGTGCGACGTGTGTTACAAATCGAAATGGACGAGGTCACCCATTAGATAAACAGTACTGAGGTTGTAATGGGTTTAATTACCAATTACCATTTTATTAACGTATGTATGAGGTTATTGACAAACACAAATGAGATTGTTGGTAATTGATGCATATATTGGTTATTTATAAAATCGCACCATCATTTGATCATGTGATGCATCACATAGAAAATAAGTTGATTTATTAAATATCACCTTTTTGATAACTTTTAGTTATACATAGATGAAGCTAAGATAATAATAGTTTAAAAAAAATTATCGTGTATATGAAATTTGCAATAAGCTAATGAGGTTAAATAATATGATTTACAGTATATTTTTTAAGCATATATTATAATGCATCTAAAATGATCCTATAAAGCTCAAAAATATTGTTGATATATACTTATTTACTTGCGATAGATTTTATAGGTTCATAATGGCCTAACGGATTTGGATCCAATAAAATTATAAAATAACATTACCTACATTAATTAAGGGTTTCGTAATCTCTCAATTTACAGTTTTGTTGTCTATAAAGTACTTTACTATCGCTTATTACAGATATTCCATCTGCTACAATCTACATCACTAGCTAGTTGCTACATTTCCTTTTGCACAATTTTTAAGACTTCTTAATGCCTCTTATTTCATTCAAGTAAAAATATAACAATTTGATATTATGAATCTACAAATCGATAACAAGACCAAAAATGACTATATTTTTACTTATAAAAAAGCAAAATAATCGGTCAAAGTTTATCAACTTTGACACAAAAAAAGAGCATGTAGCAAAGTAAATGTAGACGGAGGGATTACTAGACTACTAGATTAGTACATTTCCTTGCTGTTATCATAAGTCCGGTCACCTTATTGTAGTTATCAGAAAAGTATTTAAGGTTTGATCTCTTAGGCTATGTTTGGAAACATAAGCTGAAATAGAGGTGAAACTGATAAGGTAGTGAAAAAGGAATCGCGATAAGGTAGCTGAAAATTTCAGCACCTTAAATTGAGATGCTATATTTGATAGCAACTCAATTTCAATCAATTTTTTAGCTTAAATTTTATTTAAGCTCTTACCCCAAACACGACTATTTATTTTAGGTGACTTAAACTTTTAGCACCTACTCATTTAAGGTGTTGCCAAATAGAGCCTAAATATAATTCTTTTTCCTAAAAAAATTCTTCTAAACATTTCCTCGATTTCATACATATTTAAAATGTTTTTAAATTAGTTGTAAATTTTTTACTTTTACACTATTTGTATATATACTAAATTGGACAGTAAAATTTTGCCTAATTATATACTACTAACGAATTTTTAGTATAGGAGATTATCAACTTTCTATAATTTTCACTAATTAAAAAATTTATAAATGTTGATAATCAAAGTAGTGTATTGGCAAACATAAAAGTCAAATTGTTGCAATTGAAAAATAATAGAGAAGTAGTAGTATTAGTTACACTGTTTGATTTGATAGAAAACATTCAACTTATACTCCATTTGTCTTCTCATAATAAATTCTATCCACTTGAATTTTTAATACTTTCATTTCTTTTAATGGTCACAAACTCAAAATGCACCTTGCTTTTTGTAGTCACAGTTTAAACTACTTTTGACCTTGGATTTTGACACTAATATGATTATATGAATATTAAAAAAAATTATCATGCGAGATCTTGTAATAATTGTTTTAACTAATATTTTGGTACGGGCAATGTCTCAGGTCAGTTACAATTACTAAATATATTATTATCAATAAATTCCATAATTTATTTTATTAGTTTTTTGTAATTTTATGTCTAGTGTAAAATTGGAAAATGGATGTTATGGCATGATAAATTATTTTAAAAGAACTTCTCAGAAATTGGGGATAAAAAAAAATAATTTGAATGGAATTGGGGCAAGGGAATGTTATTACCTTAATAAAAGTGTTAAAGATCAAAAAGTTTGTTTATGTCTTTATAGTTACATATAAATATAAGACTTTATTATATTTTACTTTGAAACATTAAACCTTAAAATTGTAGTGGATTGGTGGTTAAACTCTCATATTTTATTTCAAAGGTCATGTATTCAATTCCTAGTAGCTAAACATTGTTAATATTTTTAAATGAGATTATAAATATGTGTCTTAGAAGCATGAGAAGAATGACACGTGGCACATACATTGAATAGTGCCATGTGGCACCCTTCCTTTGCTAGTAACGCCTTTTAATATATTTGTATAGATAGATATGTCTTCTTTATATAACTATCTTTTATAATTTTTACTAACATACAATTGGAGATTTCAAAATTATATGTATTCATTGAAGACCATTAAAAGGCAAATGTAAGATGAAATAGATAAGAAAATATTTAGTAATATGTGATTTTATTAAATTCATTTTAATGCCTGCTTACAAAACATCGATCTTTTAGATTTTTTTTATTAAAACATAAATATATAATATATTAATAATTAAAGTTGCATATATAAACCGTCCACACATGAGTTACATCTTATGAAATCAGAGCAGTATCTATCATAACCTATAAAATTATGAAACATCCAGAGTAGGAGATTTACATATATGATAACATGGTGCATGTTTATTTTGATGCTTTTATGTATCTTCCTATGCACAGAAACAGAAAGCAAAATTGTTAGTTGGTGACTCTTTTAAGACTGATGATGAGTTGGCCCAAGTTATTAATTAATACTTCTATAGCCCTCCATGACTCCACAGACCAGAGGTCAAATTAAATACATTATTAGTAAATGTACTCAACTCAAGTATCCAACTAGCCAGTTGACCTCCTAATAGATATTGCATTTTGTTTTAGTATAGTGGTGTAAAAAAGGAACTCACGCACAAAAAGGATATTAAGTTCAAGATATAACCAGTGAATTACTCTGCCATGCTTATTGTTGTGATTTATGATTAGTGAGTATTTTTTTTGTCAATCTCCATGTGTTTTGCACTTTGCTTGGGATTTAATGGGTCTCTCGGTAGGGGGCCCTGTGTTAGGGCAGTCTAGATCATTTCTTCTTATCTTTAAAAAAAATTATTTTTGATGTCAAGTACCATCATTACTTTATTTTCTTTTGTAATTTAAAAAGTTGTGATGAGTTCATTTATTAAGTTTTTTAGGAGTAAATGAGCATCAATAATAGGTTGACTCATTGTTATCAGATCTATATCTCCAGTACAAGATTGTAAATTCAAACTTATTGCACATAGTTTTGTTTTTTTATAAACGATTGCAGAAGGATGATGTGATCAAAGTGAGGCCGCTCTTTGCATGGAGCTAGGTATCTCATTTTGCTAAGCCAATTTGTACTCTCTATGTAGAATTAATAACCATACATATTGCCTATTGGAAACATCATATTTCAGGTTCCTTTACAACGAAAAGTGGGTATGCTTTTTTCAATTCATTGGTCTCTAAGGATTCTACAGATCAATCTATTTCCCTTGCTATCTTTGAAATTATTTGGCATTTTAATATTCAGCCGAAATGGAACCTCTTTCTTTGGAAATTATGCTACAATATTCTCACTCTTAAAATTAATTTGGCTAAGAGGGGAATTGTTTCTTCCTTTGTGTGCTCTTTCTGCCATAATGCAGATGAAGACGACATTCATTTTTTCAGAACTTGCCCTGTAATCCAAAACATCTGGAATAATAGCCTTCTAGCTATTCTCCCAAACTTAGATGATTCCATTTCTTTGAAAAAGTAGATGATTTCCTATTTCCAACTGTTTATCAGTCATGATAGCTTTACCATGACTCATCTAGGTCTTCAGTCTGTTGGAATATGTAAAATATTATTAATGATAAAGCTTCACCTTTTCTCATTGAACCATCACAATATATATACAAGAGTTTAGGAATCCGACATGGAAAAGGAAACCTAACTATAATCTAACTATAACATACTAAAATCTATCTATAACAAAATAGAGTCCTATGTTATCTCCAACACCCTCCCTCAAGTTGGAGCATGTGTAGGCTCCACAATGCCCAACTTGGACAACAAAAAAATCAAATTGAGACTTGCCAAGAGCTTTAGTGAAAATATCAGCTAACTGTGCCTTGGTAGACACATAAGATGGCGAAATAAGTCCGTCAGTGATGGCATCACGCACAAAATGACAATCAACCTCAATATGCTTTGTGCGTTCATGGAAAACAGGATTCTGAGCCAAGTACAACGCAGACTGACTGTCACAAAACAAAGGAATAGATTTAGGATGTTGCACTCCCAAACTAAGAAGAAGAGCCTTGAGCCACTTTAGCTCACAAGTAATAGCAGCCATGGAACGATATTCGGCCTCTGCAGAAGAGCGAGAAACGGTATGCTGTTTCTTGGTCTTCCAAGAAATAGGAGAAGCACCCAAGAAAACAATCCAACCTGTGAGAGACCTACGAGTGAGTGGACAAGCTGCCCAATCAGAATCACACCATCCCTGCAGAGATAAGTCACTGTCAGCACGAAGAAGAATACCCTGGCTAGGGGTACCCTTCAAATAACGAACCACACGAAGAGCAGCATCCCAGTGTTCCTGACGAGGGGCCTGCAGAAACTGAGAGAGAACATGAACTGCATAGGCCAAGTCAGGGCGAGTAACAGCCAAATAAATCAAGCGACCAACTAGGCGCCTGTAGGACGCGGCATCCTCTAATAATGCGCCAGAAGCATGAGCTAAGCGATGATTTTGCTCAATAGGAAAACCAGATGGCTTGGCACCAAGAAGGCCGACTTCAGAAATAATATCCAAAGTGTACTTGCGCTGACATAAAAATAATCCAGAAGTACTACGAGCTACTTCAATGCCAAGAAAATATTTCAGTGGTCCAAGATCCTTCATTTTAAAGCAGTCACTCAAATATGCTTTGAACAGAGTTAGAGCAGCGGAATCATTACCAGAGATAATAAGATCATCAACATAGACTAAAACATTTAGTTGCACAGTCCCACGAGTATAGGTGAATAGAGAGTAATCAGAGTAAGACTGAAGAAAACCATAGCCTTTTAAGGCTGAAACTAACTTGGCAAACCAACAACGAGGAGCCTGCTTCAAACCATACAAAGATTTTCGTAAACGACACACCAAATTAGGATTAGGACATTCAAAACCCGGAGGAAGTTTCATATAAACTTCTTCACCTATCCATCCTGATTTTGCTGATTTTGATGACCCAGCCCCACCAATTCCCCAGCCCACACTCAATGGCCAAGCTCCGCACATAACTTCTCCTTCCCCACCTTGTCACTCCTCACCAGGCCCAAACACATCAGATCCCGCGCCTGACCCATCCTCCCCTGGACCCACGCTTACCCCTCCTGGCCCAACCTTCTCCTTTCCCTCGCCTGGCCCCGTTACTCCCCACCCAGGCCCCGCGTCTTCACCTCCCCAGGCTCAAAACTCTTCTATTTCTTCCTCTTCTCACGCGGGCCCAGCGACCCCTCCCTCTCCTCCTTCTGTGGACCCTCAGCCCACACGCGGCTCCCCTTCTCTTGTGTTGGATCACAATCCCTCTTCCTCTTCTAATTTAGGCCGTGGTAAACGAGACAAAATTCCATCTGTGTTGTTAAAAGATTTTGTTACGCATTTTGTGGTTGCTGAAAGTCCATCTCTCTCTGCTTCGTCTGCTTCGTCTTCCTCAGGTACTCCTTATCCTATAACTCATTATATTAATTGCACAAATTTTTCGGATAAGTATCGCAAATTTCTTGCTTCTGTTATTTCTCACACTGAACCCAGGTCTTTTAAAGAAGCTATGAAGGATGATGGTTGGAAGGCTTCTATGCACGATGAAATCTGTGCATTAGAAGACAATGGTACATGGACATTAGCAGAGCTTCCTCCTGGGAAGCGTGTTTTAGGCCGTCAGTGGATTTATCGCATAAAATATTTGTCTGATGGGTCTGTGGAACGTTTGAAATCTCGTCTGGTTGTTCTAGGTAATCATCAGGAGGCAGGTTTTGATTATAATTATGAGAAAATAAGGTAAGAGGGTCTATATTGGCATCTTGAGGGGATTCAAAAGGGAACATTTCCTCAAAGAATTTAACATCACGAGACACAAAAAATTCTTTGGTATCTAAATCAAATAATTTCCAGCCCTTTTTACCAAATGGATAGCCCATAAATATGCATTTTCTACTCCGACTTGCAAACTTATCCCCCTTAGTTTTGTGATTGTAAGCAAAACAAAGACAACCAAATGTTTTAATGGCCTCATAAGATGGGGTAAATCCATAAAGCACTTCAAAGGGAGATTTGTTATCTAACAAAATAGAGGGAGTACGATTTATAAGATGAGCAGCTGCTAGAACACTCTCCCCCCAAAAATAAATAGGTAAGTGAGCTTGGAAACGAAGAGCTCTGCCCACATTAAGAATATGCTTGTGTTTGCGCTCAACCCTCCCATTTTGTTGTGGTGTGGCAACACATGAAGTTTGGAAAATAATGCCAGTGGCAGTAAAATAATCAAGTAAGCAATTAAATTCTGTGCCATTGTCACTCTGAACTATTTTAATGGTTTGAGAAAATTGGCGGTCAACCATTGCAATAAAAGCCATAAACATGCGAAAAACCTCAGTTTTATCTTCCAATAAATAAATCCACACAGCACGGGAATAATCATCAACAATAGTTAGAAAATAACGGGCACCACAAGAGGAAACATGTCTATAAGCACCCCATAAATCACAATGAATTTTCTCAAAAATACAACTAGCTCTACTATCACTTAAAGGAAACTTGTCTCTAGGATGTTGAGCACGAAAACAAATTTCACACCCTTTATGTAAACTATCCTTATGACCACAAAGAGGAGGAAGTAACTTTACCACACGTTCAGAAGGGTGCCCCATACGCCGATGCCAAAGGTCAAAATCTGAAGTAACAGCATGAAGAGAAGCAGGTGTCACATGAGCATCCGTGTAGAAGTAATAAAGTCCATCCCGTCTAAGCCCTGTTCCAACCAGCTCCCTCATGCGGTCCTGTATAGCACACATAGATGAATTAAATTGCACAGTACATTGTAAATCAGTAGATAACTGAGATACGGATAATAAGTAAGAACATTAGTGAGAATAATATGTGCCGAAAGTCGAACAGAACCCTTATGAGTGGCAGTAACCGAAAAGCCATTAGGGAGGCCAACAGGACAATCATGAACTTCCTCAACATCAACTAACCATGACTTCTCACCAGTGACATGATGAGTAGCCCCTGTATCAATAATCCAATCAGTAGGAGAAAACACACCATTCAGGCGATCATCAGAATTTTTTGCAGTACCAATAAGCCCTACTAAGGCCTTCCATTGTTCAGCCGAAAAGAGCTGAGGAGACGCACATGAAGTAAGCGGTAGTGCCGTCGTATTTTGCGGTGAAGAAGAGTCATCATCACCTGCCATGGTGAGATGTAGGTGCCGAATAAAATTTTAAAAAAATATTTTGTGGTTTGGAGTTAGGCGACACAAATCAGAGACACTTGATCAAAATTAGCAACCTTGAAAACAGGTGTGAGATTTATATGGTGGAAACAGGTGTCGAATAAAGAAACGAAGAAAGAGGACGTGAGGTCCAGAGAAAATAGCAACCTGAAAAGACAGGTGTTCAAGGAGGAAATAAAGAAACAAAAGTGTAAGCGGCACCAATTAGAGGCACAAATCAGAGGTACTGATGGAAATTATGAACCTTGAAAAGAGGTGTCCAAGGTTCGAAACGTCGAATAAAGAGTAACAAAAAAAATTCGAGTGACTTGTGTGTGGAGAACACAGTGAGGTAATCTCACGGAGAAAAAAAAAAAAAAATTTGTTTGAGATGGACGTGAGGTCCAGAGAGAAAAAATATTGTGCTAACCTTTGCTCTTGATACCATGTAAAATATTATTAATGATAAAGCTTCACCTTTTCTCATTGA